>JAFMSR010000008.1:35886554-36319054 GCA_022818135.1 Saxidomus purpurata | reverse complement strand
TCAACCCTAAACTATACATCATAAATACAAACATTCTGTTTGACCTTATCAAGACAAACATGATGACAAATTGACATGATGATTTGGTTGCAAATGTCACCTGTATGGCATACACAAGGTTTTCCTATGGTCTGACCCTGTGACAAAGTTTTTGACTTCAGAAGATCCATATGCAATTTCAATCCAGAATTTATCAAGATAGTCATTCTGACCAAGTTTCATGAAGATTGTAAGAAAAACGCAACCCATATTGCAGACACTAGGTTTTCCTACAATTTGACCCGATGATCTAGTTTTTACCCCAGGTGACTCATATTCAAACTTGACCTAGATTTCATCTAGGCAATGATACTGACTACGTTTCATGAAGATCCAATGTGAAATGCAACCTCTATTGCATACACAAGGTTTTTCACTATGATTTGACCCTGTGACCTAGTTTTTGACCCTAGGTGACCCATATTCAAACTCGACCAAGATTATATTAGGGCAATCATACTGACCAAGTTTCATGAAGATCCAATGAAATATGCAGCCGCTGTTGCATACACATGGTTTTTCTATGATTTGACCCTGAGTGACCTAGTTTTTGACCCTGGATGACCCATATTCCAACTAAACCTAGATTTCAACAAGGCAATGATACTGACTAAGTTTCATAAAGATCCCATGAAAAATGCAACCCCTATTGCATACTCAAGGTTTTTCTATGATTTGACCCTGTGACCTAGTATTTTACCCCAGATGACCAATATTAAAACTCAACCTAGATTTCATCGAGGCAATGATATTGACCAAGTTTCATGAAGATCCAATGAAAAATGCGACCCCCCATGCATAAAAAAGGTTTTTCTATGATTTGAAGTGGTGACCTAGTCTTTGACCCAAAATGACTTATATTAACACTCAACTTAGAAGTCACCTAGGCAATCATACTGACCAAGTTTAATGAAGATTCAATGAAAAATGCAGCCTCTATTGTAAACACAACTTTTTCTATGATTTGACCCTGTGACCTAATTGTTGAAGATGACCCATATTTGAACTCGACCTAGATTTCATCTAGGTTGTCATTGTGACCAAATTTCATGAAGATCAAGTGAAAAATGGCAGTCTCTATTGCATACACAAGGTAAATTGTGGGCAGACGACGGACACCACGCTATCACAATAACTCACCTCCGCACTTCATACTCAGGTGAGCTAAAAAAGGTATGCTCCAGTATCATAAATGCAAAAAACCTGGACAAACACCATGCACCCTCCTACTGGCCTATACTTGCTTGCAGAAACACATTTCCTTCTAAGTTTTATTATATATAATATATTCTGCTTCATCCACAAAATATATGGTATAACAATCATAAGACAAATTAAAATATATTTCTGGCAAAATGTGACATAAGACATTTTCAGAACTTCAAATTGTGCTTGTTGCAATTTGGCAAACTTGTATAAAATGTAAGTAAGTTTGAAGTTCCTTCACATATACAATGTAGTGTCTTCTTCCAAATGAAAGTATTGTTTTAATTGCTACAGACCTACTATATTTTGCATTTACAGTTCTGTTTTCATACATTTAGTCAAATAAGCGATATCTATAGGTATGTTCTCCACAGCAAGTGATTACTTCCAACTCCACCGAGTTATTTTACTTTCAATATTTTCATATGCAAAGGTAACAAAATGAGATTAGACTAAATCCAATCAAACATGCTCTATTCTCTGCATGTATAGGGAAAGCACATTGATAGACCCTACAACCAAATGTCTTTGTAGCTTTTTTTCAAGACCAAGATTTTGAATAACATAATGGTTGAAATATGCAAAAACTTGGTAAAGAGGATTCCTGCTTTTCACAAATACAGAGACTTAATCAGCTTTTCAAGTCATATGATGACTGTACTCATCTCACTGAAACCACATATCTCTCTGTACAAATTTACTTTCGGAAGCACATGATTTCTGGTTATTGAATTTGTGGAGAACAAATAACCAGCCCCTTTTTTCCCACAAAAAAAATGGGGAAGCATTAATAACGGCAGGCGCATCAATAAGGGAAAATATGATACTCTGATTTCAGTTTAAACATGTCTCAATTACCTCCATGTCCATCAAAGACTGCGAAGAACATGGCATCTTTGTCACCAGGAAGTGACAACAGCTGGCTGTGAGCATCCTCCATATCTAGTACATTGTTAAGGAAACATTTTTCTGTCTACAGTACAGCATACTTTATCTAGATGTCTTTATCCTGAATTCAAAAATCATACAACCAATTTTAAACCAAAGGATAAGAATTGCACTGTTAGTTCTGATAATAAGGAAATTTAAAAAAACAAATTTGTCAAACAAGAGGGACATGATGGCCCTTTATCGCTCACCCGAGTACAACTGCTTTTAACAAAGTTGCTAGAAATCATCGAAACAACCTTTCTGACAAATTTCCAGGATATTTGGGCTGAAAATGTTACCTCTAGAGTGTTAACAAGGTTTTTCCATATTTGGGCTCTGTGACCTAGTTTTTGACCCCAGATGACCCATATTCGAACTTGAGCTAGAAATCATCGAAACAACCTTTCTGACAAATTTCCAGGATATTTGGGCTGAAAATGTTACCTCTAGAGTATTAACAAGGCTTTTCCATATTTGGGCTCTGTGACCTAGTTTTTGACCCCAGATGACCCATATTGAAACTTGAGCTAGAAATCATCGAAACAATCTTTCTGACAAATTTTCAGGATATTTGGGCTGAAAATGTAACCCTAGAGAGTTAACAAGGTTTTTCCACATTTGGGCTCTGTGACCTAGTTTTTGATCCCAGATGACCCATATTCGAACTTGAGCTAGAAATCATCAAAACAACCTTTCTGACAAATTTCCAGGATATTTGGGCTGAAAATGTAACCCCTAGAGTGTTAACAAGGTTTTTCCATATTTGGGCTGTGTGACCTAGTTTTTGACCCCAGATGACCCATATTCTAACTTTGAGCTAGAAATCACCGAAACAACCTTTCTGACAAATTTCAAGGATATCTGGGCTGAAAATGTAACATCTAGAGTGTTAACAAGGTTTTTCCATATTTGGGCTCTGTGACCTAGTTTTTGACCCCAGATGACCCATATTCGAACTTGGGCTAGAAATCACCGAAACAACCTTTCTGACATATTTCCGGGATATTTGGGCTGAAAATGTTACCTCTTAGAGTGTTAACAAGGTTTTTCCATATTCAGACTGTGTGACCTAGTTTTTGACCCCAGATGACCCATATTCGAACTTGAGCTAGAAATCATCGAAACAACCTTTCTGACAAATTTCCAGGATATTTGGGCTGAAAATGTTACCTCTAGAGTGTTAACAAGGTTTTTCCATATTTGGGCTGTGTGACCTAGTTTTTGACCCCAGGTGACCCATATTAAAACTTGAGCTAGAAATCACCGAAACAACCTTTCTGACAAATTGCCAGGATATTTGGACTGAAACAGTAGCCTCTAGAGCCTTAACAAGATTTTTCTATTTTTGGGTCATGTGACCTAGTTTTTCATCCGAGATGACCCATATTCGAACTCGTCCGAGTAATTACTGGGACAAACATCCTGACCAAGTTTCGTGACAATTGAGGCAAAAATGTGACCACTAGAGTGTTAACGAACTAAGTGTGGACAGACAACGGACGACAGACGACGGACATTCATCGATCCTAATAGCTCACCCTGAGCCAGCTCAGGTGAGCTAAAAAGTCATTAAAAATGCACAGAAAAGATCCATTGTAAGTGACCACGAATATATTCATCAATCTTAATCCATTCAACGATACAATGACTAGTGAATCTTGATAAAAAAACTCGTTAAAGATTAAATAAAAGTTTACAGAAAACAAAATGAATTCATTCAAGGATACTGATTCTCCATCCCTGCATACAGGAGACACCAACTTTAACTACACTGTTCTGGCAGCTAGATGTCTCCTTTGTGGTAACTGGTTCTGATAGTGTCTGACCCATTCCTCATCTGTGGCTGGGTAAGTCACGCACTGCCACTCGCACTGTTTTAACAGCTTTGTAACTTGTATAAATGTGTCAAAACATGGTGAGGATACAGTTGAATTCTTTTCTACAATACAAGTAGTTAACGTATGATTTAATAAGTGAATAATGACAGATTGAAGTAAAAGCAATCTTTCAGACCAAGAGACATACTATTTAGTTAGTGTCCACATCCAAGTCTGGATCCTGATACAAAGCCTCAAAGGTGGTGGGGTGGTCAACACTCTTAACTACCCATCCGGATGTCACCGGTTTGAATCCCGGGCGGGGCACTGGAAATGTCAGAAATGCTTTTCAGTGTTTCCCACCCATCTAAGATAAACTGGTTAGAAACCCACAAGTCATGTGTATCGGTGCTAAACAACGGGCATGAAATGGACCAAGGGGCTCTATTCTTAAGAGCTAGGGTCTGGTACCTTCAACATGCGCTTGTCTGGAGTCTTGACAAGTTCACTCCGGGAGAAGTCCCAGGGTCAGCTTGGACTTATAAAAAACAAAATAACAAAAAAAACAAAGCCTCAAGCTACAAACCAAAACTTAAAAGTTTAATGTTGATACTTGACCTACCCTGATTCCAGTAAAAAAGGACAACCTAATATATGGGAAATGACGGCTGATCTAGTCCAAATAATTTGATGCAGTCTCCAGAAATATAGCTACCTCTTTACAGGAGATATCCCTTCATTATTCATGCAGGACAAAGTTACAGCCCGAACATAAAAAAATGGAAGAATGGACACATGCAGATGGGGCCATTTCTATATGGCTATCTTCTAAAGCATAATTGACCCAAAATTAAATCTTGGTCTAACCTTACTGTATAGTCAGGGAGGGTATTACCAGTGGTCGTATATTACCGGGGCATTCCGAAAAATGATCCAAACGTAACTTGTGAATGACGTCACAACATAATTTGCATATTGTACATAAACACTGATACATGCTAAATAGCACGGTGTGAGATTAAAAATTTTTAGGTATACAAACCCTACATGTTCCAACCCCAACACTCGCTGTATCAGTCCCTGCTATTTAACAGTGTTTCTTTTAAATGTTTTAACACTTGGCTTGTTTAAACACAGTTTTATTACATTATTTTATATGTCAGTGATTAAAAAATTGCGGAGGACTAACCTAGTGACTTACTTAAATAACACTGACTCAATTGTATTAGTTATATTTGACCTGAAGAGCGACATGGGATAGAAATTTACCAATGCACCGGTATTACCCTCCAAGACTGTTACTAAAAATAGACTAAATGGTGCTTATGTTTGCGTATGTTTTACTTTGCAGGGTTGTCATTAAGAGCCGGCTGCCGGCCAAATTGACCGCTTCAATCAAGATTTGTGCCGGCTCAAATCTCGGAAGAAAAAAAAACAACTTAAAATTGCGACGACGATATTTTCGTTCGTTTTTGTAAAATAAAATGTATTATATTTGATACACATGAATTGTTTTTGTGTTGCATGCATATTTATCTAAAAATTATATGCCGACCGACGTACATTTGTATAGCGTGTTCGATATATTTTATCACCAAACATAAAACTTACTCATGACATTATCTATTCCAAACTCTTATTTTTATAATCCAAAATTATCATACTATTGTTTAGAGCTACTTTTACATGTCTCAAACTGTCAAATATCTCGGTCTTTTTGATGCCACGTGCTTTACTAAGATCAAAGAACGCTCACATGCACAGTGTAGCGTCGGCGATTGGTCTTTGATCTCGTGACACCTGCGGCTTTATCTTTATGATTAAAAGAGATTGCAGTAAAATAACTTATTTGGCAAAGGTTTTTCATTAAAATAAACAGTAGAAAATTGTTACTGGAAAAACGTTGGCTTTGACAGTTGCTGAAACAATAAATGACAAAAAAAAACGGATATGCTCGAACGCCGATTTTCTTAAAAACAGAACGTTTTGTTTTAAGTAAAGAACTGTTGGAACTTTTTAAATGTTAATTGATAAATACATTTTACATTCACAAATTAACAAAGATTACTGTCAGTGGTGTCACACATTTTGGATTTGCAATCAAATAATTGACTAGATAAGTTTCGTCATCCTTTATGACAGGCCATCTTCTTCACACCTACCGTGAGTGACAAATGCTAAGGGACCAATTAAAGCGGATAAATATTTTAAATCAACATAAAGGTGATAAATATTCTAGGTTCTGATAAAAAATAATTCAACATTTTTTGAAACAATAAAATTTTTAAAAAACATAACGTTGTGACAGTAGCGGCAATTCGCAACGAAAATACATCGGCGGCTTTGTGATTCAATGGATCTAAATTCAACAGGTCGCTTTTCCATGTGTTTTTACCAACATTTTAATTAATAAATATTTTCACTCTTAGCCACTCCAAATAACTCGGTGAAACGCGAAATCCTGCGATCGAAATTTTCACTCCAAACCAAGTTACTCGAAGTCACCTTATTTCCACTTTTCACACTTAGCGTTTTTTTACATAATCCTCCAGACCTGTACTGTAAATAACTGCTGTGCCCGCCAGCAAAACAAAAATGAAAAGAGAAAGATTGACGAATTTTTCGACCGTGTGTTACTTGTATTTTTTTTAATAATTATACATTTTAAATGCTGAAGCTTGTTGTAACTTTGCATATATTCATTATAGTGAACTGTTGAGGTTGATATCGTTCGTGTTTTTAACTATTCGGTGTTCTTGCTTGGAGTTCTTAAATTAAATTAAATTAAACCAAAATGTGATTCTGAAGTAAAGTTCAGAAACTAAAGTGTTATTGTATATGTAGATATTAGTTATATAAAGTGTCGTATCCAAAATTGCTCAGATGCCAGATGTGCATATTTTTTTTACAACTATAATTATTTTCAAATTTTCCCAGGGGTGACATGCACCCCGACCCTCCCTGCTAAGTCATTACATCTTGTTTGTTATTCAGTATCACAAACCCAGAAAACTAAGCAAAAAGTGGTAAAAATCAGAGACCAAATTCTGATGATAAAGGTGCCCACAACTGCTCAGATGCCACGATTTTGCAGCCGTATTTTAAAAAATTTCCGGGGGGGCATGCCCCCGTACCCCCCTAGATGACTCACGCCTGCGGCGCTCATTACTTCAGCCTCCTCAAATTATAATTAAACCTTCTCCAAAAAAATTTAATGACAACCCTGCTTTGAAGGAATTTTTAACAAGATCTGTCTTTTACAAATTACATTTAAAATTATGAATGAAAGGTATAGGACAATTACAAATCACATATATCAGGTGTATGGTCATAATTCTTTTCAGAATTTGTTTCTGAAAATTAAATACACCGGTAATATCCTGTTTTTTCGTATTCTCAGGGGGCTAAGCATGTAAAAACAGTCACCCTCATACTCAGAAATGAGAAAAAAGTTTCTTGTATTCTCAGGGATTTATGTTTGAGTCTCTGGCATTGCCACATTGTAGAATAAAAAAAAACTTATAAATGCCAAGGTGCATAGCTTGGCATAATACGTTACAAATAACACAAAAATAATAATGATAGTCAGCAGAATAAAACAATTTGGGCCCTTTTACTAACCCCATCACAAAAAAATAAGGAAATTTCTGCAATTTCAGTAAAAAGCCAATATTTTCATTAATTTTCAGTCAAATCACTTGAAACTTTTCTTGTGCAAGTTTTGTATCATATCTCTGTAAATGATAACAAAGAGTTGCCAATTTGACACCTTTAAAGTAAAAAACGAGAATATGAGAAACCCCAAGAATATGAGAAACAGGGATACAACCCACTGGGATATAAAACTTGGACCAGTACCAGAACGGCCCACTTTTTAAGTATCATTGTATTATAGCAAACAAAAAGAGTAGGAAATCATTAAAGTAAATTGTCTTTTTGTTTTGTTTATTTAATAAAAGTTATGTCGATTTAATGATAGTTTTCACAGTCATAAGTATTTTATAGCACTGGGCCATCTGCAGGACATGATATTCGCTTTTTATTCACAGTTATTAATTTATGGAAGAAATGGTAGGCATGTATGTGAAAATAAAAGTAAGAAAATGTATTATTTAACATTATTATGATATGTGTAGCAAACAAATGAAAATGAGTATACGATCCCATAATATAATCACTGATAACTATGTCCGATTCAACAAAGTTTGCTGTGTGTTATCAAACTATCAGTGTTAAAAACACACTCATTATCCATCACAATGTCCATTTCAACAGCTTACACTGTACAAATCTAACTGAACAAGGAAGACTGAGGTTTTCATTTGACCAGACGAGTACTTCTCCCAGCATTTCATGATTGAATCGTCCAGAGATTTTACATAACATTTAGCTATACATTTTATATTTCTAAATTTATTTTTTAAATTCCTCTATTACTTAAAAAAGTGGGCCGTTCTGGACTGTTCCGTTCTGGACTGTTTCCGTTCTGGTACTAAACCTAAAACTTTTGATATGCAAGTTAGTGTTGATGACAAGGACTTGTGCAGCATGATACATCAGTTTTATTTCAGCAACAGAAATGCCTTAGGACGGCAGCAATGAATTTGAATAGCAATATCAGGCATGACAGGGAGTGTTTGTACTAGAAATTATAAAAATTGTAGTTTTGTCTACGAAGAAAATTATGGACGAGTGAAAACTCATTTTCAAAATTAGTTGGGTGAAAGTGAAAGTAGCGATTTTATTAAAGTAACTGCTTAACAATTCCTGATTTCTATAAAGTTATTTACTGCTTACCAAGACAATCTTTTAATTCGCAAATCTGTGTAAAAACATGAAAATCAACTTTTCTTGCGAAAATGTTTCGATGGTTACAGGAAGTAGAGGGCGCTGTAAAGTGTCCGTAAAGAAAGCTGTCAATGAAGTACACAATTTTAATTTGGTGCGATACCACTAAATATTTTGATCACAAGCTACTAAATAACCGGTCACGTGCGTGTTTTAAAAGTCTTGCTCATATTGATCAGTCGTTACATTAACAACATATTTTTACATAATGACTGGGATTACAACGAACAAAGGCAAAACTTGACTTTTTCAAAAATGATTTCAGACAAGGTAGTCAAGACATTTAATTAAAGACTAATCAAAGTGCACGACCGCCATCTTGTTTCTGAATTCTGTTCACTCCGTACAATTTCAACTCTTTATTCATCATGGCATGTTACATGCATGTGATGCTGACATAAACAATAAACAATGTAAAACAATATAATTAAAAACACATAGGCTGACTAGACAAACATGCTTACCGGTATTAATACTAACTTCTAAAGAGTTGTAAAAGAAAAGTTTTTCCAAAAATATGGAATATAATTGATTTTTTTTTAATTTTAAGTATATATGGAGAATGAAATTATTTGAATTTTGAAATATTAATTTTAGAGAATAACGCCAATTTAGTCAGTTTTTTCTTCTTCCTGACTATTCATAAGTTTTGTACGAGACCGTACTGATGCACGTAACAGTGGGCCTAAATCCACACGAAAGAATACAATAAAAAAGAATCTCACAACACCAAACGAACAAGCGCAATTTTAGTGGTACACAAATGTCAGTCAGTCTAGTCTATCTGTTTAAGGGGAAAGCTTTACAGGACGGTCTAAATCCAAGACGGCCCAGTAAACAATGACCCAAACCACGGCCATCCATGTTTTTCATATTGGTCTGTGGATCGATGTCATATTGGTTGAAAAGTTCCTACGTGTTGAATGAAGAAGTGTGTACCAGCCACTATCCGTAATTTCACGCTTTTACATTTTTTTAGTCACATGATCACCCGCCATTATCACGTGTCATTATTAAGGTACTGCAAAAATAAATAATTGCCTTTTGATAAAAATGCTTTAACGGTGGGGGGGGCATTATGTGGAGTCATTCTTTCCAACAAGTTTTAACTATCAGGGTAGATGGTTCAGGGACACACGATAACTTGTCTCGTTAAAACTCAACCCAATAATTCGGCAAACACTATGTACGAGTATTTTTTTTAGACTTGCATTGCCACAATGGTATATCTTTACCATGCATTATCTTATCTTTCTCTTTCTCTTAATCTTGTCCGTTTGCTTCGGTATTTTTCTTTCTGCTTGTTTTATTTTCGTTTATTCTTTTTCGTCATTTGCATGGTTGTTTTTTTCCCTCTCCTGCAATTGGCAGTTTGTAACACAGTCTGTTGGTTGCTCGTATCTTCTCGCGTGTGCGTGTGCGTGTTTGTCACGATTCGTGTGCATCCTGCACGTTGCACAGACAGAATCCATGATTCGCGCAAGAAACATCGAGAAAATGTTGTGCACTAATTTTGACTTGCAACACTTGCAGCTTTTCTAGTCATTAATCTGCAAGAATATTATTGTATATACAATCATGTAGTTATGCGTAACATTAATATTACATTCATTACTAAAACGACCCATTTTGAGATTGTAGACCGCAAGAAGACTGGCATAAGTTTTTCTTTTGGCCATGGCCCAAAACTCAACAAGGCATTTCTCATAAACTGCCAAAATCTCAGCATTCGGACCTCTTCAAGCTCTAACATTTCTTTTCTACATACAGTAACAATTTATTACCGATGAAGTATAACATCTGCTTGCGTCAACAGATGGAACCAATACTTCTTAACGAACATTTGCAGAGAATCTTATATTTTCCCGCAAATATTATGCTGCAAAAAAGAATGCCTTAGTTCGAATGCAATAAAACCAACGAATCATGCTACTTCGGACATATCACTAGCGACATCAGAGCGTAAAGACCCTGGCGAAGTTAATTATGTCAAATGTTTGGTCACAGACGAAGCTGTTTTGACTCTCCTTCTTACCTGAACGAAATAAACTAATGTGCCGCAGAAAACATAAGGAAAATGAGAGCCTATGACAAGCGTAAGGTCAACCATCCGTTCGAGACGAACTACTTTACTTTGATGCTCGCATTGGCCTAGAAGATAATGTTCACCGTGAAACTTCAGCTTCAACTAGAAACTGACAGACCTACTACACTACGGAGTCAGCTGATTTGATGCGAGTTAAAAATATCGGTATACCAAAGAGCCCACCCCGTTAGTCACGGGGTGATATTTTCTACAATAAAAGTAAGCAAAACAACACATTTTAATTGTTTCTTTTGTTAGAAAACTTGTCACGTTATCATAATACAATGCCCCTGATACAGTAATGACAATTGTTTTCTTGAAATTGAAAATTTTCTTTTTTTAGCGTAACTTGTCCATCTGGAGTGCAGTCGCTTTAAAGGGACATACCCTATAACTGATGTCAAATTAAATAACATCCAAAACATAAATAATAAAATCTTTGGAAGTATCATAACTTTACCTCAAAGTTTTAGCTATGCATTTCCAGTCATTATCGATAAAGTCAGCGGTTTAAAATCTACTGCAATACCGTAAACCATTCAGTAATCTATGAAGGGTTGTTGTTGTACAATTAATGGATGGATGCGATTTATTACAGAAAGCCTATATATTAATTTATTGTGGTAAAATGAGGCATTTTATGCCATAGGTTCTTCTTTGAACTTGTATTTATTTATTATTTTACGTTCACTGAACACATAATCTATGTTTCGAGAATATAATCAGCTAGATGTAGGGAGTGCCCCTTTTTAAGTGTTTACAAAGAATTAAGGTCATGTTGGCAGAGAATCCTTTCAAATTGATTGTACATAAATTTCTCATGTTTTGTTTTTGAGATGCAATTTCCAAGTAACTACACTAAAACTGCAATCAGGACAACTAAGTTATAATTAGAAGGTTGGGTAAAACTTAGCAGTTAGAACTGTAATAGTTATATCATTAGCAAGATAAATTTTTTTTGAACAACCGGGACTATTATTAACCTGGTACATTATGTTGTTAAAATTTGCTGCTTCTGTATAACTACGGGTTTCATCAACTTGAAATGTATCTGGTTGAAAATAAAATATTATTATAGTTTTCTGGCTTGGTTTAGTCGCAGGTTTTCGACAGATACATGTCTTGTACACTTATCTGACTGTATACGATTCCAAATGGATAAGGACCATATGGTAGGGATGGTACTGCTTGATCTCCAGAAGGCCTTTGACACTGTTGATCACAGTATTCTATTGATGAAACTTGAAGCCCTTGGGCTAAGTGAAGATGCCGTCAGATGGTTAAGGTCATACTTATGTGATAGACAACTGGTTGCTGTATTCGGTACATCATCTTCTTTCTCTCTCTCTCTCTCTCTCTAGTATCACATGTGGTGTCCGTCAAGGGTCCATACTTGGACCTCTTTTAATTTTAATCTACGTTTATGACATGTCAGCAGTGGTAAAAAATAAATTACTTTTATATGCTGATGATTCTGGCATGTTGGTTACAGGTAAAAGTAAAAGCCAGATTGAAACTGTGCTAACCAGTGAACTGGAAAGTCAGTGAATGGCTTATTTGTAACAACAAAAAAACAAAAATAATATCAAACAGGGAATGCCACGTACCAAAAACGCAGCCTCCCCAAAACGAGCCCCACAGCACCCAGAAGTGCACACCACCAACACACACAGGCACACGCCACGACACACAACACACACACACACACACACACACAATCATGTAACACACACACACACATACACTACCAACACACACTAGCATACAAAGCAAACACACGAGGACAAAACGAACAATTAAAGGAACACAGTGGGGCACCGCCTTGGAATGGTCAGTGGCAAAAACACCACTAGGGAGCTTAAACCGGTTTATGGTGCGCACCCAACCTCACTCTTACCCCCACCATGTTCCAAAGTCACAGGACAGTGTAAATAAAACTAATCCCTGCTAGGTGAATCTCTAACACACGCAATGGAAACAAAAGGCATGGTATGTAAAACACAAAAATGCTCGTGTATAAATATATAAAAAGCAAACCTTGAGAACCAAAAAACGTATGTACTCAATGCCTTTGCAGAAGGCAGAGCACCAAGAGAAACACCCTTAAGGGCCCGACGAAACAGGCCAGAGGACAGAAATCAAAACAGTTTCGTCCCAGTGGGATTTAAAAACAGCCCATCAAAACCAAAAATAAGGTCTCAATCCAGTATGGAAATATCATGTAATGGCAAAATTACTGATGCTGTCCATTCAGTTAAATATCCTGGCGCCACTTTTAACCAAAGCATGTCTGGTGAGCCTATGGCAAGGTCAGAAATTGGAATAGCTAACGCTAGGTTGAGGTTTCTGTATAGAAAACGTGATTTTCTAACACAACAAACAAGAAAGCTATTGGTTACATCCCTCGTACAGTGTTTCTTTGATTATGCCTGTTCCTTTTGGTACCAAGGTTTGTAAAAAAAACAGACTTCAAACAACCCAAAACAAATTAGTGAGTTTCGTCTTGAACATGAATTCTATGTTTTATGTTGGTCCAGGCCAGTTTAGGTATTTAAACTTTAAAGTGGTTCCCAGTTGGTGTAAAACGGGTTAACCAAATTATTTTGTGTCATGTTTTCAAAGTTAAGTCCGGCATAACACAAGATTACCTAGAAGAACATTTTAATCCTGTACACTCATTACACAATCATTTTACAAGGTTTAGGTTTCTTTTCCCAATTCACAATCCTGATGATCCATCCAGGTTAAATTTCAATGGCAGTGGTTGTTTCTGTATTCCCAAGGTGAAGGGATTTGGTAAAAAGTCTTTTGCTTATCAGAGGTGTATCCTTTGGAAAAACTTGCAACAGTTGCTACGTAATATTACAGTTTTTAAGCATTTTAAGGAAGCAGTCAAACATCATTTGTTGTCCTTGTTTTAACACTGTGTCATTCTTAACGATCTCTTTGCATTTTTAGTGAAATGCTTGGACAGCTATACTTGGTATATTACTTTTTGGGTCGATTGATTTTTGAATCGATCCAATGTAAACAGAGTACAACAGCTTCCTTACGGCCGAACGCTTTACATACAAACAAGTAGTTCCATATATTCAGTTGTTACGAATTATACTGTCTTCTGTTTTAAAAAATATATAGTAACAGATCTAAATCATATCAAAACATTTTATTATAGCATAATATTATATTGTTGTTTTTCTTATAATTTGTAACTAAAACTCAACGAGGTATCTGTTCTGTATAGAACTATTTTCCTACGCGGTTTTGATCACGGTTTTGTTTTCTAGTCAGACAGGAGACACTAATTTAGTGTTTCCACGAGAGCGCGTTTTCTGCGTTTTTGACGCACTCATTTTGTCAATGATTCAACAGAAATAGCAAAGAGCGTTTTCTATGAGGCAATTCAAATGTGTATGATCAAATTACTACAAAAACGGTAGGGAATCACATGGTCAAAATAATCTCTAAACAAAAGTGAATATATGAAAAATGTTACAAAATAATGAAAGCTGTTCAGCTGTGATTATAAAAAGTAGACTATCTTATGACAACATTAACGTATTCTTGAACTACTATGGTCTCGGTAACAATCACCTTCTGAATGTGCTGAACACTTCAAAACTAAATTAGTTCAGTGTACTGAAGTGTTTATTACAATCGGATGGAGACTATGATTGAGACCTATGTAGTTCTAGAATACATTAATGTCGCCATAAGATAGGCTACATTTCATATTTAAAGCTAAACAACTTTCATTATTTTTTAACATTTTCATAGAATTACTTTTATTTAGAGATTATTTTGATCACGTGATTCCCCACTGTGAAAAACAACATCTCAAAACCTCTCAGCAAGAGAAGTTGTTTACAAAATACACTTCCGGTATGGGATATGTCTAACTTTGATCCTATTCCGTCGTCGTTGTCGACTGATTTCGGATCGATCCGCATTTTGTACAATTTAGTTTTGTGTGTATTGGTTTGTATGATACCGTCATCATGGTATCGTAGACGCGTAATAAGAGATGTTCGACGAACCTTAACAAAAGAAACAAAAACGTCTTTTTTGTGATTTTAATGAATCAGATCATTTTGTAGTTAATTCGATAAGACTGTCACTGTTGAAAGGGGTTTCAGTGTGCCAAATAATATCAAAGTTTAATGTCTATGGTTGAATACACTTATGGAAAATTCGCTTTGTGGAAAAAGCTGACTTTCGAGATGCAGTGACAAAATGGAAAGAATCCAAAGAGAAACACCTGTTGTCTTGCCAACCCGTTGATTACCCACCATTTTGTGATGTATCACATGCAGTTTTACAGAAGTAAACTGAATAAAAGTTCTTTAACACATAGTCATGCCTTTAATTATTTAAAGAGTATGACCCCCGGTATTTCTAAATGGCCCCAAAGTCTGGTACAAGGGGTACAGGGGGTCACAAATGACCCCTTAAAATTCTGATATTCACACATGTATCGGTACAGTCTGTGCTGTCCTGATATTTACACATGTATGTGTGTAGACTGTGTTGTTCAGAGACAATCGATCCTCCAGCACTTTCAGTCCTTTGATTAAGCTAGTCAGTGATTTTATTGTCATAAGACAGAAATGTTTAGTCATACAATACTTTGATGATGTTGTAATAACCTAGGTCTGTGATACTATACAAATGTGATACCATTGATTCCTTTGAAGTAAATAATCATGCCTTTCCGTGGTGTGCCATCAATGTCAAGGATCACAATGGAAATAAGGGAGAATCCCCTTTCCTTTATTTGTGTTATTCTTGATATTGCTGTGAATGTCATGGTTTATAAACTTGTGTATACATCTAATTATCTATAAATGTATGCATCTTGTTTGTTTTAACCATGTTCGTACATCTGTATGTATGTATGTATGGATGTATCCATCCATCCATCTATGAAAACAGTGTAGTTGTTGTTTGTTACGGATAAAAATGAAAACATTATGACAAAGTATTTGGGAAATATGCAAATTAGATACACAAACTAGACACGTCCCTGTTCAAAACATTATTTGATCCCCATTTTTTCCCAGCTGACCATTTTGTTCTGGTTTTTCTTTCACCAGATCAGGAATCTAGAATGAGCCGACTAGATATTGATAATATTGTTCAATGTCACGTTTATGATGATTTTTTAATTCATTAAAGCTGTAGAATTTTATTGTACGCCCTTTTCTCAATAAATTAGGTGGTTGTGACGTCACAATGTCTAAAATGGCGGCCTCCTTGAACGTCAATTTTGATTTATTTTTTTTCAAATTTCAATATGATAAACATTTTGGTCTAGTTTAAAAAATCAAAGGACTGAAAGTGCTGGAGGATCGATTGTCTCTGAACAACACAGTCTACACACATACATGTGTAAATATCAGGACAACTCTTGCACGAGTAAAGTTATAAACTGGAGACACAACTGTCCATAAATTTTGACCTTTAACCATTTGTGTAAACTTTACTTTTGAGATAGGAACCCATGTGCTTACATTTTGCATTCAGTGACTATGTTCAACTAACCTATGAAGTAATAAGCTGTGAATGGTAACTGGGAAATGGATTTTGACAAAACTGAACTGAAAATTCATAGTTTGAACAACTTTTAATGCCATTCAAAAGTTATATAATGGGATTGATTGTATTGTGCCAATTCATTGATTCGGATTTAACGTCGCACTCAACAGCTAAGGTCATATTGCAACGTCCAGCTTTCATGGAGGAGGAAGACCCTAGGTGCCAATTCTGGCATTATTTCAGTCACGAGCGGGCACCTGGGTAGAACCTAGATAGCTCCCAGACATAAAAGAATTCGACCCAAGTAGGGCACGAACCTACAGCGGTGAGGGACAAGTAAACATCAGTCAATGACCTCAACCACTCGGAAACAGATGTCATTGTTTGATGCCAAGCAATTGTCTGAAGTTTCAAGGCTTTAATGGTTACCGAGAAAGTGAATTTTAAGAAAGCTCGACCAGATTCAAGACGACAGTTCCGACTGACGTCAAGAAGGTTATGACAATGGCTCTTCTGTTTTTCAAAGAGAAGCTAAAAATTGATAAAACAATCTTTTGTTATAAATTGATTCAGTATATACCTATTGTAGAACACGTACTTGCAGCTTACATTAACTATCCCCGTGAGTGGTTTCAAAATACTGCGAATTGCAATATACCGGGTCTATTGCGCACACCTAGTCATTACCAGCCTTCCTACCATACTGTTTTAAATTTTCATAAGTTGTATAAAACAACAACTGAATGTTTTAATAGCAGGCTATTATCTTTCATATTTAACATATACTAGACTCTAGCAGTATTTCGTAACAAGCAATAATAATGATGATTATGATGATTATTATGTTCCTATATAATTAATGTATGTATGAATGTACACGCCAAAATTTAGTGTAGCAAAAGAACCGTGGTAAAGTTTAATTTAAACAATATTTATTCTCGAAAATACATAGTATATATACATACATAGTACAAAGGTGTAACAATATAACTGGAGTCTGAAAGTAAGCTTTCAAAGAAACCTTATATTAATTCATTTTCCTACTTTGGTAAAGTTTGAAAGTCTTAGTTACACTTTATATTGAGTTAATATTTGTTCTTTGTAAATGACAGAATAATCCAGAGAAATGAATTTGATTTTCCCTTTAGATTATTGCATTTCTGTCTATATTCAAAAATCGTAGTTAAGACATGTAGATCTATGTGATTTCTACAGTTATTCGTACCAGGTACGAATCGACTTCGCCGAAATGCGGCCATTTTCGTACCATTTTCGAACCACGCATTTACGTAGAATACAACAATTACAACGTGTTTAAAGCATAAAAATATGTTGTCATATTTCAAAAAGAAAACTACAAGTGCCTCTGTAGAGTTAATTTGCTGATAAGTTTCAGTTTTATACCTTATAACACATTAAGGCGTATTTTAGATCAGTTTTTCGGAAAATCTTTAGAGACACTAAATGACAACTAGTCAGGCCGAGCACTTTTGATGATAGAGGCGTTGGCAAGTTACAAAAAAAAAATCGTTGTTTTTTATGCTGAATTCAGAGTTTTGTAATTTAAAATTCAAGAGTACCTAGTGGTTCGATAACGTATTACGATGTTCCGATAGTTTATGATCACAAACACAACATCGGATATAAGACACATTATTTGGCCTGATCGACTAGGTGTCTTTTAGTGTCTCCGGTCTGACTTAGAAGACCGCGTAGGAAACTAGTTCTATACAGAACAGATACCTCGTTGATTTTTAGTAATTTTTAATGTTTTACATTTATTCATCAATATATCATAATGAAAACAGAATACAAGGTAATGCATTACAATTCTTTTTATTTCATTGAATATATAGAACTACTTTTCGGTCGTATTCGACAAAAAATTGTGTTAAGAGTTCGGCCGTAAGGGTCTGAAATACTCTGTTAACTTTGGATACGATTGAATAAATCCAATCGATCCAATAATAACTATTTTATTAATTTAGAGCAAAAAAAAAATATTTTGACTTGCATTTGGTGGTTCAGAATAACTTACATGTAACGAGGCCTTGTATATTAAGTGCTCTAAATCAACTGATTTTAATCTCGTCAGTGCAACTTTGCCTTATCTGTGCAATATCAGTATGTTACCGACAATAACTCAATGAGGCGTTCATCGATCTATGGGACTGTAGCGAATATACATAAGTTAACGCTATATAATGAAACCAAGCTGTTTCCTTTCTGTACCCGTATATAAAGTCGAGAAGTATACTATGCTATACTGAAGGAGGAAACATAATATTACTTCGTTTTTGAAAGCTCGTGTATATATACTGATCGATTTGTTTCAAGCTGTTCGGTGCGTTAAAAGACTAAAGGAAATGTAATAGGATACTAAATTAAGTTCATTATATATTAAAGTGTCCAGTTACCATACTAGGAGTGCAGGAAGTAGAGTTTAACTGTACTTTATAGATTAGAGTGAAAGTACATTTATATACTACGTGTTTTCAAGCAGATACGATGTCGTGCGTGAACAGATAATGTGTTGGGAGTACTAATCTCCAGGATTGTGTCATAAAACCGTGAATCTTGACCTAGATTAGTTCAGTTTGTATCGTGTTTTCATTTAATCATTGTAGATCTACCTGAAATTGATTATGACCAGCGCGGGAAATTCAGATAGGTTCTTGTGAAGCGAGATTGATCGATGAATTCAACAGTGAACGGCCTTGCACTCTCAATGTTAGATATAGGACTTTTGAACTAACAATCTGTTTACCAAATTATCGTATAATGGCGACATTTGTCGGAATAGGATGTATGTCGGGATCGTCTCTGGATGGATTGGATATATGCTGTGTCGAATTTACTGGTGACGTCTGCTCCGATCTCTGGGGCTACCGTATCCTGAAGGCAGAAACTATACCATATACCGAGGAGTGGGCCGAGAAGCTTAGAAATTCACCAAAACTGCATGGATCGGACCTGATCAAACTGCACGTGGATTACGGGCATTTTGTCGGTAACTCTGTGTTTAAGTTCATAGAAAAAAATAATTTGAAAAATGTCCAGTTTGTCGCATCACATGGACATTCTGTGTTTCATCAACCAGTTGACGGCTTCACTTTTCAACTCGGAGACGGACAGACGATATCTACCCATCTTACGGCCCCGTTTGTCTGCGATTTCCGGACAAAAGACGTTTGTCTCGGTGGCCAAGGAGCTCCACTTGTTCCCTGTGGAGAGCGTTTCTTGTTTACTAATAATGACATGTGCGTAAATTTAGGAGGAATAGCGAACATTGGTGTCAAAGGACACAGAGGGTATGACGTATCTCCCTGTAATATTCTGCTTAATCGCCTCGCCTCACAGGTAAATGGAAAACTGCTGTATGACAAGGATGGACAGCTAGCCAGGAGCGGAACCATTTTATCACAGGTTCTTGAAAAACTGAATGGGCTGTCATACTTCGACCGGTCGCCACCAAAATCTCTTTGGAGAGACTATATAGAAACAGATATATACCCACTTCTAAATGTAAGTGCACATGTACGGAATATGTATTGTTTACGTGTAAATTATGTCAGGAATAACTATGATATTATAAACATGAGCTGCATTAATATATAAACTTTATATACTAACGTTAAACCTGTTTGTGACGACAGATCGATGATTTGCAATAAACCTATATATCGCAATGTTTTTTTTTTTCTCGATTCCTTCGTTATTGTGTCTAAATATTCTGAGATTAGGCGTATTTGTATTCCCTGGTCACGTCCTCTATCGATTATTCATCGTAAATTTTCTTGAATTTAGATTCTAACTTGACATGTAATCGCTTCTTTCGCTAACAAATGTTGTTTTCATTTTATTTTCAATAGAGTGTACAATTTACACGCCTTTTACTAGAAAATCATAGCTGCATAACGCAGATGTAGTTTTCAATTGGTATTGAAAATTGATAGGACAAATAGGAGAAATGACTTCTTTTCCATTTCCAGAAAGAACAATACAAAGTGGAAGATCTGTTGCGCACGTGCACAGAACACGTGGCTTTAAAGGTTGCCGAGGCGTGTATTGATGCCAAAGAACTCATGCCTGGTAGCGTCAGCGTTCCGAGCGTTCTTTTCACAGGGGGCGGGGCGCTGAACAAGTTCTTGATGGAGTTAATCAACAGTAAACTAGATGACGGAAAGTTTGAAGTGGAAAATGCAGACGAAGATACAATCAATTTCAAAGAAGCGCTTATCTTTGCTTTTCTGGGACTGAGATGCTTGCTTGGCGAAGAAAATGTATTCAAAGACATCACGGGTTCAACTAGTGACACTATTTCCGGTAGTATACACAGACCATTGCCAAATGGCTCCGTTAAACCAGTCAGCCTGCTGAGCTCACGATAGACTCTACATTTTGCACGTGATAATGTTCATTGACATTGACAGTGACCGTGCAGTTTGTTTTGCAATAGCAAGCTACTTAATTGCTCGTAAATGTTTTGGTTATTTATGCCAAGAAACATATGAGGCAAGGCGTCACTATGTCTCTTTCATCGTGCATGACATATCATTTTGACTTTGATATGAGTGAGAGATCATAACTTTTATGTCTCTTTTACAATGGATAGAATGTGTTGTTTTTTTTAAATCACGATTCTATAATTCAGGTTCCCATTTTAATACATTTCCATAGAACTGAATTACCAAGGTCAAATACTGACAGATTACAGAGGCAGAAATAATGGTACTTCCGATTTTAGACAGGGTATTTCAATTTAAAAATATAGACATTGTGTATACTGTATAAATAAGTGCGAAGCTGTAATACCGTATATGTCTAACCTGATAGACTAAGGATTTGACTTTAGATGCAGCTGAACTTGTACAATTGGTCGTTTGGGTTAAGTATCTACCTGTCTTGGTCACCCAATATTCTTTTATCCCAAACAATCATTTAAAAGAATAGAACATCAATGTTTAAGTGGAGTACTTGTTGAAGTGGCCACTACAGGCAGATTTTTGCAGGTAAAATGTTTCATTTGTAACAAATTTTCTAGAGTTGTGTCTGAGAATTCCAGACTGCAGCTCTAAGTGTAAATAGTTCTGACAGCATGCAATACATAAAAACTGCTCTAGTTTGAATCAAGGTCGAAATAGATAAAGAACAGTGCTGCACTGTCCTATTTAATGCTTGCTGATAAGTGGTAATATTGCCAGACGTACAGGCATGTTTTTGCATCACCTCTCGTTTAAGCCAATCTTGAATGACACTGGCTATTAGTTGTTCATAACTAGTATTGTTATTATATATGAAAGGTTTATGGAAAAAAAAACAGATTTCAACACATATTTTGCAACAAACATCCTCATATTTCTGCAGAAAAGACTAATAAATCCAGTCGAAACAGAGCGGTCTATCTCGCCAGTCTACATCTGATTAGGGATGTAATTGATTACAATTTTTGTATCGATATATCGATTTAGAAATATCGACGATACAGCGATATATCGATACATGGGCGTAAAAAGTCACTGACTACATATTCTACCAAATCTCTTGATTTTATTTGTACTAAGCATATGGTTCTGGTGTATAATATATATCAACCATTGCAGTGCTGAAATATTTTTGCCTACGAGACTTCATTTCATCAAATTATCATTTGTTAGTAAAACACGGAACTCTGGGTAGAGTGATTGTTTATATTTTGGTTGAGTTTTGATGGAATTTTGAACGTGAAAGTGTAGATCATTGCATGGTATGACTTATTTGATATACGATTTTCAAAATGGCAATCGATATCGAATCGAAAATGTTTAATCGTTGATATATCGATATCGTTGGAATCGATTACATCCCTACATCTGAGCCAATACCGGTATTTTACCATGCTAGGCCACCCATCTATTCTAAATTTCTGTCTAGCCTGAAAACAGTTGCAAGTGAGTGCATGTTCAGCTTAGTATACCGATCTGCAGGACATACTTACTCTAGTCTTTCTCACAGTCCTGCCATCTGTGTCTATGTGTATAGTCCTTGCTTCACCAAGGTCTGCTATTTCATGTACAAAATTCACAGTATCTTGACAGTGCAGACTAGGAGTTTATAACTTAACAACTCTAAGGACGATGTAATTATGTGTTTATTTATGTGTACATGTATTTAGTTTTGATATACCAGTATGTGTATTTTTGTTTGTAGTGGGTGTTGGCTTATTTCCTAGTCTTAATGTGCAGAAGTCTTTGTTTTATTCATATTTTTGTGACGGGCATTACAATCATGTACACATGATCATTTTTCATTCAGTATTTTGTTTGTTTTTCAATGTACATGTACATAAATGTTGTTTAGATTGCTTATAGTCCCTGCTGACTGTGGGATATCTCCCGCTGTTGAATTTGCCAAGACCCCAGTATGAGTCCCATGCATACTGGTACCTTAAAAAGGGAGTCTTGTTTTCCCTGACTGCATTACCCAGCCAGTTTTGCCCAAAGATTTTGATTATTTAGCAAAATTCTGTAAAATGCCAGTAGCCAAAAGGTAGGTGTGTACATTTGCAGACCAGCCGCGCGTTGCCAGCGTACATTGGTGCTTGAACCACTTTCCCTAGTGGTTTCTTTATTTGGTGTTAATTTGTACTTTAATACGATCTTTTCTGTGTGAAACTTGAGATAACAAAAAAAGGTACTTTATTTTCACCACAGTACAATTTGTAATGTGACAGACTTGTTTATACGGATGTAACATGAATGTACATGTAATTGTTAAGTTAATAAAACTTACATAAATACACTTCCAATTTTTTTTTTTCCTTTTGAATGATGGTCAGAATATGTGTTTAAAAATCATTTGAAATTATTATTGTGTAAGTCTGATATGATATTACCCAAAAAATACTTTTTATTTAATTATTTACAGCTTGTGGAGCATTTATATTTATTCTGATTAAAAACATTTTACCACAAAATGAAATGAAGCATGATAGAATATTTTACTGTGTTTTTGCACAGGAATTATTTTGTGCAGTTATGCACATGTACTGCAGTAAAAAAATTACAAGGCATCATGTTACTATCAAAATACACTTACATGACTTACAGAATGTCCCCAATTTGTAAATTGATAAAAGACTTGAAAAACAAGAGGCCTTGAATTGGGGAAGTTATCGCTTAGTTTTGCCTTTTTATAAACACAGCTGTATATGCATGTTTTCTGTTGATTCAGCGGAGCAATAAAAGGGTAATCTTTGCCCTAAAAGTCTGCAATACATCATCACACCTCACCTGCTGACCCCTTTCTTTTATCCCAGCTTCCCTAGGCTTCAACACAAAGACACAATTCTGACAAAGTTCAATGAAAATTTGATGATTAAAAATTCTACTAGTGCCAAGTGTATAATTTTTCTCTTTTTGATCCCATGACCTAATGACTTTGTTTCCATCCCAACCCAGATTTGATAAAAACTGATACTTTGACAAAGTTTAACAAAGATCTGATGGTCAAGAGTTGCTACATGTAAAAAAAAGTAATTCTCCATTTTGACCCATTTTTTACCCCAGATGACCCAATTAGTTTTTCTACTTCATTTACTTACTAAGACAAACATCCTGAATATGCTTCCTGAAGATCTGATTGTTGACAAGAGCTGCTAGAAGTGAGCAAGTTGTTTTTCTTTACTCAGGTTTTACCCAAGATGCGACCTTGTTTCAAAGTTTTACCCAAGATGACCTAGTTTGAATCGAAACTAAGATTTCTGAAAAAAAAAACACCATTCTGATGAAAGCTCATGGAGATGTGGTGATTATGAGATGTAGAATCTACTAGAGCATAAATTTTAATGAAATTTCCATCCGAAACTTGCATTGATTACTGAAATACTGCCATGAAAATGTCTTGCAGATCATTGGTAGTAAAATTCTTTCAATTTTATTTTAAAAAAGCATGCTTATTCATATACAACCTATTTACAGCTTTTTGGAAAATTACAAAGATTTTTGAAAACTCGAAAACCTACTTTAGTTTTTGAAAATGCAAAGTATAATTTATTATTTCTTTTGTTAGACTCAAATTTTCAACACAGTATCGTCACATTCAATGCAGTATGTTGTATTTTCCTTATGAGAAGACGCCTGTTACAATTCAGGATTAAAAAGAAAATTCGATTTGGTCTTAGTAATGGACCTTTAAGTTTAACCAAGGTATGACACCAATGCCACCACCAGGGTGAGTTAAACTGGTGGTTCTAATTTTTGAAAAGTCAAAATTAAAAGATTGAAGTGTACCCAAGACAGGTCTGTTACCACATTTAAAGGCTCTACACTGAACAAAAATATCTATTGTATAAACTCAAACAGATCATATGCTTATACGTCATTGCACCCTTCTGTAAAATGACCATGACCTTTGTAAGGAATAATACTTCATTGTGACTACATGCATACATTTCATCATGGAAACTTGCAAAATGGTGTTACATTTGAAAACAAAGCACTTGCATGTAAACTAGTGACCTTGACAAAACAAATGACCTTGACAAAACAAAAATGAGCATTGGTGTGGCTGACTTGTAAATTTCATTGTCTGCCAGACACCACTGAAAGGACTCGTAAAAAGACACTAAGTACCTCTGACACAATTTGACAAGAGAAAATTGCCCTCAGATCAATAAATCATGCAAATATACTGAATCATTGGTGTGATGGGAATAAAACATGGCATCCAAAATCAGAGAACAGACTGACACGTATGTCAATGCTCAACATCACTTTGTCTGTAGCTTGTCAGGCAGGAAATCTAACGTTTGTTTCTATGCCAACTGGAACATTAATGTTTACATTATTGAAGAGGAATCCGACTACCACAGCAAATGGATACAATTTCTGATTAAACAGGTACAGTGAAACCTGTGTTGAAGACCACTTCAGAATGAAGACCATACTGCAAAAATGGCTAGCAGGGAGAAAACAGTACGCTGTTCATCTGTAGTAATAACACCTATGAATGACAACCACCTGTCAAGTGAAACCAGCATTCTGGTATACTATGGATTGTCTTTGTAAGGTTTGGTTGTATGCAGTATTTTCTTTCATACGGTACCATGTCACAGTCACTTTTTGTCTTGTCTCTGTCCACCTCAACAAAACAAACCACACCCCCAACCCTTCACTTAAATAGGGAAGCTTGTCATAAGTTTACTTTATATACCCATGTCCTTGAGTAGGCTGTTCTGTTCTACTGTTGTTGTTGTTGTAAGACTTCTACGCCCGTTCCAACAGTATTTTGATTATTTTAACAGGTGGGCAGTAAGTTTACCTAACCATCTTTCCTGGGAAAAACCAGTATAGACTCGTATCCTCTGTAAGAAACTGTCAACTTTTTCACATATAGAATGGCTCGAACCCGTGACCCTCAATCTGTGAGAGATTAGTGATTTCAAGTCAGCAACCCTAATCACTCGAACATAGAGACAGACTCTACTGTATTTACATGCCAGTTTTATTTTTAACAATTAAATGAACTTAAGGAAATTTCAGTAACCAAATGTTGCGTAGTTTCTTCAATTGTGTTTTGAAGTGTTGAAGTACATGTAAATAGCACAAGTACAGAATTACTTTCCTCAAATAAAAGAGGTTTTTATTACAGATGTTATCTACTTCCCACATTTAGCAGTTTGTTCCAGTGATGACATACTAAACTTTGTAGGGAAGTTTTTAAAGCATGTACATGTACTGTAATATCCTCATTGGTCCAGTCTGTGCACTGATTCAGCATTCATCTATTGTCTGTCTTTTTAAATTGAAATATGAAGTGAACAAGTTGTGTAAACTTCAAGTGTTGACTACACCCCATCAGGTCAAACAGCCTGCAAAGCATTTCCTTCTATTTAATGACCATGTCACTGGGTGATAACTGTTCCCTGACACAAAATGATGGAAGACTAGAACCAGAGAAGATCAGGCAGGTTCCTTTATATTATAAACTTTCAACAAAAATATCAATGTTTACAAAATTTATTTAACATGTTAATATAAGTAAATATTTTGTAAATATAATCTTTTACCATGTATAATAACAAACAGAACATATACCTATACAAAAAGTGTAATTAGACACTATAAATAACACACACAATATGGAATTTTCAGTTGACAAAATATTTAACTGTACCCCTTATTTTTTTTTTAATTTTTGAAATATTTTCTCTTTGCGCAGTTATTAGAGCTATCACTGCAAGTGACTGATACCCCCAATGTAACTGAGCATAAAATTAAAGTCATATCACTGTTGAAAGTGACCATCTTCATTTTAAGAAAGATATTAACCACTGATTTGTACTTAAAAAATAACGAACATTGCCACATTTGTAATCAAAATATATGTTTCTGTGCATTAGTTTTATTCTCATTGAATCGATAGAAAATCTGTGAAAACCTTTGTTGATCAACTAGAAAAATAAAAAAACATGCTTTCTGTTATATTTCCATTTTCATCTGTCAATAAGAACAATAAGTCAGTATAATTTCTTACATGTTCTCAACATACAGTCCAACCTCCCCAAAAGACATCTCCCTTGAGCAACAACCTCCCTAAAAAGACACACATTTTCTTTCCTGTTGCATCAATTATACAGAAATCACCATCTCCAGAACAACACCTCTCTATAACAAAGACATTTCAGTGTTCCTAAAGGGTTTTCACTCCTGAAAGGTTGCACTGTATCTAAAAGCTGTTATAAGCTTCAATCTTGACAGTAATTCAACATGTCCATTTTTAAAGTGTATTGAAACTTTAAAGGGGCAACTCTCGCTGGTATACCAGCGAGTATTTTGTTGTATGCAGCTGTAACTTGATACCTCCAAAACTACCTGTCAATTAAACTGGAGAAGGTTACTAGAGTGAATGAATCACACTAGCAAGCAGACGATTTTAGCTCTTGAGCTGACTAGGGGCTTCTTTACGTTTCTTTTATTTTGTATCTATGAGCATTTCGGAATCAGATGAAAATTTATCCACTTCCTGAATCATTTCTTCTCACTTTCTTTTTATCCCATGATATTCCTTCATATTCTCCATTTTTAGAAAATTTAAAGATAAATACTATGTTTCACACCTAACTCATAGTCAAATTTTGCACAAGGCCTGATTTTGTGTAATTTCCTACAATATAAATACATTGTGGTAAAATGAATATGTCAGCACCCAATTAAGATAGAGTCACAAAATTAATTGGTAATTATATGCCATCGGCTTCGGGTCTGTTTTGTGTATTTTTGAAGGACAAAAATTCCAGACATGAAACTGATACATGTGTCAGAAAAAGGAGGGAAATTATCACAACAGTTCAAAACACAATGTATATGCATGTAGTTGATGAAGAGTAAAGTTTATATTTTAATAAAGCATTGCAGAAAAAGTGCATAAGAAAAAGACATGTATTGTTTATATCAAGAGAGTAAATGGAGCTATTTGTGTTAGGTTTAATGTTCCTGACAGGGATTTAAAAGTTCATAGTGATGATAACATGGGATTATGTAAATTGTAGACCATCAAGGAAAAAATAAAATGGAGAAATTATTAAAGTCAATAGTAAAATCAATCTAAAGCCTCATTCTTGGATAATAATGGATCATAATATATAACGCCAGGATAATATTTACTGACCCTGCAGTTGCGATCCTTGCAGTGGTTTAGTAGGAGGATTCTTCGTCTAAGTCACATAAACATTTTTAATTTATACCGACACTGTTTATGGTTTGCCTTATGTTATATATCTGCATTCCCCGGGCTTGACCAAGAAATGGAAGACTACCTGAACCAGGAAATAGTATCATACAACAAAACATTATTATAGAAAATACTGAACTATACTATAGTCAGAATGGGCTTTTGGAGTAAAGTATAGATGAATGGCGGAAGAACAAAACATATTGAACCGCAAGTGAAGTTGTGTCCTGCTGTGTACTTTTGCAAGTTAGACATTTATACCAAAATTAAAAAGTTCAATACCGACTTCTTGAAAAACTTATGGCAACTTGAATAGATTTCTGCACAAAAACATATGTTTACGTTACATGTGTCTGCTAACTTTTAACTGACTTATTTAGGTCTTGATTACCTTAATGATTCATTTTAATGAAGGATATTCTCATTTTATGGAAATAAACTTTCATCAAGGTTAGTAAACTGTTTTTGTTCTGTAATGCATGCCACTACTCTCAAGTGTATAAACATCACCACGTGGCCTTTGTTTACAAACACAGAGTTTATCAGCAATTAGCCACGCCTCCCGGGAAATTCAAATCTGAGATCGTCTGCTTGACAGGTTGATTTTTGTTCTCAAAGTCACTTTTAGAACTGATATATCATTAAGATTTTTGGATGAACTGTTATGAAATGGCACAGTTTACCTTTGTAACAAATTTCAAAGGAAACAGTTCTGTAATTTTGTCAAAATTTTAAAAAAAGGGTCTCTGATGTGAAACATGTTTGAAATTATTGAAAAACCTGCCCCAGCGCCATCTAGTGGTTTATATAGTCCAGTTACCCCGTAAAAATAGGAAGTGTTATGCGCATTGAGTAACTAAATAGTAGAGAAGGTATGTAAATAGGGACAAAGTTCGATAGTACTGTAATGAAACATCCTAGCACAGCAAAACTAATTTTCTTTTTCACACTACAGTGTAACCTTTCAGGAGCAAACACCCTTGGGAACACAGAAATGTGTTTGCTGTAGAGAGGTGTTGTTCTGGAGAGATCAATTCCTTAAAATTTATAACTGATGCAACAGGAAAGAAAATGTGTGTACTTTTAGGGAGGTTGTTGTTCAAGGGAGGTGTCATTCAGGGAGGTTTGACTGTATACCCAACTCGCCTACTCATTAATTCTTGAACTGTGATCAAATCAATCAGGACTTATTCTAACAATACCTTGCTTATCTACAAATTAAGAGTTGGACTTGAAATTTCCATATTTATTGCCAAACCATCCCATATATGACACAATCTATTTCAAAGTGACAGCCCTGATATGTCACCACCTTAATTCTGAATGCAGAAAACAATTATAGATAAACAACACTTGTGTCGGGCAAATTACCAACTTGAAACAATCCCAGTTAGCTGATCTTTTGTCTGCAGGACAAAATTAATGCCAACCATAGATCAGAAGTGCATTCACTCATTTTAGTAAGTTGAAGGGTGGTCACATTTGCTCATCGGAGTCAGATGATCTTAAAGTCAGATGAGCTATAAAAGTCTTTAAGGTAAAGTGCAAATTTATTACAGTTTCACCCCTACAAAAAAAGGCCAACTCATAAGACACTTTCTTTTCTGAACACCTCCCGAATCCTATGCTTTAATACCAGGCACCAGGCAGGTAGGCTATAAGTGAACAGAAGTATTAAAAGTATGTATCAATTTTACCTTATTCAGTACCAGCTGTTTACAGGGCAAATTTCTTCATTTTTTGTAGCTGGATTTTATTTCAACCAGCATACCTGCTAGTACATGTGTTTCAGTTAGTAACTATCACAAACAAGTACTCCCGGCAACTTATAAATCAAATAAGGCTAAATAAACATTACTGTTGACTTTGTTTTTCTAGTACAAGACATATCTTGTCACATCGGTAATGCAGTATCATATCTTACTACTCAACTATGTGACCTTCAGTACAATGATCTTAATAACAGATAATTTACTTAACAAGGTAAAAATGTACTTCAGGTGAAAGATGATGTTTAACTAAGGTATTAAGATACAGACAAGTGGTAACGTACAGTGACCCTAAAAATACATGAATCTACATGGTTATAACTGTATGACGGGACAGTAGGTACAATAAGGACAGTAGATACTGTGAGGACACTTCATCAACGAATGTAAATTAACTTCTTTTATTGTTTGCAGTATCTGTTCTACTTATCATACAAAGTTATAAAATCCTATCTGCATAATCATTTCATATTCAAACCAATGCTGTTACAAATTTCCTATTAATCATATCAGGACCAAGTATTTTAACTTGCAGTCAGGCCATTAGTTGATTAACTTTAAAGGTTGTGTTCACCTCGAGATATTCGGTCAGCCTTCCGGACGAATATCCCGTCATTTTATGTACTAAATCTAAAACGTTGTTGATCAATTGTCACATATTTTGCGATTATAAAATTTATAGCTTTTAGTTACCCTAGCCAGGCAAATATTCTATCCCAAGAACTTACTTTTATATCTTTTAAGTCAGACAATTAATGGCTTTAAGATTCAATCATTCATGTCATAAATTAGGATAAAATAAATTTTAAATGCATTGTTATTAAGGGAGCTAACTCTTTAAGGACTGTCATACTTTCGGTTTCGTTTTCTCTGTGACAGTCATTACACGGACATTTTTTTTTTTTCTGCTGCTTCAGTCCTTAAAGATCTGCAGGAGGCTTAATAGGACTGAGAAAGAAAAGATTCAATTAAGAACAACCTGAAAAGATACTTCATAATTGCAATGGCTAAAGTAAACGCCTCTCCATATGTATCAGCGTAAATAAGGCTTTAAAACACTTGAATGATAATTTTCCTTAATCTAAATGTTTGTTCAACAATTCACACCTAGAAATTGAAACTCTTGTTTGCATAATCCCTTTTGTCTTTCGCTAAAGATTGACTATAAAAAGTGTCATCACAAGAGCAACCGAGTATTGTAAACCGACACTTTATCGGCCGTAATTGAAAAATTAGTTATTGTCATGAAAACCCCACAAATACATTTAAGTTTTTAGTTGAAATTTCTTTTTTTACAAATTTACCGAATACTGGGATACCTATATCGTATCCGAATATTCAAAGCTGAAGGAATATTCGGATATCCAGATATTCATTGCCATCCCTAATTTATACCTAGATTTTTACAATGGAATCTTCTGACTTCCATTTTGGGCAAGTCTATTTCTTAAACAAGAGGGCCAAGATGGCCCTATATCGCTCACCTTGGTACAAGTCCACTTGCCTGGTGGAAGATCACTAGATAATGTTATATACCAAAAAGGTTTTCCTATATACGCCTTTGTAAAACAAGTGATCCGGGGGTCATAATTTGAACAATCTTGGTAGAGGTCCACTAGCCAATGCTACATGCTAAATATCTAAGCTCTAGGCCTTGTGGTTTCAGAGAAGAAGATTTTTAAAGTTTTTCCTATATATGCCTATGCAAAACTAAGTGATCCCCCGTGCGGGGTCAATTTTGATCCAGGGTCATAATTTGAACAATCTCGGTAGAGGTCCACTAGCCAATGCTAAATGCTAAATATCTAAGCTCCAGGCCTTGTGGTTTCAAAGAAGAAGATTTTTAAAGTTTTTCCTATATAAGCCTATGCAAACTAAGTGACCACCCCGTGGGGTCAATTTTAACCCGGGGGTCATAATTTGAACAATCTTGGTAGAGGTCCACTAGCCAATGCTACATGCCAAATATCTTAGCTCTAGGCCTTGTGGTTTCAGAGATGAAGATTTTAAAGTTTTTCCTACATATGCCTATGCAAAAAACTAAGGGCCCACCAGCATGGGGTCAATTTTGACCCGGGGGTCATAATTTGAACAATCTTGGTAGAGGTCCACTAGACAATGCTACATGAAAATAACTAAGCTCTAGGCCTTGTGGTTTCAGAGGAGAAGATTTTTAAAGTTTTTCCTATTTGTTGCAATAGCAACCAGAGTTTTGCATGGAATGGAATTCTTTGAACAATTTTGGTAGAGCTTCATGCAAGGAACATTCCTGCATAGTTTTATCAACATTGGCCTAGAGGTTTCAGAGGAGATGTCATTTGAATCAAAATGTTGACGAACGACGGACAATCATTGATCACAAAAACTCACCCTGGCGTAAAAAGGGGTGTTTTGCAGAACCATATTTTATTCAAAGTTTGAACAATGGTTAGCTGTAATAGTCATATTTTTTTAATCTTCTCATATTAACATTTTTAGGTTAGAACTCTGAACACTCGATCTTCACAAAATGTATCCTGGTATTAAATAAATTTATTAAATTATCTACCGAAAACTTGCCAAGGAACCACACTGCCATTGTTACTTGTTACTAAGGCATTAAACCTCTAAACATGGACATGATAAACCTCTAAACATGGACATGAGAAACCTCTATTCTTATCCTACAATCATGCAAGTAACTAATGTTTTCTAGATCTTTTATTGTGGCATTTAAAGCCCTATACTCACTGTCATGTGCAAACAATTTAAAGAAAGTTTATCTCCCCTGTCAGATATGAAAAAGAATATTTTTCATATTTTAACTGTTTTTATACTCTTACCTACCTCTCAAGTATGTACCTTCAGGTAGCTCTGTATGGTTTGGGGTACAACAGTTCAACTGTCTATCATTGTACATATGACAAAATTATTCTAAAGACAAAACAAAAATCGACAAGGTTTCCTTAAATAGGAAAAGTGTATAAAGTCCTCTAGATCTTCTCCGTGTAGGATGTAGCCCCTAGCTGTATTCCTTCAAATATTCATGATTGAAAAGATATTCTATAACATCAAATGGTCTGTTAAAGGGTTTTCTCTTTTTTTATGCATACTTTCTACTCATAACATAGAACAAAAACAATATCCCTCACCCGAGACCTACTTATGACAATATGTGACCAAACTTCAACCCTTAACCATGTATCATAAACAACAACATTCTGTTTGACCTTGACAAGACAAACCTTCCTACCAATTAACATGATTGGCTATAAAAAGTAACTTCTAGAGTACAAACAAGATTTACCTGGAAACTGACCTGGTGACCTAGTTTTTGATCCCAGGTACTCCACACAAACATTCCGATTACTTTCATGATGATTGGGTTGCAAATGTCACCTGTATGGCATACACAAGATTTTAACCAGGTGCTGTGAACTAGTTTTTGACCCTAGATGACCCATATTCGAACTCAACCTAAATTCTTATACTGACCAAGTTTCATGAAGATCCAAAGTTTCATGAAGATTCAATGAAAAATGAAAATTTATTGCATACACAAGGTTTTCCTATGATTTGACCCCATGGCCTAGTTTTTGACCCAAGATGACCCATATTCAAAGTGGACCTAGATTTAATCAATGCAGTCATTCTAAACAAGTTTATCAAAATCCAGTGAAAAACGGAGCCTCTATTGCATGCATAAGGTAAGTGTGAACAGACAAAAGACAGACAGACAGACAGACACCAGGTGATCACAATAGCTCATCTTCAGTACTTCTTGCTCAGATGAGCTAAAATATAAACATTTGGAGACTTTAGCAGTTACGATCTGTAGCTTCTTTCATGTAACTTTCGTCAGCAAAGTAGAAAACATTCACCCACTACGTGCTAAGTATTCCTCATAAAGACTGGACAGAAAATGCTACACATTATGCTCAAACAAATGTTTTTCTTGCACAAAGATGCAAAGTTTGAGGTAACCAGACCTTGGATAACTAGAGTTCTTTTCACATCACCATATTACACGGAGTTCAAGAATTTGCGTAGATACATGTATATGGTGCTCATATGAAAATGTACTTTACACGAAAAAAATCACGACATATAGAACATTGTTCAATGATTGAATGTAGTACTCTCAACAACTAAACTGTTCCATGTACATGTAGTCTCTTATTTTCATGACAAAAATTTTACTCCAATACAACCAATGGACCATCCTGGCAATAGTTTAGAGGTTCTTGCATCAAAAATGATTATAAACATAACTCTCCAAACTGAAGCAGTAATATCAACATGGATCATAATCGAATCTTTTTTCCAGCAAGCACTATCATCGCTTTGACCCGCGATCTAGTGTATAGATCAAAGTCATGTGGGGCGTTTCCACTTCCTTTTTTCAGATCTTGCAATAAACCAATGCAAAGTCATGTCCGCAGTTTCAACTTCCATCTTGATTTTCTGTCATCATCTGTGTGGTCTCCTTTATCCTGTAACAGTTTAATGAAATTGATTTATCCTGTAACAGGAATCTATTTACAGTGTTTCTTTTTAATTAAAATAGTTTGTAGCCAATGTATTATTCAAAATACTCTGTTTTTCTGTATTTATGATTGTTATGTAACATTTTCAACCAAGACCTACAAATCTACCAATCACTTCCACTTAAATCTGGACAGTCACGGACACAAATGACAAGATTTAGTAAACTGGGATTGCTGTTTCCGAAAGCTTATAGAAATTATAAACTTTCTGCAATATGAACACACTGTCTTTCAAAATTCAGCCGCTTCGGGCAACTGCTGTATTATCATTTCATTTCTTACATATTTCTGATACGTGTCACAGCATCTTTTGTTTCCATGTGGGAAATATCGCAGCCAAAACTACTCTCTCCGAATGTTCCATTCATCGTTGGCGTACTTGATCGCCGAGCATCGTCCTCTGTTTCCAAGGCAAACGTGTCCTCATTTGCTGACACAGTATTTCCAGTTAAACCATTTCCGACTTGTCTTATAGGAGAGAAGTTCACAGAAAAGTTGGCGTTTGTCTCTTGGATCAATTTCTGACTCGCAGACATTGCCTTCAACTCTTCCGCTGTAATGTAAGATTTAAGCCATGATATGCAAAACCATACACATTATCACTGTGGAAAAGTTTGCGTATGTGTATATTCTTAAAATGTTCAGCTACTACATGTATGACACTTAGGTAACCTGTGGCAGATAAGCCACAAATGTGGATCCTGATTTCACTCTTCACAAATAAAGGCTAACTATGATCTTTAGCCGCATGTTTGTAGCAAGACAGCTGCTTATTCAGGTGAGATAAAAAAAACTGGAAAGTGTCTTCTTGCAAGTACTAAATTAAGTAAAATTATTAATCATTTTGTTGTGCTGAACATTGGTGCCAAGTTTTTGTAAACAAGAGCTGTCAGTAGGACAGCGTGCTCGACTTTTTTAGTGCTTGCCAATAAAACAAAACTTTGACAGTTAAGGGCACACAAGACTTTAACTAGGAATTTCTAAGTACAAATCAAGAAAATTTTTCACAGAGTTATTTTCTTTTGCTTACAGATAGGTCTTACGATGGTACATAAGTACTCCAACTTTCAAAGTAATATCTCAAATGGTTAAGTTAACAAGTGGACAAGAATGAAAATTTTAACTGAGTTTCTAAGTCAAAAAGGGCCATAATTCAAATAAAATCCTTGACAGAATTACCTTCTCCTGCCCATGTTTGGGAATCATGATGGTAAACAAGTATTCCAACTTTCAAATTAATATCTCAAACAGTTCAGTCAAAAAGTGGACTGGTACAAAAAACTTAACCAGGATTTTAAGTCCATAAAAGGCCTTAATTTTTAAAACAAATCCCTGACAGAGTTACCTTCTCTTGCGTACAGATGGGGGTAATGATGTGAAATAGCATTAAAAGTTTCAAAGCAATATCTCAAAGGGTTAAGGCAATAAGTGGATTTTACCCATATTCAATGTATTTTCTAAGTCAAAAAGGGGCATAATTCTGTCAAAAACTTTGACAGAGTTATGTCCTCTTGTCTGTTGATGAAGGTCGTGATGGTAAACAAGTATGGTTAGTTTCAAAGCAATACCTCCAATGGTTTTGAAATAAAGTGAGGTGGTACGAAAAACTTAACCAAGCTCAATACACTTTCTAAGTAAAAAAAGGGCCATAATTCTGTTAAAAACCTTGACAGAGTTATGTACTCTTGTCTGTAGATGGAGGTTATGATGATAAACAAGTATGGTAAGTTTCAAAGCCATACCTCTAATACTTTTGAAATAAAGTGGGGTGACGAAAAACTTAACCAAGGTGTGACGCCAACGCCGACGCCGGGGCGAGTAGGATAGCTCCCCTTTTCATAGAAAAGTCGAGCTAAAAACCTTCCATGCATGACAAAGTTACAACCTGGACATGAAAAAAATGAAAAGGACAGACGCATGGACATACAGTGCGATTTTTAATATGTCCACCTTTGGGGGCATAAAAAAATCTAAGGGCTATAACTCAATGAAAAGTCCTCTGAGAGGAACATACCATGGATAGCACAACTTCACTTGGGACTTAACACTTCCAACTAATGTTTGTTGAGAAATAGCCCTTACAAATTTTGTCTACAGACAGGCATACTGATCTAGAGACAGATTCCAAAATAGCTCCTATACATATTTCGTATCTGGGGGTAGAAAATTCAACTTATATTCTATATCAAATACTGAAATACTAGTTTTCTCAAATGTATAAGAAAATCAATTATAGCTAAAGCTTAGGAATAGAATACCTACCAAATGAGTTTCCTGGACCTTCAAATACTGACTGTGTTTGTGCGATTGTCTCAGTTACTGGAAATCTGCCAAGGCCGGAGTTATTGTTAGATGTGTTCAGCTGCACATCTCCCATCTACAAAATAATAATACAGACTGAATGGTTGCTTAATTATATCAGTTTCATCATGCAACATCTACATGTATATTTAATCCAAACAAACCCGATCAGACATGTGAGACTTGATCCTCAGATCTATTTAAATGAAAACATTACCCAAGAACACTCACTCACATCAGATTAGAATTCCCACTCCATGTCAAAGAGAATAAAGAGTTATCAACAATATCAATTCCTGTTTGAATAAAAACATTGACATATCTGATAATCTCGTGAGCTTGAACAAGGGTTAGCCTGGATATTTGCAAGCACTTAACTAGGGCAGCAAGTGAAAATATATCCAAACAGCAATTTTTTGCAAATAAATACAACCGCAATTAAAATGTATGTAATTAATACTCAGACCAACCTACCAAAATGGCTCTGAAGCATAATCTATTTGAGTCCATTATATAGCCAATGGCATCAGTAACAATTTCAGTGACAACAATTTTCCTATTCCACACTGCATGCTGAACACATATTCTGTTCTAAATTATAAAAGATTTTGAATTTCTTATTCCAAATCTTTCCTTGCCTGATTATTGGGATATCAAAACTCACCTTAGCTTCTATAATAGACACTCTATTCTCCAGCAGAAGGATCCTAGCTGTAAGATTTTCTATCTTTGACAGAACTGTCTCAATTTTCTCATTTGTCCCAGAATTCCCATCTCCTTGGTGAACTTCAGCCAACTGCTGTACTTTATTTCCCAACATCTCTACAGTCTATGTATAAATAGTATGTGTGTTAAATGTACAAGTAATGGGCAATCAATGGTTAGACATCAGGGACATTCTTCCCTCGACTTTCTTAGCTGGTATGTTGAGATGCAAGAAGAATCACTAACAAGTAGAAAGAAACTTTCCAAACCTTATGTTTGATTTAGAATCATAAGCATGTAAATGGATAGGGGTGATATGGTCAAACTCATATTGCAATATGTATTACGATATATTGATGCAACAGAAAAGCTAATAAAATAGAATAAAACTAAATAACTACCGTAAATACAGTGCCACAAATTGTCCACAAAAGATCATGAAACTGCCTTATAAAACCAAACTCGACTTACGGGTAAATTACAATACATTTGTAACCAAAGAGTGGCAAAATTGGTCAAACATGACCTTCTTTCATGCGTAGCAATGTGTAAAGTGAGTAGCTAATTAAACTCTGAATATCACGGTACAGGATTTCGGCCCGGATCTGTTTTGCAATATACCGGTATATCGTTGCACCACTATAAATGGACTAACTAAATGTATGCTAGGCTGACACATTTACACAAGCATTTATGCATGCCTTAAATACTATAAATTAATTTAAATTTGCCAGACGATAAGTTTGTGACTTTTGATCTCTGGATCAATTCATAGGACCATTAATTTGCAAACAAGTGATCACATATGTTTCTGAAATAGTTCATTTCCAGAGAACTTTGAATTTGCTAAATGATGAATTTGTAAACAAGCGCTCTAGCGGTAAAAAACATGAAAATAAAGTTTTTGTGAATATTTCATGATTTACACGATTTCATGATTTATTTGATGAAGGTATTGAACAAGAGGGCCAAGATGGCCCTATATCGCTCACCTTGGTACAAGTCCACTTGCCTGGTGGAAGATCACTAGATAATGTTACATACCAAATAAGTTTTCCTATACACGCCTTTGTAAAACAAATGATCCCCCCCCCGGGCAAGGTCAATTTTGACCCCAGGGGCATAATTTGAACAAACTTTAAAGAGGTCTACTAGGCAATGCTACATGCCAAATATCTAAGCTCTAGGCCTTGTGGTTTCAGAGAAGAAGATTTTTTAAGTTTTTACTATATATTCCTATGCAAAACTAAGTGACCCCCGGTGCAGGGGTCAATTTTAACCCGGGGTCATAATTTGAACAATATTGGTAGAGGTCCACTAGCCAATGCTACATGCCAAATATCTAAGCTCTAGGCCTTGTGGTTTCAGAGAAGAAGATTTTTTAAGTTTTTACTATATAAGTCTATGTAAAACTAAGTGACCCCCGTGTGCGGGTCAATTTTGACCGGGGGCTCATAATTTGAACAATCTTGGTAGAGGTCCACTAGCCAATGCTACATGCCAAATATCTAAGCTCTAGGCCTTGTGGTTTCAGAGAAGAAGATTTTTTAAGTTTTTCCTATATATTCCTATGCAAAACTAAGTGACCCCGGCAGGGGGTCAATTTTGACCCGGGGCTCATAATTTGAACAATATTGGTAGAGGTCCACTAGCCAATGCTACATGCCAAATATCTAAGCTCTAGGCCTTGTGGTTTCAGAGAAGAAGATTTTTTAAGTTTTTACTATATATTCCTTTGCAAAACTAAGTGACCCCCGGTGCGGGGTCAATTTTGACCCGGGGGTCATAATTTGAACAATATTGGTAGAGGTCTACTAGACAATGCTACATGCCAAATATCTTAGCTCTAGGCCTTGTGGTTTCAGAGAAGAAGATTTTTTAAGTTTTTACTATATATTCCTATGCAAAAACTAAGGACCCACCCGCGCGGGGTCAATTTTGACCCGGGGGTCATAATTTGAACAATCTTGGTAGAGGTCCACTAGACAATGCTACATGCCAAATATCTAAGCTCTAGGCCTTGTGGTTTCAGAGAAGAAGATTTTTTAAGTTTTTCCTATTTTTTGCCATAGCAACCAGAGTTCTACATGGAATGGAATTCTTTGAACAATTTTGGTAGAGCTTCATGCAAGGAACATTCCTGCATAGTTTTATCAACATTGGCCTAGAGGTTTCAGAGGAGATGTCATTTGAATCAAAATGTTGACGGACGACGGACAATCATCGATCAGAAAAGCTCACCCTGGCATAGCCAGGTGAGCTAAAAAGCTGGCAATATCTATTTGTAAATTAGTTTCAGAAACAAGGACTTCTATCCTCGACTTACAAGATGTAAGGTAATTATATATTATATTGAATAACACAGACTTACCTGATACAAGTTTGCAATATCTATATTTGAGGTAGGCACTGGACCCAGTAGCACAGAATCACTTGTTGGGGCTTGAATCTCCACAATACTCGTGTCTTCATTATCCTCTCTATACTGACCTGAAAACAAAGGTTCAAACAAATCATGAAACTCACAGCATAACTACAAAACATTAAGCAGCATTGAAATTTAAGCTTACACAATTTTTTTTACGTGATTTGATGTCTGTTTCAACAGTGATTCATTTATTTACAGGCTGGAAGTTTATCTAGCCATCATGTCAGAGAAAGACTAGTACCGTTACCAGACTCCATTCCTCCATAAAAATCTGTTAACTTTCTCATAGAGTCAGGCATGTAGCAAGGCTTAAACCTCTGACTCTGAATCAGTAAGAGCTCTGTAGTGTTAAGGGCTACCATAAGCAATCAATAAAAGGGCAGGGTAACAATATTATACAATATAACTCACTTTAGCATAGAGCATAATACACTTTTATTAACCATACAGAAGAGATTACCTTTTGGCATGCAGACCACCTCCACAGATTTCGTACAAACTTTCTTAATGCTTGGAGTGATAAAGTTGGTCCTCACAAGATGCCTGTCTGGGGTATCTTCAAATGCCCACATATCTGTTGGATTTCCCTGTTTCGGAGGGGTCATTTCAGTCTGTCTAGGTGACTGTATGGAGACGTGTCTCACTGGCTTCGCCTCTGCTCGTAACAGAGCTGCATGCTGGGATAGGATACTTGGGGGTTTACTCGGTATAGATTCACTCTGGTCTGATATATCCAGCGACTCTGTTAATGTAAAAAAAATACCACTGCGACAGCTTGCTTACTTGTCAACTAGCTTGATTTCACATCAAGAAAACACATTCAAAACAAGCAAATTTTATGAACTGGCGTCCCCTGCCACACAGGTTAAGGATATATAAAGGAACAGTTTCAGCCCTATAATGCTTCATTTTGGGGTCGACACTTTTACTGCAAATGAGTTTTTATTTGTAATAGATGATAATTAATAGTTGGCTACTGCTGAGATATTACACAATTTGGACAGATTGATTGACTGTCCCAATAGTTTCTATTCAAATCAACCCAGTGTCAGACAGTTTCTAATTGGAGCAACTCTAACTGATTTCATACAACATGTAGCAAAGAACAAACAGAACAACATACCCAAAGAACTAAAGTGGCATAACTGGCCAAGTATCTGCAGGATATGCTGGAAAAAAACACAAGCAAGGCAATTCTAAATATGTACTCTTTGTCATGATCTCTGTAACATACCATTTCCAGCTATATGCCTGACAGGGTGGGGATGACTAGCTGATGTGGAAAGATGTCTCACTGGCTCATTCCTTGCCAGGGTAACTAACTCATTCACAACATGTGGTGCACATCTCTGAACCATTCTGTCAGGATCCCGAGGGGATGCTCTTGATGTGTCTGGTCTCTTTGTCTTAGGCACGGCTGTCATTATAAAAACAGCAGAATTTATAGCTAATAGAAAGCTATCTGTATACCTGATCCTGATTATGTTTTAAAAGAACATGTATTCTATCTTTGAGGTGTGTAAATTTCACCATACAACAAGGTAATAGCAAAGACCACTCTAGGACTTTGAAAATAATTTTAGTAACAGATAGGGGTCATTTACTGGCCATAACCAACCTACCAACAAAGTCTGAGGACACTAGGCCAATGCATTCTCTTGATATTGATTGGACAAGTTTTTTTGCTGTTGAAGATCACTGTGACCTTGACAAGTGGACCCCAAAATCAATAGGTGTCACCTACTTGTCGTGACCAATCAACCCAATACTGTATCTTCTTACTGCATGCTATTTCAGAAGCAGCTGCCAGAGTTAATACTTAGATCAAAGAAGCGACACAGTAAAATAACTAACAACATGTTTGTAGTATACGTTACCCAGTGGCAGATTCCTTGTTTCTGTTGCAGACTTTGGTCTCACACTGGTCTGAAAGTAAATAGGGACATTTATATACCAGGTAGTACTGCTACTAGTCAGTATTAATATTTTCCAAGAGTCAGTATCACTTTAATTGACTGGGAAAAAAGAGACAGACTGCTTAAAGGGCAAGGCAGGTCAGAAAATATGTTGACTTTAAATTGAAGAACTTGTTAAGAGGAACACATTGTCGAAAGAATTTCTAAAATCAGAGTATAAATGTGAAGATATTGAAGATCGAAAATTTCAAAAATGGAGGGTCATGGAGGTGGCTGTTTTGAATTTGTGATGTCATAGTAAATTAAATATAATTAAATATTCATGCAGGTATTACTGCTAAGTTAAGAACACCAGCTTCAAATATATATTAAAAGATGGTAACCTAACTGACACTTAATTAATGTTACCAAATGGAAGCACTGAATCTCATGGCAGGTAGCTTTATAATTATACAGGTTTGATTGGAGTTCTATCATGTCTATCATGAGAGTTAAAACAGTTGGTAAATATATGCAGGCATCTTTCTGGTTAACACATGAGGTGTTGCCTTGACTATGATCTAATTGTATGAAGTCAAAGAAATAAGATGAGACCATGCATATCAACTGAATGTTAAAAACATTCGTAATCCCTTAACTGCGAAGACAAAAGCATTTTTGCTGCAACAATATGTCCGAATTTTGCACTGGCAAAGGACTTCATGTATATATATAGACATAGTGCATTGAAAATAATAATTTTATTACAGAGGATAGGGATATAGTACTGGTTCTTCCAATGAGCGACGGCTAGGTATATTGTCCACCTATACAAATGACTGAAATATGGTTGAATCGGGCGTTAAAGTCTTACAACAACAACTGTACTAACACAGGAAATCTTGATCTGGGTTGTTGGATCCTACTATGTATACATGTACATGCCCATGGAAGAAACTTCAGTTAAACATTCATATGTATAAAACAATGTGTATTATCAACACTTTGTTTTGTGCAAATCTGGCTTCTCCTTAAACAGATGCTTTGCCTTAGACTTAATCACTGATTTGTAAAACAAAAGCTGATTTGTGTACCTTTAAGGCTGTTTTTGATGGTGCTGGGTTTAACTCTGTATGTTTCTGCTTTATAAGTTGTAAGATGCCCGTGCACATTATCACCTTTCTCTCTGCAAACCCTTTTGCAAAGAACTGTTCCTTTGTTATAGGGGGCTTATACGCAAATATATCTCTTAAAATCTGCAAATCAGGAAAAACAACTTTTTACATAACACCATTTTAATAAGACCTATTAAAACACATTACACATCATTGTTACCCCTCTTTTAATCACTTACTCTTACATGTGTGACAACACTTTTTTATGAAGCGACAGAAAATGAAAGAAAGATGTTTATGTCAACATTGTTTAAGAGTAAATGGAACACAGTTCTGTAGTTCTGTAATTACTCTATCTCTAAATTTATCATTCTACATAAGATTATGAGTATTTAATGTGCTTAAAGGACTTTAGATTTAATAGTTGCTATTGACTGAAAGATGGTTCACACTGTCTTCTCGATTACAACTATCATTGATTGATCATGAACTGAAATCCCAGTATCAAAATTGGAAACCTACCTTATATACAGCTTCCATAAACCTTGCATCTGACTTTCCAAACAATTCTATACCTTTGTCTAGTATAAGCTGAGCTACAGGTGGACTGTAGTTTGTGAAGGCGTAGTGATATATAGGCAGATAAGCCGTAGGCTGTCCTTCAGCAAGACTGAAAACCAAATTATGAAATAACTTAACAGATTGCAGCTAGAAAGCAAAAACAATTAGTCAATTACATAAGCATTTCAACAGATTGCATTTATTTCTACAACTTCGTCTGTAGGAAACAGTGTTTCAGATATGTAGGAAATAGTTCACCAAATATGTCAATACTGTCAATGCTTCCCAAGCCAGTTGAGCATCTTTTGCAAAATGTTGTAAATTGTTAAGGTATTGTTAATTTATTACCGACAGCTTTTCCACACTGGCGCTATAAGATATAGAACAGAGATGAAACTGTACCACAAGACAGAAAGAAGTGTTTTAGACACATTTCTATTATTCTAAACATAGAAATGTACAACAAAGATTAGAATAGCGCAAAGAACAAACATCTTTACAGTTGAATATAACACTTACGAGTTAACATCAAAGTCTTCAGTGTACTTGATTTCTTTCAGCTTTGACCTCATCTTCCTTATGTTATTTGATATATCTCCAGTTGTCATTATTTTGCTGGAAAATAAAAACAACAATGATTTCAATAGCTCATTAATACATTTACTTATTCTCAACTGCAAAATAGGTTCTTTAACATTTCACATTAATTGATGTCAAAACACACTCCAAGTCCAAATAGAATCAACCTTGAAAAGAAATAGAGGTGATGTAGAAATAATGTATCTTGCCTAAGGAAAATTAACACCGTTGCAACTGCAGGGCTCAGACCCTGGACCCTGTGCTCCAGAGTTGAACACGCTACTAGCTACAGTGGCCCCACAAAACTTCAAGTGATATATTTGTAGCAGCATATAATGCCAGCTAAAGAAAATTTTTGGGAAAACAGAACTTAAATAAAGGTCATCATGATTTTTGTACACCAGTGTTCCAGCTAGCACAAAATAGCAGGGTGCAGCACCTTGCCCCTGTTCTTGTGCACCTTGTCCTTTTTCTCTGGTACCATGCTATGCCCTTTTTGACAGGACCTTTGCATTTTATGTTAATGAGCATATTTCTTTTGTGAAAAGAAAGAAGGTAATAATTAATATACAGTGCGACATCTTTCCTTTGTTTTGATAAGTGAGATATGTTTGATCTACATCTCAATGCTGCCCTGCTTGACTGGTCAGATATGATCCATCTAATCAAATATTATGTCAATTCGTAAAACTTGAATGTTACGTTTATAATATTTAATAGATAATAATTCATTTCCCTCTGACATCATCAGCACCATGATATTTTGATATAACTTGAGGGTTAAGTACCCGGCCCCGACTACGAAACTACTTCAGTAATTGCTCAGCTGAGTATATCATTTAAAGTCTTATTGTCACTAAAAATAATGGTATTTCTTGTTGTCAATTTTGATGATAGTCTACTTTTAAATGAAATTAACATGTTAAAAGAAGAACATGTTGTATAATACTAAATGCAAGTCAGATATAGCGAAAAATTCATTTGAGTACAAGTTAGGAATTGAAGAATTTACTTATGAAAATTCAGTGAATAATCTAGGTTTTGATTCATATGAGTCCCTGGGACGCACAGTTTTCAAAACAATGAGTCCCAGCTATGAAACAATGAGTCCCTTTCCGAAAAAGTCAGAAAATAGAATCAGACATCCCCGTCGAATTATTTTTGTTGCAAATCGCCGCTGTGATGTGTTGTTTTTTTTTCAAATATAATTGTTTCTAAAAGTATTGAGTTACTAAAAATATTAATTACCTTTTACGTAGATATAAAATATTTATTTACGTTAAAATCTGCTGTAATTAGTCGAGGTTTATTCTCCAATTAGCATTTGTCACTCGCGAATGTCGCGGTAGGTGTGAAAAATACGAGCATTTATAAAGGATGACAAACTAACTACTTCAACTTTGAAATCTCGAGCTATGTGACACCACTGAGTGAGTAACGTTTGATAATTTGTGAATGCGAAAAGTATTTTCAATTAACTTAATTAACATTTATAAGTTCCAACTATTCTTTATTTAAAAAAAAACGTTATGTTTACAACAAAATCGAGGCGCTTCAAGCTGATTTTTTCTAAGTAACAATTTTCTTCTACAAAAGAATTACCTTTGCCAAATAAAGTAATTTCTACAGCGACTTGTTTTACTCATAAAGCCGCAGATGTTACGAGATCAAAGCACGTACGCGGATGCTGAGTTTTTTTTTATCCAAGTGAAGCACATGGCATTAAAAAGACCAAATATTTTGAGAGGTAGTGACAAGTCTGGAATTTGGAATTATAACAAGAGCTGTCACATGACAGCACGCTCGACTATTCGAAAGCTTGTTGGTAAAATGGGGTTTTTGTCTAAGAACAGGAGTATTGTGTAATTGTCTATAAGAATTAAGGTCAAAGATATGAAGCTTGTTCAAAGACCTTTGTAAATGTACATTGCATTCAAGGCCTTACTCTGGATTCTGCAAGCCAACTGGAGGGAGGATGGGGGGGATAATTTCAAAGAAATACATGACCTTGTATATTTGATCATGAATAATTTTGTAACTTTTCAAAATTGATACGTATAGAATTAAAAAAGCATGACCGCTTCATGCTGCATAATTATTCTATGACATTTCAAAAGAAAGCCATTTTGAGTATTTCCATTTTAGTCTGGAAAAACTGTGACAAAATTCTAAGTTAAAAAGGGCATAAATATGTCAAAAATCAAAAACATTGGTGAATTTACAGTAAATACGTTCGATAGTATTCTATCTTTAACAAAACATTCAAAGTTAAAAAGGGACACAAATCTATCAAAAATCAAAACAGAGTTATGGGGATTGTTTCCTCAGGTGTAGATGTTGATGGTAAACATATATTTTGAGTTTCAAGTCAATACCTTATATAGTATTCAAGATATTTGAATTTACAAAAAAAAAATACCAAAACTTCTAAGTTAAAAAGGGGCATAAATCTGTCAAAAATCAAAACAGAGTTATGGGAATTGTTTCCTCAGGTGAATAATGTTGATGGTAGACACATACTTTGAGTTTCAAGTCAATACCTTATATAGTATTCAAGATATTTGAATTAAAAAAAAAACTTTAACCAAAAATTCTAAGTTAAAAAGGGGCATCAATCTGTCAAAAATCAAAACAGAGTTATGGGGATTGTTTCCTCAGGTGTAGATGTTGATGGTAGACACATACTTTGAGTTTCAAGTCAATACCTTTGATAGTATTCAAGATATTTGAATTTATAAAAAACTTTAACCAAAAATTCTAAGTTAAAAGGGGCATAAATCTGTCAAAAATCAAAACAGAGTTATGGGGATTGTTTCCTCAGGTGAAGATGTTGATGGTAGACACATACTTTGAGTTTCAAGTCAATACCTTTGATAGTATTCAAGATATTTGAATTTATAAAAAACTTTAACCAAAATTTCTAAGTTAAAAAGGGGCATAAATCTGTCAAAAATCAAAACAGAGTTATGGGGATTGTTTCCTCAGGTGAAGATGTTGATGGTAAACATATAGTTTGAGTTTCAAGTCAATACCTTTGATAGTATTCAAGATATTTGACTTTATGAAAAACTTTAACCAACGCAGACGCCGACGCTGGGGCGAGTGCAATAGTCTCCTTATTCTTCGAATAGTCGAGCTAAAAACTAGTTTGGAATAGACAATGTATAATATGAGTAAGTTTTATTTTGGTTATGCACCATCAAGCTATACAAATGTACGTCGGTTGGCAAATATTTTCGAATTTAATAAATGTACAAAAGCAAAAAAATACGTGTATACAAATTTTCAACGAAAAAATACTTCTAATTTAATGTCCTGTTAGCTGTATGAAACACCACACTAAGTACCGCGATTTTACACCCACGAAGTGCCGTGATTTTTTAACGATTTCATGTGAAAATTCTTCTAAATACTCGCAGGAAACGCAACTTCGTGGATGATATTCTTTTATACAAACTGCCGCGAGCATATACCCAAGTCTCACTTTTCACGTGCTTGCGTCCTTAGGGATGCACATGCGTCCGTAGGGACGCATATATTTCAAATCATTGCGTCCTTTGCATTTTTTGTGCGTCTATGACGCAGGGCTAGATTATTCACTGAAAATTACTTGCTAAAAAGCAGTATTTCCTGCAAAAATACTAACAAGTGAATAATAATTGTAACTAGAGATTGTTTTTCACAAAAAAACTTGTCTCCCCTTATGACCTTGACCTTTGAGTTAGTGACCCCAAATTATAACGAGAAATTGACCAACGGTCACTGTGACCTTGACCTTTGAACTACTGACCCCAAAAACAATAGGGATCATCTGCTCAATAAGACCAATCATCCTATGAAGTTTGAGGTCTGTAGGTCTAAAGGAACTTAGTTATCATCCGGAAACGGAAATTGACAAACGGTCAGTATGACTTGACCTTTGACCTACTGACCCCAAAAACAATAGGGATCATCAGCTCTATAAGACCAATCATCCTATGAAGTTTGAGGGCTGTAGGTCAAAAGGAACTCTAGTTATCATCCAAGAAACGAAATTGACCAACGGTCACTGTGACCTTGACCTTTGAACTACTGACCCCAAAAACAATAGGGATCATCTGCTCAATAAGACCATTCATCCTATGAAGTTTGAGAGCTGTAGGTCAAAAGGAACTCTAGTTATCGTCCTGAAACGAAGAATGGACAGACGGACTGACGGACTCCCCAGTTTGAGGGTTGTAGGTCAAAAGGAACTCTAGTTATCATCCGGAAATGAGAAATTGACCAACGGTCACTGTGACCTTGACCTTTGACCTACTGACCCCAAAAACAATAGGGATCATCTGCTCTATAAGACCAATCATCCTATGAAGTTTGAGGTCTGTAGGTCTAAAGGAACTCTAGTTATCATCCGGAAACGAGAAATTGACCAACGGTCAGTGTGACCTTGACCTTTGACCTACTGACCCCAAAAACAAAGGGATCATCAGCTCAATAAGACCAATCATCCTATGAAGTTTGAGGGCTGTAGGTCAAAAGGAACTCTAGTTATCATCCGGAAACGAGAAATTGACCAACGGTCACTGTGACCTTGACCTTTGAACTACTGACCCCAAAAACAATAGGGATCATCTGCTCAATAAGACCATTCATCCTATGAAGTTTGAGAGCTGTAGGTCAAAAGGAACTCTAGTTATCGTCCGGAAACGAAGAATGGACGGACGGACTGACGGACTGACGGACGGACGGACTGACGGACAGGGCAAAAACAATATGTCTCCCCCCGAGGTGGGGGAGACATAATTAATGGATAAAAATGATTCTGAAAAACTTGAATTCTTTAAATGAATAAACATGCAAGGAGCGGATAAGTATTGAAATAAGTTAAGCATGTTACTTAAGTATTTCCGTGAAATCGGGGCCAGGATACATGTATAATATACTGACTACGATGTAGTTATATAGAAACAAACATAATTTCCATGGTAGTCATGCATCTGTGAATAAAATATTTACATCACTATAGCTTATATTATGTCTTTTTTATATCTAAAATGTTTTTGATTTAAGATCCATTGGAAATTTTGTGCATGAATTATCCCATTTTTGAAGGGTTAGTTAATAACGTATGCACATGATATGTATTTGTTCCACTTTAAAAAGAAAACTTAAAATTTATAAAAGAGTAATTGTAAAATGCCTTTCCACCAGTCAAAATGTGCAAGTTCAGCTTATAAATACTGCATCAACATTCAAGATTGTCAGAGGTTTTGTAATATGGGGATCACATGATCGGTAGACAGAGCGACTGACTCTTCTGCGTTTATATCTTAATTACGCCAGCTCTGAACAAAAGTTAGAATCAACATACCAAAGAACTAAATCACATTAGATTGAACAGTTAAATTTCTTGACAACACTGCTGTTTTGTTAGGTAAAATTGTGCATATCCCTTTTTTATATTAATAGTTTTTAATACATATTCACACAATTATCGCTGAATTTCCGGGGGATGTAAATTTACATCTATTTACAATGCTTCAAGTTTTATGATGTTTGTGTGTGTGTTTTGGTTGGAATTCATCACAATTTAACGGAAAGAAATTATCTGACAAGTAAATGGCTTGTTTTTATTTTTCTGCACCTATTGTTATTTTCTTTTTTGAGTTTAATGCTTAGGGAAACGAAAAGAGGTCTTTCTAGGATATTTCACACTAGCCTAATTAATTTGGCGTTTCAGTGTGACCCCTTTCACAGATCTGATATTTTATAACTGTCACACCTCTACGCCTTATTTTAATGTGCTCCGTAATAGGCAGAAAGTGTACTTTCAATATTAGGTACAACTAGCGCATAATACACAATTTACCTAGATCTAGTTCAAGTAACAATTTTACACTCTAAAATGAAGAATTAAATATGTCTTTAAACATACCTGTGAACCCTACCGTTCTTGCGGTATACTCCCGGAATTCAAAGAGAAAAATAATCTCCCGCAGGGAGTTGCCATTCTACCGTAAATTAGCAATTATGATAAAATTGACCTTTAACCCAGAATGTAAACAAATTATCGACTGTTTTCCAATTTGTGCAGACTGATTTATCAGTATCTCTGCTAAAACATATACCTGTCTGCTTCCATGTGTCAGTATTTCACACATTTTATGATGGGGATTATAATTGTTAATTGGTGTCTGTATCCATCAGGGGTCATTACGTAATGGATTATGGCTAAGTAGGCAGAGTGTTAATCCTAGTTCATAAAATTAATTAATCACAGGATGTAAACAGATCAGACAAAAGGTACAAAACAAGGCTGGAAAATATGATAGTATTAACTATTACCTGGCAATCTTTCTAAATTGATTTTCTTTTTCTATTCACAATATAAGAATTCATGATTACCAAGCTAATACTTTAGATAAGTTTTTATTTCTATATGCATATTTTTAAATCCTACTTTCACTTTACTGATATTGTGAACAGAAAGTGAAAGTAGATTTAATAAAAACACTATGATTTAAAACAGATGCTTAAAGCAGCTTTTCAATGCCATTTGTGACTTGATTAGCTTGGAGTGCATGCACGCGTTAAAATCTCCTGCAAAAATGACCAATGTCCCTCATTTTTAGGACAAATCTCCCTCATTTCTATAAAAAATGGTTCACAGGTATGCTTTAAATGAAAACCTAAGATTTTATGAAAAATCTGAATGTTCAAACCTTAGCATGTAAGTTTACACACAAGGCATGACACGCCATTTATTTTCATATTTCACCGATTGATGCAGTGTGTAGATAGGTAAATGTAACATAGAATTGTGTTAGCATCATTTTTAAACTTAGTCCTATCATATTAAACCATAAATACATTTAAATATTGGATTTTATTGGGTTTATAAGTGCCCAACAGAATTTCGTTGGGGATGTGTTCCCAGCTATTGGCACTTCAAAGTGAGACGTAGAAGGCGGACAGCTGTAAACTGTCACCCTGTAAAATCGGTCTGCCTTCGAAGTGGAAATAGTGAGACTAATTTCACACCTACAGTACTTACAATTAATCCCATGAAATTAAGTGCAGATGTGCAATTAAGTGGCATTTCTAAGTCTGTAAATGATTTTCCGTAAGAAACTGTCGGCTGTCCCACGTGATAAGGAGACGATCTTCAAGTTCCACAAATTTCTAATAATATCGCGAAAACATGTTATAAATAATTTTAAAGGAAATAAAATGCAAAAACTACTCAAATGTCAAGAGCAGGTCTGTAATAAAGCTGACTGTAAAGAATTGTTATGAAATGCAAAATACCCAATTTCTCAAAAATTCCCTATAAATATGTATAATTCACGCTTCCCGCGGTTACAATTTTGTTGTCAATCACGCTCAGGAACAAGCTAAAACGCTGATCACTGGGATGGGAGCAAACGTCTGACCAGACCTGACCAGCAGACCACGGAAAGGGTCGATCGTTGATATTTGACTTTTTCACTTTAGAAGATATTTGTGTCATGTGTAATGACTTTATAATTTCATAAACTTTGGTTTATTTGTATTTCGTTTAGTACTCGTTGCACTTCAACTTTTTCGATACTTGTCAATATTATGGTTTTTACAATGAAAAATCTATTTTGGTTAAACAATGTTTCGATATAATGTGGATTATAATAATAGCGAAATAAACACGTTATTGTCTGTAAGTCACATCGGCAGTAATTTCATGTACGTTCTCTTACTGTTAATACGGCTCACACAGTTCCGAGAGCGTTTATATTATACCATAATGGTTTCTCTGGTCCTTTTCGATATCATGCATATGTTCTGCCCCCTTTACGATTTTTTTAATTTTAGTGACTGATTTGACTTTCAGACGCGATTCTGTTCAACCTGAACTGAATTGCGTACAATAATTACAAGTATCGTTCTAATTCTTGGGTGGGCGGGGGTCTAAATCCAGTTGGATGGAGTTTCAATGGTTCGGGGGTCTAAGGACTAAGTCTCCCTGCAGGCAAAGTTCCAAGTTTACCTATGCTGTGAATGATATTCGTCCACGGTGAAGCCTACAAAGGATTCAAGATTCAAAGTTTATTTATTGTAACGTATAGATGTATATAGTATCTTGTTACAAACGAATGCCTTGACAAATTCATCGTGACAAATATAAATACAAATATAACTGACTTTCACCTACAAAAAGTATTACATAGAAAAAAACGGTATAGAGTATGTGTCAAGAGGGTACAATTTTAGTGTACATCATAGTGACAAAGTGGTATAATAAGTATTTTATTTCTTTATTTTTAAACATGTATGAAAAAATAGCCATGCATTTTTCTTTAGCGAATCTAGAGTATTCAAACGCTGGTCAAAATGTTTTCAGTATTAAGGTCCCTAAAAATGTAGTGTTTATTTTTAAATCGTAAAAGGGGACATACTGGTCCGGAGTGGTTGCAGGAGGGTTTCCTGTCGTCTATGAAAGGATACGGTTTTCTGTATGTTTCAGTTATTTTCCAGAATATGATTTAGGCTATTACTGCATCAGCAAATTCGGGTTATTGTGACGTATAAAGCTGGGGTGGGTAAAATTTTTGTACCCAAGTAGCGCTGCTGGTCTTACCATCACAATGCACCGACCAAGTTTATCCGTCAGTCTCACTGACGCAAATAACAGATAGTTCATATATGCTGTTATAATCGTGTATGCTAATTAATTCGCCCTCCGGTTATGAAATTTGCGTCTCTTATTGCGGACCGACAATGTATCACATGCACAAGATCATGAAAAGAAACAAAAATTTCATTTACATTTCCGACATATATGGCATATAAATTGTGAGAAAACGTGGGCGCTAAAAACGATGTTTGAAAGTAAACATTTCGTTGTGTGTCGTTAAGTCCCTACTTTTAGAGCCAAGTTAATAACGCTTGATATAAATGTAAGTTAGAAATTTTGTCACATGTTGTGGATTTGCCTATCAAATGTAAAAAAAAACACAATAAAGAACTAACCACTATAACATATTAAATTTCTTAAATACACTGTTCTTTTGTTAGAAAATGCGTAAATCGGTTGGTTATACATTTTCCCCGCAAATTATCGCCGATTTTATGTGGGCGCAATAATTAAAAGATAGTTATTCACTGAAAGTGAGATTTTCAATCTATTTTGAGTCCAAAATATTTGCAGTTCATCAATTCCCTGTGAAAATTATTCTAAATTCCCGCACAATACTTGAAAGTCCGTGGACGACATTTTTTTATACAAACTGCAGCGAAATGAAATGAAAATATACCAAAAACCCAAAAATAATATCAAACAGGGAATGCCACGTACCAAAAACGCAGCCTCCCCAAAACGAGCCCCACAAAGTCATGCTTTTCACGTGTTTGCGTCCTTACCGATGCACGTGTTTTAATTTCTTGCATCCTTTGCATTTTGTGCGTAAGGGTCGCGGGACGCAATGATGATTATTTACCGTCGAGTTAGATTTGTTCTGTATTGAAAAACATCGAAACAATTTTAGTCTGTAGCTATATATTGAACGGGTACCGGGTAAATTAGTACTCGGGTAGTAGCGTTACCCGTACTCGAGTTCTCGTCCTAGCTCTTGTCACGTATACGTGATTGTGTTTTCGCCAAATATTCAAGTCATGCTATTTTATGAGGAATTAATCCTGTTATTTCATTTATGGAAAGCCAACAAATAAAAAGAAATATAACGTATTTTATATGGATAAGCGAAGTTGATGATAAGCGTTCATTCGCGTTATTTATTTTTCTGCATGTAGTGATGTAAGCAACATAGGACACGTTCACATTTTGCGCTTGATGCTGGAAGAGGTGATTAGTTGCACAATTTCATTCAATATTATTTCAATATACCTACCATGTGTTTGTACATAGCGCTTCCTTGTTTTGTTTGATTGCGATCAATGTGCATTAAATAATCGAGAAATAAACGACCCAGGTCGATTTAAAGCAATCATTATCTGTTATTATGAACAAAGAAAGGATTTGTGACACAAAATCTATAATTTTGTTGTACATTAAATGTAACATCCGTGAAAAAATTTGGGTGTAATCGCACACGACGCATCCTTCCCACCCGCATTTTCAAGCCTTGCTGACACAATCCGCTTGCTTAATATAAGGTTTTCTTTTTAGAAAATAGCAATATAATGCGCGTTATACTTGACAGAATTTGACTCACTATATTGCAAAGTACGCATCTTTATGGGCTATAATCCCGATGCAAGTTGGTCCGATAATTCATTTTGAAGTATTATGAAACATTCGCAAACAGTTTTTTCTCGCATGAAGTTCCTTTTTGGCCTTTGGTCATGTTTTCTCGGTTTCTGAGGTCTTGAAACTCGTTCACTGAAACTCTAAGAACATGAAGTATGAAGCAAATTCGTATTCCGTTTAAAGTAAATCGTCTCAAATAAAACGGATGAATAGTTTAGGAAATGAGAAATATTGCATTACCATAATCAATCTTGATAGACAATGTGTTGATATGATATACAAGGTAGTAAATGATTTAAAAGATACAAACATAACCTCGGTTGTTTTCCAATCGCTATAAACGTATATTACAGCACCGTTATACAAAGGGAACGTGACTTCATATTGTAAAATACAGACTTGGTCGAGCATTTACTTCCCTTACGTCAATATTACGAGAAATGTTTTCCACATAACGACCTTTAATCATCGATTCCTGTCCTATTTTGGTTGTTAACCTGTTTTCTAAGTTAAAACTGTCTTTGTACATGTATTGAAAACTGATTAAAATTAAATATTTACTTATTGCATATTTACATTTATCAGCATGAAAGTTGCAGCTCTTCTATGTTAATGGCTAACGTACAGTACTGAAACATTATGGCCATGCGTGGGGGTGAAAAAGAGAAAGAACTATCAGGTTTCCCGAGCTACTCAATCAAGTCGGTACCTCCTGACAGTGTGTGAGAAAAAAAAGGTGCAAAACCTAAAACCTTGAAATCCCTATCCTGTAATTATGTACATATATAATCTGTTGTGCAGAAATTAAGATATTAATAGAGTTAAAAACAGGATAAAAGCAAGTATGTTCATTTATGGGTTGTACGTCAATGCAGCCAGTGCTGACCCAAATCCAGAGATTGATTCAACACTGACTACATGAGATGATAATGTCATCGGACAACAGTCCGAGGGAAAAATGAATATTTGTAATAATCCACTGAAGTGGATGGTATCTGGAATGCCATATGGTGGTAATGACGTGATTGTTTATTGTAAGGTGTGAGGTAGAGTTTAGGATCAACCTCAACATGATTACAAACCATCTTATGAAATAATGTTAGCCTACTTTATTGTCTTCTAGTTTGCAAAGAAATCCAATTCAAGTCATTTAAATTATTTGTCATTGTGCCCGGGGTCTTACTGTATGTATTTGTAAAAAAAAAAAAAAAAAAAGGAAGCAGTACCAAAACAGCCCCCAAAAGAAGCCCCAAAGGACACCACCCACCGCGCGCAAGCACCACCAACACCCCCCACCAACACCACCCCCACACCCAGCACACACAACAACACTACCAACACACACACAACAAAGCAAACACACGAGGCAAAACACAAAGGAACCGGACCGCCCTTGGAACGGTCGGGGCAAAAACCAGGGGAGAAAGGTTTAGGCAACCCATTTCCCCACAGTCCAAGGAAGGCGGAAATAAGATGAGAATAACCAAAAAGGGGTAAAAAAAATGTGTATAAAAAAACACGACAAAAAAGTAAATTCAAGGAGAGCCCAGAAAAGGACAAAAGGAGGGAAGTGGGAGGTCAGGCAAATCTTGCAGCCTGCCTTTGAATTTTCTCTGATTTATCTGTGTCCTTTTGGTGATAAGGATCCCATACACTAGAACAGTACTCTAGAGTAGGCCTAACAATGGTGTTATAAGCAGCAGTCCTAGAAGAACTTTTTGATGAATGGATACTACGTTTTAAGAAGCCTAAGCTCTGACTAGCTTTACTAGAAATTTTGTTTACATGTGGAGACCAAGATAAATTAGATGATACTTCCACACCAGCTGGTTTGTTATTTTTATTTATTTGTTTTAAGTTGGCACGAACTCATGACATAAAAGCAACAAAAAAAAAATGTTGATAGAACCAGAGACATAGAATATCTATGTCTCTAATTGAACTATGTATTTGAATGAATATCGGGTTTGACTGACTGGCTGATCTATTTAACTTAAATATAGAGGTTCCAATCCTACGGTCACCATGATTAACAATGATACACAAATCATTTCCTCAAGCCGTCCTCAATTTGTCCAGCTGTAAAGAAGTAGGTATGATACGAGCATGGACCTGCATATACACCTGTGTATATAGGTCCGTGATCTACGAGGATGTCACGCAAAATCTCTAAAGGGCCAACTACCTTCAAATGAATGAGTATCCACGGGTTATTATAGAAAGTATTTAAAATCATGTTTTAAGTTTTTATGTATGCCTCACATCCTCGGAATTATACAGATTGCATTCTGTGGGGTTGGCATGTCTACAATGAGTTAAGACGAGATAAGATAAGATGGATTTTTTTATAAAAGTAATGTCAAAAACAATGAACCTACTTAATTTATCAAACTATATTGTATCAAACACAGGGTCGGTTTTACACCAACTATAAAAAATAATTCGATTAAATTTCATGTTCGCGCCCCCAAAAACTTGGAGCACAGCTACGGCCGCTAAATCTGTATAATATTGCACTCTGCAGCCTCCGGGCGGAGGTGGGTGTGTCATGCACAAGTTCCCGGATGAAAGTAGGTGTGTCCTAGGTGGTGCAAAAATGGCTGACTGTCCAGAAGACGAATCTGCGGACGGGATAGAAAGCCAAAATGTATCTATTGCACTTATTCAGGAAGGTAAATCCTATCATGACTTAATTTAAATACATACATCTATTGACTGTGTATCGATTATTAACTATAGAAGATGTAAGGGAGCTAATTACGGCGAACTTTGTCCCAACTTATCAACAACATTACTGGGTGGGGAGAGGAAATTTTCATAATAAATTTTTGGATGCTGTATTTTTGTAGTCTGTATTGATGTCAGCATAGGAAATGGCGAGTTTTGTTTCAATTGTCTTAACTGCATTTGTTCTGTGGAGCGATCTCATGATTCATCTTTGCATTTGGGACAGAACACCGTTAGATTTCTTGTGCAACTAATCGTCCACAAACACGTTCGTGCCAATTACTCTAGTCAGTTTTACATTATTCGCATTGCATAGATCGTTTCAATTCGTGTTATTTTATAATATTATAAGATTTTAAACTTACTAATTTACAGTATTGTAGCTCTATAATTTAACTAGTCATTATTGAATTTGAACTGGTTGGTTCAATTTTGAGATTTGTGCCAAGTTTATAATTTTAATTTTTATATAGACACATTGTGCTGGGGCTCAAAATGTATTAGATTTCTGTTATATAAAGGTCTGATATTTAATTTTGCTCTATCTTTGATTTTAGGTAAAATGCCAAGTGAAGAATCAAGCAAGAGTGACAATAAAACAGAAACTAACAGGTTTGTTGGGCTATGTCACTATGTATTATATTACATATTAAGTTAGGGGTCATGAAAATTCACACCAGTCACTTTTGTTCTTTATCAACCATTGTTGAAGGAATGAAATAGAACATGCTTATAATTTCTATCACTTTAAGACATTTCATGTCGTTTTTGCCTCCCATCTGCTGTCCTTTAGGTGATTTTGAACTGTTTATGTCCTCAAACACACAAAAAGTGCCCTGGCCCAAACTTAATACTTCCTGCCCCTTTTTGAGAGCACCCTGCCATCATAGCCTCTTAAGATAATGACCAGTTTGATAAAAATAAAGTGTAATTGGGGGTAAATGAATCAACTTTTGTTAGAACCTCAAAATAATTTTCAGAGTTCATACCTCCCCTGCCAATTATAGTTTGGTCGGTTACCAAAAAGTGAATGGTTTGAGCTACTTATAAATACAGTTTTAGAGATCATCATTATGAAGTATTGATGTGTTAGGGTCAACAAGTTAATGGTCAAGGTCATTGTTACATTGTACCTGTAAACTGTACTAAACAAAAAATATGCATTTTAGTTATATATATATATAATGGGGGAGAGACATATTGTTTCTGGTTGTGTTGTCCCTCCGTCACCAATCATGTCGGCTCCATATCCCTTAAACTCCTTGAAGGATTTTGAAAAAAATATGCACCATGTTGAGACGATGTGCAGAGAGCATGTTACAACCACCTTGGTTCAAGGTCACGGTCACAATAATTGGAGATCAAACGTCATATGACTATATTTTGTGTCCACTCCATATCTTTTGAACCCCTTGAAGCATTTAAGAGTACACCACAAATGTTAACCATATTGAGACGATTTGCACAAGGCATGTTACAACCACCTTGGTGTGTAGGTAGCTTGTGTAGAGAGGAAGCTTTGGATTGCATTGCAGGTCACTAGGTCGCTGTTACTAATTTTTTTAGTTTTTAAATTGTTTTAAGCAAAAATATTAATAAATGTTTTGGGGGGATGGGGGAGCGGTAGGGGGCAGTCAATGTCACTGTTACTAAAAATAGATTAACAACATTTTTTTTTAGTTTTTAGCCTCGACTTTTTCTATGAAAAGGGAGCTATCCCCCTAACTCCCACCGCCGTCAGGCGTCGCCCCCCCGTCGGCGTCGCCGCGTTGGCGCCACACCTTGGTTAAGTTTTCCCCCACACCCCCCCACCTTTTATTTCAAAAGTATTGGAGGTATGGCTTTGAAACTTACCATACTTGTTTACCATCATAACCTCCATCTACAGACAAGAGTACATAACTCTGTCAAGGTTTTTGGTAGAATTATGGCCCTTTTTTGACTTAGAAAGTGTATTGAGCTTGGTTAAGTTTTCCCCCCCCACCTCACTTTATTTCAAAACCATTGGAGGTATTGCTTTGAAACTAACCATACTTGTTTACCATCATGACCTACATCAACGACAAGAGTACATAACTCTGTCAAGGTTTTTGACAGAATTATGCCCCTTTTTTACTTAGAAAATACTTTTGAATATGGGTAAAATCCACTTATTGCCTTAACCCTTTGAGATATTGCTTTGAAACTTTGAATGCTTGTTTACATCATTACCCCCATCTGTAGGCAAGAGAAGGTAAGTCTGTGAGGGATTTGTTTTAAAAATTAAGCCCCTTTATCGACTTAGAATCTTGGTAAAGTTTTTCACTACCGTCCACTTTTGACGACTAAACTGTTCTGTTGAGATATTACTTTGAAAGTTTGAATACTTGTTTACCATCATGATCCCAAAACATGGGCAGGAGAAGGTAATTCTGTCAAGGATTTTATGTGAATTATGGCCCTTTTTGTCTTAGAAACTCAGTTAAAATTTTCATTCTTGTCCACTTGTTGACTTAACCATTTGAGATATTACTTTGGAAAGTTGGAGTACTTATGTACCATCATGAGACCTATCTATAAGCAGAGAAGATAACTCTGTGAAAATGTTTCTTGATTTGTATTAGAATTCCTAGTTAAAGTCTTGTGTGCCCTTAACTGTCAAGTTTTGTTTTATTGGCAAAAGCACCCCTAAAAAGGGGGCCTGCTCCACTGACAGCCTTGTTAATAAATTGTTTTAAGCAATATATATAATATACCATATATCGGGTTTTTTCGCGTACATCAAATTTCGCGATTTTGGTCCTGTTTTAATTTTAGCGAATCAAATTTTTTTGCGATTTTACAAAAGTTGATTTTGATTTTCGCTTTTTTCAAGGACGAAAATTACCATGACTTTGTTTAAATAAAGAGAAATCACTATGTAACAGTGCTATAAACCAGTATCCCAAACTGCTCCGGTTGTTTTATTTGTTTGCTAAAATGAAAAATAAATAGTAACACATCATGAATGTTCATTGAATGAATGGTATTTATGGCGCATCGATAATGACTTTCGCACTTTCGTTAAGACAGTTTGTACAGGTTTCAACTGTTTTAATGTTCAATTATCTTTAGAGGTTAGTATTTAACACCTGCCTTGATATGGTTTTCAGGTAAGTATGGTAAATAACTGACACCTTATCTAATATGATTATTATACAGTTCATGTTAAATAGTGTGCTGATCGTGATATAACACACATGCGGGACTTACAATTTCGCGAAATGTTGTACTAAATTTTTGCTGATTCTAAATTTCGCGGTTTTCTCTGCTCGCGAACATAGTGAAAATTAGACACACGCGAAAAAACCCGATGTACGGTATATATATATTTTTTTTTGGGGGGGGGGGGTCAAGGTCACTGTTACTTAAAATAAGATTTTGTTTCATTTTTATATCCAAAACAGTATTACAATCATTGACAAACTACATTGTAACAAAAACAACCATCTAGTAATCTAATATAATGCTAGTTCTTTCATGCAAAGTCAAGGTCACAGGAAGAATACACAAGAAGGTTGCACATAGAATAATTGAAGGTTAAGACATGTAGGTGAAAGTTAATTGTTACAGATTAGTATAACAGTGCAAGAAATTGAGAAAGATAATTGTTTGTTTATATGTTAGCTCACCTGAGCACATTGAGCACAATATGCTAAAGTTCCAACCCTTTGGGTCACTTGATTTAACACAGGTTTAGTAAGGAAAAACATGAAATGCTTCTTCTCTGAAATCACAAGGGCTAGAGATATTTGGAATGTAGCATTGTGTAGCAAACCTTTACAAAGATTGCTGAAATCATGACCCGTGAGTCAAAATTGACCCATGCTTTGGGGTTAACAGTTTTAAAATAGGCTTATGTAAGAAAATCTTTTAAAAACTTCTTGTCTGAAACCAAAAGGCATAGAGCTTTGGCTTGTAGCATTGCCTAGTGGCCCTGTACCAAGATTGTTCAAATCATACCACTTTCTTCCAAGTTGGCCCTGTCCCAGGGTCACTTTTTTCAACTAAACCTTGGCTGACTTGACATACTGACCTACTTTCTGTTTTTGAAACTACATCAATAAAATTTAGACCATGTTAACAGTTTTCCTTGTAGATTTCAACTTCGACATTGGCTGACCTTGACCCGCTGATATATTTTCTTGTTTTTGAAGCTACACCAATTAAATTTGAACTCCATGGATAATTTTGCATGCAAATTTCAACTTTGACCTTGGCTGACCTTGATCTACAGTGGGCACTGACCTTCTTTTCTGTTTATGAAGATACAGCAATGAGATTTGAACCATAAAATTATGTACAGTTTTTAATGCAGATTTCAACTTTGACCTTGGTTGTGCTTGACCTTGAGTCTAGTCTTTTGTTGTTCAAGCTAGAAAAATGAAATTTGGACTATGACTGGCCTTGTGTATGACCATTTGACCTGCTTTCTTGTTTTAATGTGTAATGATACTCCAGTGAGCAGTACAGGGCTGTTGTTGCCCTCTTGTTTTTAGCTCACCTGAGCAGAAAGTGCTCATGTGAGTTTTGTGACCATGTGTTGTCTTGTCTGCATGGGTCATCAACAATTGCTTCAAATGACATCTATACAACATTGACATTCTATACAAAAGTTCCTTGAGTGACCCGTTGGCTCTGGTGAGGGATATAGGGCCATTATAGGGGTCATGTTTATTATTATAATTATATTGTATGATTTCAATCAGACTTAGAAAATTTATTGAGCACCCATGAAAAATGTAGCCCCAGGTCCCCTGCTCAAAGGTCAAGAACAGTCTCTGGCAAATCTCAAAGCCATATTTGTGCTTACTCTGACAGCTCTTGTTAAACATCCTCTCTGTTTCAGGGTTAGATGCAGAAAACTGAAGAATCCACGAAGGGGCATACAGGTATGTTAATCCCAAAAGAAATAGTTGTCAAACATTTTGTTATACTATTCTCAGCTTTGCTCTACGGGTACTGATTAATTGTTTATATTTGGGATAGGTGATTCATCGGCTTTCATTGCTGATCTCTATGCATCTTTAATTTAAAATGTACAAAATTTAAGAATGAAAGAAGATGACTGTCTACCATTTGCTTATAATCATAGAATTTAATTTATAATAATTGTGTGTTGTTAAAACTTTTTGTTTCATTTGAAATAAAGTTAAACTGCCATGTAAGTCTACGGTAAAGTGTGAGTTCACTTTTTACGGAATCAAGAAATGAACATGATCTAATAGTCTGATTGGTTAGCTTGGTTAACTGGGCAGTATGACGTTGCGCAGGAGTAGAAAATAGATTAATTTCTGTAGATAGTCCAGTAATACTGGGAAAGAGTTTCTTCTAATTAGTCCTAATAAGTAAGAGTGGTGTAAATGTTTATTAGCAGATCTAGTTGCAAGTACCTGTTAGTAATCTTTGTGGTAACAGTCCTGGGAGCCGTTGTCGGTCAATAGCTATACATAGCTAATGTACTTCTTCAGCCGAATTAGTAAACTTGTTTTGAAAACAGGATGATAAGTTAAAACGTGCCTGTTGGCATGGATCCTCAGAGGTTTTTAGCTCACCTGGCTACGCCAGGGTGAGCTTTTCTGATCGATGATTGTCCGTCGTCCGTCAACATTTTGATTCAAATGACATCTCCTCTGAAACCTCTAGGCCAATGTTGATAAAACTATGCAGGAATGTTCCTTGCATGAAGCTCTACCAAAATTGTTCAAAGAATTCCATTCCATGCAGAACTCTGGTTGCTATGGCAACAAATAGGAAAAACTTTGAAAATCTTCTTCTCTGAAACCACAAGGCCTAGAGCTTAGATATTTGGCATGTAGCATTGTCTAGTGGACCTCTACCAAGATTGTTCAAATTATGACCCCCGGTCAAAATTGACCCCGCGCCGGGCCACTTAGTTTTGCATAGGAATATATAGGAAAAACTTTAAAAATCTTCTTCTGAAACCACAAGGCCTAGAGCTTAGGTATTTGGCATGTAGCATTGTCTAGTGGACCTCTACCAAGATTGTTCAAATTATGACCCCCGGGTCAAAATTGACGCACCGGGGGTCACTTAGTTTTGCATAGGAATATATAGGAAAAACTTCAAAAATCTTCTTCTTTGAAACCACAAGGCCTAGAGCTAAGATATTTGGCATGTAGCATTGGCTAGTGGACCTCTACCAATATTGTTCAAATTATGACCCCCGGGTCAAAATCGACCCCGCACCTGGGGTCACTTAGTTTTACATAGGCTTATATAGTAAAAACTTCAAAAATCTTCTTTGAAACCACAAGGCCTAGAGCTTAGATATTTGGCATGTAGCATTGGCTAGTGGACCTCTACCAAGATTGTTCAAATTATGACCCCCAGGTCAAAATTGACCCCGCACCGGGGGTCACTTAGTTTTATATAGGCTTATATAGTAAAAACTTCAAAAATCTTTTTCTTTGAAACCACAAGGCCTAGAGCTTAGATATTTGGCATGTAGCATTGGCTAGTGGACCTCTACCAATATTGTTCAAATTATGACCCCCGGTCAAAATTGACCCCGCACTGGGGGTCACTTAGTTTTACATAGGCTTATATAGGGAAAACTTTAAAAATCTTTTTCTCTGAAACCACAAGGCCTAGAGCTAGATATTTGGCATGTAGCATTGCCTAGTAGACCTCTTCAAAGTTTGTTCAAATAATGCCCCTGGGGCCTTGACCTTGCCCAGGGGGGGGGGATCATTTGTTTTACAAAGGCGTATATAGGAAAACTTATTTGGTATATAACATTATCTAGTGATCTTCCACCAGGCAAGTGGACTTGTACCAAGGTGAGCGATATAGGGCCATCTTGGCCCTCTTTTTTAAAAGTGTATTTAAGCCAGTTAATGCCTTAGACTGAACAAAAAAGTAACAGTCTCTGTTAGTCAGTGAGATGTATATTGTTAGCTGGCTCCCATTGACAGTGCTTGATGCCATGTTGCCATGGATACATGTGTTCAAACTCTTACCATGTTGCCATGGATATAGTGATAGAGTTTTTTTAAGCACTGCTAACAGACATAAAGGAACAAGCATGAACGACAGTGATTGTAGAAAGGTACTAACTTGTGCAAGTTGTGACATGAGTTGGAAAGTAAGCACAACAAGCTCTGTCAGATGTATGTATTGAGCTGTTTGATAATGTTACAAGCCATGTAGTGCTCCTGTAACAGTTTCATTGATTGCTAAGTCGTTAGCTCTAGTTTAAATTGTGTCTGTTATTAGCCTGGTTTTATTTGATTTATGCAGCACAAAGCATTAAAGGCACGCTTCCTTTCTATAATAGAATATTAATAATGAGAATAACAAAAGAAGAAAAATGAATTCTTTCAAAATGGCTTTCTGAATAGATATAGAAAGAACATCAGCATTTTATCCCTTTTTATACCCCCGCAACTTTGGGTACAAGTTTGGGGGGGGTAGTGAGCTTTGGGTCGGTTGGTCGGTAGGTTGGTCGGTCGGTCTGTTGGTTTTCGTTTCCGGATGATAACTCATGAACGACTTTACCTTTTGAATAATTTTGTTCTACACACTTGCAACTTTATGAAATACAGGTCAAGTTCGACTTTGGGGTCAGTAGGTCAAAGGTCAAGGTCACAGTGACTCTGAACTGTAAAACAGTTTCCGGATGATAACTCATGAAAGGCTTGACCGATTTCAATGAAACTTGGTCTGTAGGTAGCTTGCGTGGAGACGCCGCTTGGGATTGCATTTGGGGTCACTAGGGTCAAGGTCAAGGTCACTGTTACTAAAAATAGAAAAATGGTTTCCCCTCAGTAACTCAAGTTAGGAGTGACTAATTGCAATCAAACTCAGTGTGTAGGTAGCTTTGTAGAGAGGAAGCTTGGGATTGCATTTTGGGTCACTAGGTTAAAGGTCAAGGGCACTGTTACTAAAAATAGAAAAATGGTTTCCGCTCAATAACTTGAGTTAGGAGTGACCAATTGTAATGAAACTTGGTGTGTAGGTAGCTTGCGTGGAGAGGAAGCTTTGGGTCACTAGGGTCAAGGTCACTAGGGTCAAAGTCAAGGTCACTGTTACTAAAAATAGATTTTTATTTATTTTTAGTTTTTCGATTGATTTAAGCAAAAAAAATAAATTTCGTGGTCAAGGTCACTAGGGTCAAGGTCAAGGTCAGTGTTACTAAAAATAGATTTTTATTTATTTTTAGTTTTTAGAGTCTTAAGCAAAAAAAAAAATTTGGGTCAAGGTCACTAGGGTCAAGGTCAAGGTCACTGTTACTAAAAGTAGATTTTTATTTAGTTTTAGTTTTTAGATTGTCTTAAGCCAAAAAAATAATTTGGGGGTCAAGGTCACTAGGGTCAGGGTCAAGGTCACTTATACTAAAAATGTATTTTTGCTATTAAAACAATACATTTACACAAGTTATTGTATAATAACTCAACTCTATGTCCTTGTGGCCATTCCTTTCTTATGGTTGCCATACTTCTGTGACAAAGCTGTATTGTGGGGGTATAATTCGTCACTCTTGTGACAGTTCTAGTTAGTTTTGGAGTACAAAATTTTCTCTGAAGGAATGTCCTTTTATTCATCTAAATTATCATTTTAAGTGAGGGTGATTTTGATTTACATGTAGGTGGAAAGACATGTAGATCCACATGTTCCAAGTGAAGTTTATTTGTTTCATATTCCTTGAAGGCTGCCTTGTTTAGTCAAACTATGTACATGTACCATCTTTTTTCATTTTAATTACACTCACAAACTACATCTGTGCTTGCACCAAAAGAACAGGTGGTACTAAGAGCGAGTTTGGGTCAGAGTTCTAGGAACAGTGCTGTATAGTTATAAATCTGTTAGAACTGAAAAATCAGCACAACAGCTTGTAACAGCATATTGGACTAAAAAAGTGTGTTTTGTACATGTTATGAAAGTAGAAGATGTATGTTTGTGTTATGCATTTATTAGATAAATGATGTATTTGTATAAGGCACGTGAAGCCTAAGGGTGTATGTATCTGAACATGCTTGTTGCAGTTTACTTTATTCTGCATTAATTCACATAGTTTGTCTTTGCCCTTTGTGTACTGTTGTTTTCAGGTCAAGCTTCATGCCTTCTGCCTAAAGAAAAAAGTGTTTGTTTCGGGTAACCCGACCCTACCTACTAAAAGCCACCGACTCTAGTCATTTTTGGAGGGTTAGGAAACAAAGGGTAAAAAAAAAGCTACCCTAACACTAAACCATTATTTTTGACAGAATAAAGTTCCATAACAACAGCAATATATGAGCTATGAAATTTGCAAGAAAATGATCTTGAAATTAAGTTACAAAAGAGAAAAAAATCCCTACCTACTCTACCTAGTAATTTTGAGGATGTTACCCTAAACAAACAATGATTGTTTAGGCCCTTTGGCTAAATAGTCACATAATGCATGAACTTGTCTCAACATGTTACCACTTCTGCAGCTGGTGATTTTGTTCTGTTCAGGATTCTTGTCTGCTATTGCAAGGGGTCATTTACAGGCATTTTCTCATAATCAGCTCTTGTTAGCATCATGTGTGCTCAATTGCTGCATTCTTCTTAGGAGATTTTTTAAGGCCCAGGCCTCTAATGGAATGAAAGTATATTTTTTTAAAATCCTGATCCTTATTTGTGCAGTGAAGACAAATCTGTGAAAATGTGGTAAAAGTAAATTTAGATGTAGTGCTCTAGTTAAAGCCCCATGCTCACCTTGGATGTAACAGTTACTTATAGCCCTTGTGCAAAAAATATGCCCAATGGCACTTTTTGAATAGATAGCGCCTGTAATTATGTTTATAATCTTCATAAAACCTTAGATAGAACTTTAAATATACACATAAAATGATATGTTATGAAGTTGCATTGAAAGTTGTTATATTTTTCAAATTTTCTACAGATGCATGCAGATACACATGTTTACATCATTATAAGATTAAACCAGCAAACCCATCCCAAATGTAATATCCTTGGTTTTGTGAAAATGTTGAATTTGCAGATATCAGGAATAAATTGTTGACAGTAAATGTGTTACCAGTTACCACAGAAATATATGTTAAAAGTTAAGGGGCTTTAAAACAGAAGAGATCACCTCTAAATGAAAGGGTTGAGTTTACAGTAGGTAAATAGAGAGGCAAATGAGAGGGTGTGTCCCATGAAGTTTATGTTTCATTAATCTGGTTTATCAGTCCTGGTAGTTTTGTATATAACCAGTGTTTGTTTTCCCCATTTAGCATGTTTAGATACAGAATTAAATACTTCCACTATCCATTTAGGTTTATCTTTAGGATGCTACTGGATCTATTAACAGGAGTTTTTAAAGGCCCACATGAAATTTTTTATTGCTTTTTCATGGCCGGTCCTTTCTAAGGGAAAAAGGTTTTCTGTAAACCATTAAACATGGCATGCGTTGTATTAAAAATAAGTTTTTTGACAGTTTCATCCCAGTGTTAGCATACAAAGTATTGTTATAACTAGGGATTAAAATTTTTGTATCGATATATCAATTTAGAAATATCGACGATACAGCGATATATCGATACATGGGCGTAAAAAGTCCCTGACTACATATTCTACCAAATCTCTTGACTTTATTTGTACTAAACATATGGTTCTGGTCTATAATATATATCAACCCTTGCAGTGCTGAAATATTTTTGCCTATGAGACCACATTTCATTAAATTATCATTCGAAAAACACTGAACTCTGGGTAGAGTGATTGTTTATATTCTGGTTGAGTTTTGATGGAATTTTCAAACGTGAAACTGTAAATCATTGCATGGTGTAACATTATTTGATATACGATTTTTCAAAATGGCAATCGATATCGAATCGAAAATGTTTTATCGTTGATATATCGATATCGTTTGAATCAATTACATCCCTAGTTATAACAGCAAACTATTCAATTAGCCATTTTCTGACCAGTAAAGCTGGTTTTACTTGTATTGTTGCTTCAAACTGGAAAAATAAAACGGGTGCAGAAACATGCAAATTGAAAAGGAAAGATTCACCAAATTATGGAAATCATCAACATTATTAGACTGTTTATAGTCCCGGTCGACTCACGGAAGCCACGAGTCCAACTGCCAAGACTCCAAAACTATGCAAATTGGGGAAGAAAGAGTAGTTTTGGGCCATAGGGAATAGCTCCTGTTTACTGATAGTCCACAGAAGGGAGAAAATGTTAAAGACATTGTGACCAATCATAATAAGACTATGTTTTAGTTTCATATGTATATGTATTTTATAAGTACATGTACTTCAGTTCTACAATTATGTCTGTCAGTAGCTATACATAGCTAATCTACAATTCTGTCAGTCAGCTATACATTGTACATAGCTAATCTACAGCTATACATAGTTAATCTACAATTCTGTTGGTCAATAGCTATACATAACTAATCTAAAATTCTGTCGGCCGATAGCTATGCATAGCTTATCTACAATTCTGTCCGTCAGTAGCTATATATAGCTAATGTTGTCATGCCGACTCAAAACAAAATTTCGTATCTTGTACTGATTCTAAATTTCAAGATTGAATATTCTTGATGATTTTTGGTGGAAACTTTAAACAGAATGTTGACCCAGTTTAACAAGAAATCTGTACTGGTTGATTCTAAATTGAATTTGGAACATGGTTATAGCACCAGATAAAATAATAGAAGACATACTCTATGGAGGCTGCATTTTTTACCACACTTGTCATAATCAAATCACATTCTACATTTTCTTCCCATTCCTTATGAAATTTGGTCAGAATATTTGTTTCAATAAACTCTAGGTCATATTTAACCTGTCTGAGTTATGGGCCCTTTTACAGTAGTCTACTATAAGTTCTGCCTATTTATTATCAAGATTATCTCAACTTGTATTAGAGATTTTATGGTAGTTGTTTAAACAATTGATGCTAAACAAGAAAGCTTGCCTTCAGCTAGCATGATAGATGACAAGTGGATGTTTGAGCAAATACTTTAATTTCATTGTTACAACTTACCTGAATTCTTATTATTAAGTTCCTAGACAGAATTGAATGAACAACCAACTTTGTGTTTGTTCGTCCTAATGAAAGGTGAGCCATATTTAGTGACCATGAGGTTAGATGATAGATGACAAGTGGGTGTTGGCTTGCATGTGTTGGTTACCATGTACTGGAGGCTAGAACTGTAAAGTGTTCTGGGTTACACATGATACAAGGGAGTTGCCTTCATTTAGTTTTCATTTTCATCAAAACAATATGGAAGACTCTACAGCTGAAAAATGTTTTTTAGGCTACAGTAGAATGTGTTAGACAGTTTATAAGGATCTCCCTAGACAGCAAAGAAGAAAGATTTGTTGAAAATGTATCAGTAACAGTTGGAAATGTATTCAAAATAAGATTACTGATCTCAGTGGTTATGCAAACTGTGATGAGAAGTTTGTTAGCTGGACCTGCTAATTTACTGACGTTGATGACATATTGTATAACGAAGGCATCAGACGTTCTGACGTAGAGGCACCTCTTATTTGAAGTATTTTTAACCCGTTTAGCGTGTTAGCCGGACCTGCTAATTACTGACGTTGTTGATGACATATCGTATTGCGAAGACAGCAGACTTTCGGACGTAGATAAGCATTAGAAAAGGCTTCTTTAATTTCAAGCGAACCTGTTAAATCAGTCAGTTTGACTGTTGCTTTGGATAGCAAAAGGTTCGGATTTACTAATACAAGTATGATGGTAAGTATAGACAGTCCGTAGAAGAGTCGCTTTTTTATCGTAATGTTGAAATTATCTTCTTTTTTTTATTGAAGTAGCAAGCAGGTCTAAAATAACATTTTTCTCGAAGAGTCAAAGTTAGGAATAAATAAAACTGAAAAAAGTCCAGTAAATGGCAAAAGAATGTTCAGCATAAAATAATTATCTTCTGGCACATTTCAGTTAAAGAAAAAAATAGTGATAGATTGTAAAACAGATGTATATCAGTGGAAGAATAAAAAAAATATCATCAGTTACAATGACTGCCAGTACCACGCCTACACCACACCTCTGTACTTTATGACTGGTGAATTTGTTTTCGTAGCCTAGCTAGGTCAGATGAAATGCAGGTTTTCAGTGTGTGCGCATGTTTGTTGGAAAATAGGTTACAAAGTTAGGATGTGAGTAGGTTGAAAGCTGTTTGAAGGTGTAAATGTTCATTTAACCAAAAAATAGACTAAGGTTAGTATATATTTGATTATTATATAAGATATGTGACTGAATCACTCTTCCTTTCTTTGTTGCTGTGAAAATTAATGTACTGTTCATTTTGAATATGTTTTATAGATTGAATAGGATGATAAAAGCAGAAGTTATTGATGGTTAAATGATGACTTTATATGAACAAGGTTTTATGACTAAATAATAAAGAGTTTGAACATGTAGGCATGTAAAGCCTACTATAAATAACTACTGTTTTGTTGTTGAATCTTGTAACAAAAACTTCAAGGGCTTGAAAATGTTTAAAAAGTATGTACTTTATAAGACGATGTTTTCAAAGATGATGTTTTTGTGACAGCTAAATTCTTACTTACTTGCCTGTCTTGGTGATGAGAAAAAGTGCTTTTATGTAAGCTGATTTGTACAGAAAGCTTTCAGTTAAGTCAAGTTACAAAGTTGTGGGTTTGAGCTCTGCCTGATTCTTGATGTGAGGAAGCTGGCAAGTTCCTTAAGGACTATTAGAGTCTTATTTCTAGTCCTAATCCCAGAAAACTCCCTGCTTGTAGACAACTGAAATGATATTGAAACTGGCATTTAAAATCCCTAGAAAAGGAGAGAAGTTCCTGCTATAGCTGTACTTTTGTATGGATTGCTAGCTATTTATATCATATTTCAAATATCTGTAATTTCAAATGTTTAGGCCTATATTTATTTTGTTGACTGTATTTGAATTTTTTACATTTACTTCACTATGTTTATATTTGTTTCAGTGACTATGTTAAAAAAAACCACCAGCCACTGATATAATTATTAAACAGTACAGAAATAATTGCCCCCCTCAGCGATTGAGTGATTAATGTCACTGACTTGAAATCAGTGTAACTTCTCATTGATTGAGGGTCATGAGTCTGAGCCCTGCAGTTTCTTACAGATGACAGGAGTTAAGTATCGGGAACGATTGTTAAAATGACCAAAAATATGGTTGGAACATGCTTTAAACTCCTACAGTAACTACAATAACAACAGAAATAATTGTCTTGCTTCCTGCATCCTTCAGTATTTTCCTTATACATGTTTGTTGTGGTGTTGTATACTTATAAATTTTTAGCCCTGCAATATGAAATGCAGTTGCTTGAGGAAGGTACAGTGCTAAATGAGGAAATGGAACCTGTTACAACTGGAAATTTTACAAACATCTGGAATCATCAGCCAGCAAATGTTTGCGTTCCTTTTTTTGGTCGTCTGCACATGCACTTACTTCAAAGTCAGTCTCAACTGTTTCTTTCAAGTTGGTTTACGTACACAATTAAGGATTTAAAGTAGACCCTTAAGTTTGTCTACAAAAGTTATTCAGGTATGATAAAGTAATTTTATCATGTGTTTCAGTTCATGCAGATGAAGGAGGAACGAGATAGGTCACCTGACCAAGGGGCTTACATAGTAACGCCCACAAACAGTATGAGTGATGCAGATTCTTATTCAATGTCCCCGGTGGAATCCCCGTCAAGATTCTCTCCCCTGGAGGAGTCAGCAGACAGTTACAGTTCTTTGTCGCCGTTTGCAAGATTGAAACTGAAACGTAAAATTGAGGAGTCATACTTTAGACCTATTTCTCACACTGCAAGTGAGATGCCCGTGTCAAGTTATGTGACAAAAGTCAGTCAAAGTGGCACAAGTGCTTTCAGGAATGTTAGCAATACAGATTCTAGTCAGAATGAAAACAATAGCAATAGAAACAAACAATCTTTGAACTTGATTAAACTGCACCAGATCAAGTCCGCATTCTCGTTGACTGAGGATAGGGACGTCCCGAACTCGGCAGTGTCGTTGGGACATATGTTTGCTTTGAAGAAAAGGATAATAAAACGTGAAGCATTAAATGAAGAAATGAACGGAGAGGAAATGAGTGGTTCAGATTGTCTGTCGGAGCCAAGCTTTGATGGTGATTCACCATTAAATGTAAAAGAAGAAGCCTGTGAGAGCGATCCAGACAGCAGTAATAGAAAGGTAAGGGTTTTTGATATCTATCAAAATGATATATATTCAGTGGCGCTGAGTAGGTTACATACAAGGACGGGTGGAAGCTGCAGTTTCAGTGTCACTTTTTAGCAAAACTACAAAATTATTAGCCAGACTTCATTTATACTGGAGCTTTCTGGTGTACCGACTATACTGGATTTAGATCAGGCTGTTTACTTATGCAGTTAGATCTGGATCCATTTTCTTGCTTATCCATCTTTAAGAATCTGAGTGACATATAAAAGAAGCTGTATATATGTATATGGAACTTTTCTGTGACCACTAACTGTATGTCGTCCATTATGCAAATGTCCTTCAATCCACCATTTTCTTTAAAAGTCATCTCTTAAACCACCTGAAATTGATGAATCTTGAAAATGATGCTTTAGGATGGTCTCACCAAAGTTGTTAAAAGAATTTCAGATGCAGAATTGTGGTTGCCATTGCAACCAAATGCAGAAACTTGGAAATATCTCAACCTAAACCACCCTAAAGTTTAACTACTTTGTGTGCAGCATTGTATTAGTAGTCCTGTGCCAAGTTTCTTTAAATCTTGGACATTAGATCTGTATTGGCCCTGCCAGTGGGATCACGTGTCTTACATAGACTTATATAGGGAAATCTTAAAATATCTTCTAATTTGGCTAATAACCACTAAAGGCATGATATTATTGTTTTTAAATTCTTATTAGGAATACATCGTCACACAACTTATAGATTCAGTATCTTATAAATTTGTTGACAGTTTAATTTATAAATGCATTTAAATTACGGATGAAAGTACAACTGTACATACTGTATGATCAAACAGCAAAGTTTAAGTTTTGACCTGTTTTGAATGTAAAGAATGAGTGACTTAGTACAATGAAGTACGTGTGTCATCACTTAAATAAATAAAACACTTCAGAATCTTTTATTATCAGTTTGAAAGAATTTGCAATTGAAAAAGTGAATTTTATCCAGCTGAAAAAAGTTGTGTATATAGGTAAATAATACTAATTACTTGTGCATTTCCTTGTTGTGTGTTTTTTTTCTTTTATTAAAGAAGTATTCATCCATTCCTACAATCATACACCCATTACTTACAATGGCTTTTTATTAAAGATAATCAAGGGCAGATTATTTCTATATTGTATCACATACAGTTTGAGGATAAAGAAATTATTTAAAGTGTTCTATCTTTCATCAAAGAAGTCTCCGTTACACCCAACCAGTTCACTGACAGATTGACATTTTCGTTATAAATAAACACTGCACACAACATTTATTTACCAAATATACACAAAAACTTTGCTAGTTCATTATACTCTCCAGGAGGTCTTGTGGAAGGCGTGGTGGCCTATATCTCGGTTCTTCAATTCTCTTGTTACTCAAAACTACTTGATTAGTACAGGACTGCTATTGTACTAACGCTGTCCGAGGGGTAGAATTAGGAGTGGAAGTCATTGTTGTGGTTTGACAGGCATTTAAACGTAGATTATCTCTGATGTAATACGTAATCAGAATTGTACATAATAGTGTTAAAATTATAATGTAGTGTCAGTTTTAATGAGAAAAAATGCCAAATTTAGAAATTGTTTCCGAAAATATAATCTGAATTACAAATAGTCGATGACATTTTTTTTTTCAATTTAAAATTTACTCTATTGAATAGTATGGTTATACTAAGTATACAGGGTTCTCTGTGAGTTTGTCTGAATAACTAGAAAAAGAATAATGGTAGTAATGTTAAAAAAGAACATGGTGATTATAGATTTCTTGTGATTTATCAACAGATATAACATATATATAGTCATAAAATTTTGATGTGATATGAAGAACACTAAAACTTCACTGTGCTATGTTTATCTACATGTACATGTTGGTATAATTTCTTTATTGGTTCAAGATAAAGAGTAGAACCGTATGAAATTATCATTGTATAATGATTGGGTCAACTTAAACTTTCTTGACTTCAGACCTTTGCAAAGTGTTCTTATCATCACACCATAATACTACAATGCAACCTCTGAGGAGCGAACACCCTTGGGAACACAGATATGTGTTTGTTGTAGAGAGGTGTTGTTCTTGTGAGGGTGATTCCTTTAACCATTCACTCAACAGGAAAGAAAATGTGTGTCTTTTTAGAGAGGGGGATGCTCTAGGGAGTTTGGACTGTATGTGATATCATATTATCGGCTCTCAGCTACTTCTTTTATGACATAGATAGTTCCCTTCCTTTCTAACACAATGAAAACAAGTGTAGTGTTGCATGGCTTCAAGCTGAAGACATATAAATTCTACTAAAATCCTGTAGTTGTTATGGTACTTTGTGATTGTACAGTTGCGAGTATTCATTAAAAATTTCCTATAGCTTTGTAAAGAATATTCATTAAATTTCATTTGCACTAAACATGTATATCATGTTTAAAAGAAGTTTTGAAGTTTTGTATAGTAATCTCCCAAGTTATTTAAAAGTATTTAAAAGTAGGGTCATCTAAGTAGGAAAATACAAGATGCACTTGTTTTCTTTCCATATACTTTGAACTTAAAAGATGTTGCTCATGACGTGGCAGAATTTGTGCTTATTTCCACCGTTTAACCTCAGATCATATCCTTTTCAATACAGAAGCGAAATGTCAAATTTTAATACCTTAAGTGCGCCGGGCTGTTTCATTGTGGTTTACACGCAGCCAATACAGGTAACAGTTGTTTACCACTAAATTAGGATTTTATAAAAGATATTAAATATTTTTCTTTCGTAAAAAGAAAATGTTAATAAATGTGTAACTGTGAATATTAAAAATGCAGTACATTCACAAAAACTGCTCATATATTAGGTTATTGTGATCCAAAAGATTTAGTTTTCAGTTTTTTAAAAGTGAATAAAAGTCTGCAATTTGTTCAGAATCAAAGTTTACAGTGAGTGTACAATGCATACTTCTGGCAAAGGTCTTCAATTGTCATTAAATAATTTGTTAGTATGCACATTACTGAATGTCTTTTCCAACTACCATTAGTGGAATCCCAGATTGCCAGAACTATTTCTTTCATGGTTCCATGTTAGTTTCATACAGCAGCCCTGGTACAAGAAAATTGAGTTGACATATTTTTATTTCAAACAAACAATTTCTTGCTATCATAATAAATAATACATAGCCTTAAATAAAAACGTTTAAAAAAGTATCAAGACGTTGTCAGAAATTTCATGTAATTTGATGCAAGAATGTCAGTTTTGTCACACAGTGGATTACCTGTGGTGAATATCGCTTCTGTTGAGATATGACAGGCAACATGCGACTATGACATATCAGTATTTGAAAGCGGTACAAGCTCTCTGTGGTACGATGCTTGTTGTTTATGGCGAACACAACTGTTTTATGATCTGCGTGCGAAAAGTCTCATCAAAACATTTGTAATCCAAGCTCTTGGTTTATATGCAAACCACTGACACCTAGCGCAGTCATAGTGACTTCGATGGTTTACCAATATAATACAATATGGTTGCCTTCATTTACAACAGCATTTGAAAGTTCGGTTCTGTTGTACTAACTACATCTTCTAAAGTTGCAGCTCAAGTTTTAAATGTTGGTTGTCAAGTAAAAGATCACTTGAGATGGATTTTTGAACTCCTCAACAGAGCTTTGCTTCGGCATTGACGTTGCTCCAGGGTTCGTAAATAGAATGTTGCTTTTATAGAAATTTCTTGGAAGATTTGTAGCTAGGATATTATAATCTCTGAGAGTGAGAAAAGGGAAAAGCTGTAAAAGGCATGATTTGATGCAGGGCTTCCGTGGTAAAACCTCATAGAGCCAAGTGCAGCCTGATTATATACTTTGGTAAGGCCATCCTTAAAAAATTGTTTGTTTGCCCTAACGCGACCCAGAATTTTTTCAGTGGGTAGGTAGGTAGGTCTTTTTTTTTTTTTTTGATTTTTTTTTTTTTGATTTTCAGATGTTTTATAGCTGTTGTATTAACTCGGTATAACTCGGTACATACAGTGACATGTATGTTGTATCTTAGATTAATAGCTGACATATTGTACACTTAATATTTGCACCTTTCTTTGTCTTAATATTTCTCTATTTCTTCTGTTGTATGTACCTATTAGCTATTACCACCCCACTGTAGAATGCTATTAACCTGCTTTTGTAACATATCTGCATGGGTGGTGGTTTGCACATTACCATTTTAGCCATAAGCCAGGCTCCCAAAGAGGCCTTAACAAGGCTCATTCACAGAAGTGCTTTAATAGTGTTGTAAAATCATTCAAACCGTAAATTTGAAGAAGTTATTAAGCTATAGAATGTCAAACAACTCAGTGTCGGAGTGAGCCTTGTATTTGGACCTTTGGCCAGGTAGGAACAGGTCCACATAAAAATCTATAAAATTTGAACTTCAACATAGGAAAATTAATTTGTACCATTGTAAAATTTTAATTTAATTATGCGAGAACTTACAAAATGTTCAGATAATATCAAATTGAGTGGAATTTTTCCCATCTGACATTGCCAGGTTTAACATTTAGTTTTGGCTCCTCCAAAACCCTAAATGCTACTATTTTGGTATTTTGTTTTTTGGTATTTTGGTTTTTTCCCCAGGTGCAGCTTTAGAGTTTTGGATCAGTAGGGAAGTATGGTCTGTTTAGGTCATAAATTTATTAATTCATATTTTCAAACCAATTACGATGTTCTACAACCAATGTTGACTACAAAAACACTCGATTTTTCAAACATGAATCATCATTTTTTTTCCTTTGTTTACATTTACAACGGACTTTCGTATGACGCAATCGCCACTTATTTTTCATGTAGTTCAGAATGCTTGATATTTCCTTTTTGATTAGTGTTTAGATGATATAAAGGACGAGTGTGAATATAAAATAGCTTTACCACTATGATTTTTAATTTGAAAACAAAATTACTTTATTTTCGCCGCTCACCAAAAGGGCTCCCCCGCCATACAAAAGTGTTCGCGCACTGACCCGTGGTCATGTAAATGAATAAACTTTCCCTGATCGTGCCGCAAACGGAATCTTCGGCGATTTCCCCCAGATATCCTTTTCCAAAGGTTCGTGGGAATGGCCACGTGATAATTGTCAAATCGGCAAGATGGCTATCAATATGTGAAAATTCTGACCTGCTCTGAAACTTTTCCGTTTGCCTTCACGCTAAATAGATACATTGGCAAGATTATAGTCTTATTAATAAAATTATTTATTCTTTTCATTCATTTCTTATGAAATACTGAAATGCGGCGTGTCGATTTCTGACACGATTATTGGTACGATTTCTCCTACGGAGTGAGCTTCAGCGTACCGCCAGTGGTGCAGAATTCCTAGTCCGACACGCGTTTTTCTGCCCAACTTGTCCGCGGACAAGTCAAAATTCGAAAAGGAAATGAATAATGTAAGACAGTCCAAAGTAATCCAGCCAGGAACCGCCCGATTTGTTTGCAGTTTTATGAAAACCAACATTAATACACCTGTAAAGGCGACCTGTTGAATCAAAATCCATTGAATTACAAAGTTCGAATCAGACGTATTTTCGTTGAGAATTGCCGCTACTGTATACTATCACGGCGTTATGTTTTTTATTGTTTCAAAAGAATAATTGAGTTATTTCTTATCAGAATCTAAACTATTTATCACCTTTTATGTTGACTTACAATATTTATTTCCATTTAAAGTAGCTGTAATTGGTCCCTTAGCATTTGTCACCGCGGTAGGTGTGAAAATGTGGCCTGTCGAGGCAGGGGTGACGCAAAACTGTTTGCAAATCCAAGCTATGTGACACCACTGACTGAGTAATGTTTGTCAATTTGTGGATGCAAACAAATATTTATCAATTAACATTAAAAAAGTTCTAACTGTTCTTTATAAAACAAAACCCGGCCCCCCCCCCCGTGTCTCGAGGGCCCCCCCCCCGTCATTTATTGTTTCAGCAACTGTCAAAGTCAACGTTTTTCCAGTAATATTTATTTTAATGAATAACATTTGCCGAATAAATTATTTTAACTGCAACCTCCTCAATCATAAAAGATAAAGCTGCAGGTGTCACGAGATCAAAAAACAATCGCCGACGCTATATTGTACATGTGAGTTTTCTTTGATCTTGAGAAGCACGTGGCATCAAAAAGATCGAGATATTTGACAGTTCGAGACATGTAACAGTGCTCTAGACAATAGTCTGATATTTTGGATTATAAAAATAATAGTTTGGATAAATAATGTTATGAGTAAGTTTTATTTTGTGGTGATAAAATATATTGAACACGCTTTACAAAATGTGTCAAAATTAGCCCCCCCCCCAAATCTTTTTTGAATTAATATGCATACAACAGTGTGGACCATTTCTACTGAATATAATAAATCTGATTTTTATTTCCCGTAAACCCGTTAATTTACGTGTAAAACCACTTGGAATGTCCAAAATACACTCCCCCTGAAGTGCCGTAATATTTCTCCGTGCTCCAAGTCACTTCAGGCACTCCCAAGCTCACTCGGAAGTCCGGCTTTGCAGAATCCTCTAGACATGTACTGATTAGCATATAAAATAAAAATCTTAACCTGGTTCTTTGTTTGTTTCACATAATTTGGTTTTAATGTGAAATCTGGACAGGTGAATTTTGACCTCGGACAAGTGAATTTGTACATCTCACTCGTCCCCCGCGAAAAGTGAAGAAATAAAGGATTTCCACACCCCTGCACGTTCTGTCAAGCATAGTCGAGGATAACTGTATTGGTATTACTTACCTGAAAGAACTACAGAAAAGAAATACCGGAAAGATGGAAAATGACAAAAACGGAGCGGTTTTTTCGACGGCAGAAAAAAATTTTTTTGGCTTTCAGATCCAAAAAATCAGTCGGGAGGATTTTCATCAGTCGGTCGCGTTAGGGCAAACAAACAATTTTTTAAGGATGGCCTAAGCTATGTAGGATGCCTGTGATACAGCAACTTGTTGTAAGATTGATCAGCATGTGACCTAATTGTGTAATGTCCCACAACTCTTACTTACATGTTCACATACCCATGTCCGCCCCACCCTGAGACCCTCATTCCAGTTGTTTGTTCTATCAAATTGAAGTTATTATGTATGCAATGGTCCAACAGCTCTTGTTTAGTTTAAAGAGTCTGAGAAATTGTTTCATTAAAAAAAACCAACCTACACAACACCCTGAATAATTATGAGGTCTTTCAACTAAAATCACCTGATTATCCTTCAGTATTGATCTATAAGCATCTGTGAAAGTATTTCAACCATAAAGGAGGAAAATAAATAAAAGTAAATCTTGTTACACATTACGTTAAAGATGTTTTCAACTGATTATCCTCAGCAAACCACATTATTAAGCTTGGATGAGCGGTAAACTTGCACTTCCATCATCCACACTTGAGTTGTCGCATTACCTCATACTTTTGATTGATTTCTATGTTTATTTGTTAATGATCGAGTATTGCTTGACAGGAGAGAGGCAGGGAGTGGGTGGCCTTACGCCGACTGCTGAATGCTACTGGGTGCAGCCTGTCAACCGGTGTTTGCGATTTTATTGGTGTACTGAATTTCTAAGGTCTCATAACGTTCAACATAGACTATGGTTGAATACAGTTTAACTTGTATTAAGAAACCGCATTCGGAGAGTTGAAAAAAGTGGTCTCTTGATAGAACGGTCTTTTGATGCAACATAATTTCTACTTAAGTTGCCAAGTTTAGTTTCCAAAGTACTGGTCTCGTAATACACATTGGTCTCTTAATACATGTGATCTCTTAATACACGTGTCTTGTGCAAGTTTGACTGTAGTCTCTTTAAAAAATCAAATTTCTTACATCCTTTTCTACTGTGCTCACAGGTTGCCTATTACATCCCTGAACCATTAAATGTCTGCCCCCTCAGCAGCGTTGGGCGCAGTCACCTGACTGTTAGCAGACATGGTGACAGGTGCTGCCTCCACTCAACAAAACGAGTGTCTGAGTCAGTCCATTTACAGTCAGAACTTTAAAATTTGAATAATTTTATGTGTACTTTAAAATTTTGAATAATGTAATATTGGATAGAATGCATTTTGTATGAATGCATGTGTTACTTGATGCATCCATTGCATTTATGATTTTTTTTTATGCACTTTAAATAATTTCATCTAAAAGCTTTTAAACACGGTAGGATGGATGGTTATTAGGTTCAGTACTATATTCCATGACTCTTAACGCAACTAAACAACGGCTTTCCAGTAAATGCCTGCAACAGTTTCTAAAGTCTAAGATTCAGATCATCCAGTAACTGATGTTACATCACAAACATGTTTTGTTGTTCTGTTGTTTTTCACAAACATCCACTAATGTAACATCTCAGACAGACAGACATTAAAGTTACAGTACACTGCCCCTGACTAATGTGACATCACAATCATTCAGTCAGCGACTAATGCTACATCACAAAGAGCCACAATTGTTACATCACAGACAACCACAATGGCTACATCACAGACAGCCACTTTGGTAACATCACAGACAGTAACTATTGCTACATCACAGACAGCCACAATAGTTGCACCACAGATGGCAACTATTGTTACAAAACACACAACCACAATTACACAACTATTGACTACTATTTTATATCACAAACCCCAATTTTCCCCACGAGCAACTATTGTTACATAACACACAACCACTAATATTACATCACAAACAGACACTATTGATACACCACAGACGGCTGCAATGGCTACATCATAAATAGTCACTATTGTTACATCACAGCCACAATTGGTACATCACAAACAGCTGCTAATGATACACCACACACAGCCAGAATGGTTTTATCACAGACAGTCACTATTGTTACATCACAGTCACTTATTTTACAACACAAACAGCAACAATTGTTACATTACAGACAGCCACTAATATTACATCACAAACAAACACTTTTGTTACATCACAAACAGCTACTAATGTTACATCACAAACAGCTACTAGTTTGACATCACAAACCACCAATGCTTCATTACAAACCACTAATGTTACATCACAAAAGGCTACTAGTTTTACATCACAAACCACTACTTATATTACATCACAGTCACTTACATTACATCACATCACTTACCTAAATAAACAGGTTCAGGGCTCTGGCCTTCCTTATTTTATCCTTGGCTGCTTTACAAAGGTATATATTCATACCAGCTGGGATCTAGGCTATGGTGAAGACATTGTGGCAATATGTTGCAGTAACTGCATGTAGTTTACAAAATGCAATTATGTACAGCTTCCTGGGTGAAACACCTGTTTCATACAGTTTTATTTGCACTTAATTATATGTATATATACCTATAGACTTGAATTTCAGAGTTAGTGTAGATATTTGAAACAAAAAATATCAGTTGTGTGGCTAATCTGTACTTATCTTTATTTCTAAGTTACCTTACTGTGGCTGTTTAATTCAGGTTTCTGAAATTTAACTCTACTGAAGCACTATCAGGTCTGATAAAACCAGACATTTGAACCAGTTTGGTTGCCATTTAAGATAATTGAGGTTAAATCCATACAGTAGCTTCAGTTTTGCTTTAACTTGCCTCTTGCTGAGTTTTTTTGCATTGTGAATTAATGAAATCATATTACCTTTTGTACCTGATATAAGAGGTTGCCAGCTGTGTAACTTGGATTGTACTAAGGTGGATTGTACTAAGGTGAAATTAAGGATTATTTTGTACAGTATATAGGGAGACATACTTTTTGTACCCTGAATGACCAAAAAAAAATTTAAGTCCTGAACAACTCATGAACTCTCGAGTCAAACTTAAGGTCAAGGTCATACTTAAAAGATTAGAATTAAGTAGTGAGAAAAGATTCAACTTTTTTGTACTGACTTGTTTATTCTTAATTGCTAAAAAAGTTCTTATAACTTGGATTAATCACTCTCGAGACTCACTTCAGATGAAATCAATTTTTAGGAGAGAGATTCAAGAAGGAATTATCTGTGTCTAATACCTGAGGACACAACCAACATGAACTAAACTGATAGAATCAAAATCCTCCGTAATTATGACTTCTCACATGATTTCAACAATAAGTCAAAATTTAGGTTGTATAAAAATTGTCTGTAGATTCAGAAAGATCCAGTTCACTAGTAGATAGTTACAAAAATTTACAGTTTAACTACTTGAAGACTGAAAGTTCATCATAGGTCTGTACTTAGAGATTATGTTGTAAAAAATGTTGCAAAACTTGCTAAAGTAAATGTTATCATAAATTATATCTAAGGGTACAAATTTAGGAACTACTTTGAATATAGTTTTATGATATAAACACGTCCAATGTAGTACATGGCCACTTGTTTTAAATTTTAAGATGATTTATCTTCAAAACAGCTTTTATCATAGTTAGTCAAGTAGTTTCTAACTTGGAGCGTTTCCATATTTAGTATAAAGACTGATTGAAGGTGTGTCACCCAGGGGGTAATATTCTATGTGGGAGGTGGCCTTGTGTTTATACGTGAATCACCTGGGTCAAAACCTTTTATGGTCGTAAATGAACGTCTGCGTCACATGATAAATCACATTTTGTTAAAGGCATAAAGAAGGAAATAGTTTAATATCCGAATTCTTACATATGCATTATTTACTATAGGTAATAGTTTTAAATGGATAACATTTTCAGTACGCAAGTCATGTCTTTTCCATTAAAGTGGAATTTTCTGTGGTTCAAAAGATTTTTCCGCCCATTCCATACACATTTTACCCATTTCTCACCTTTCAACGCTTTTGTCTTAATGAAAAGCAGTCCTGCTATGTCAGAAAAGTTCATTTTATGAATAAAGATTTTTGTCAGTTGTTTTTTTTCATGAAAATATGTCAAGATTCAAAGATGATCAGCTACCTTGTCATAGATATTGTTGAGTGCAGGGCTGTTTTAAATTAGCATATCATTATGAATTTATCTGGTTTATTAGTTCTGCCTTGACCAAGTAAAATAAGCAAACTGATTGTTAACTATTGTAACCACTCTTTGTTGATGATGGGGATGGGTTTGAGCCTAGCTGAGTTTGCAGTTGATAGTTTAAGGGCCTTAGAAATGCTACTAGATCATCCTGATAACAAATGAGGTTGATACAGCCCTATTAATTTAAAAAAAAAGCCATAAAGCTGGCTATGAAAGTATTGATATATTTCTATATGTTCTGTTCATCTAGACAGTCTGCATTGCATTCAAGTAATTTTAAAGATTATGTTTTGTGGGCCTTGATACTTTAGTGATTAGAGCGTCAACTTCCTTAAAGGAAGGTACCAGAATCAAATCCCAGTCTGTGCATGAAGTTTGTCTTTGCGCAAAGACATTGATGCCTTACATACTTCACATCATCCTGCTGTAAATGGGTAGCAGTGATGAAAAACTAAATGCTGCCTCTTTAATGAACATGAAAACATCTGGAATGAGTGTTTGAGAACAATTCAATCAGTTTCGGTAGCTGTCTTCCCTCTGACTGTTTGCTGTGTTTTTATGGTCAAAATTAGATAAAGATTCTGTCATAGTTAAAAGAAGGTTTGTGCACAGTTAACAGAAAGAATTATTTTACACTTTTATCTAAGCTCATTTATTATGCCATATGCCTAGGTTTGGGGACTTAATATAACAATATCCTGAATTTGTTTGTGATATTAATATCAAATGTCTTGAAAATAAATTCTATTCTGTTTTACACTACTCAGTTTATGCAACTGTTCGTTACAACAATAAGAAAAAAAGGGGAAAATATGTAAAAGCTTTAAAAAAGAGAGCAAAACCTTGGGGTTGAAAATGTATCTTAATCTTAATTTGCAAAAAGATAATATTTCTGATAAAAAAGTTATATTTTCAACTATTATGTACATAATCAAGTTTTTATCTGTTACAGCTGCATGTTTGCTGTATGAAGTGAATTTACTGTATTTTATCACATAGATCAAGCTACTTTACACTGTTTGTTTGCAAGACTTTGTTTTGATTTCTCTATGAGTAGCAAAGTGCACAACCTCTGGTTCTATCTACAGTTGTGTCACTGATCCAGGATTTCATTGGAAAATGTTGTGTTATTTTATAGGCACGTCAAGCGTAATACTTTAAGTGTTTGGCAGCAGCATGTGCAAGCAAATAGACCGATAAAAAGTATACCAAATGTTGCAAGGAACATTGTTGCTGGAATTTGAATCTCTTAAAAGTCCGTATACATTAAGCACTTGTTTGGAAAAATAAATAAATTTGCCTACAGTGCCTTCAGTTTGTCATTCTTGTTTTAAATTCATATGTATTCTATATGAATTTATAGTGTATATTCAGATACAAAGAAAAGAAATTGTTAAAAAAGAACACAAGGATTTTTCCTCATAAAATAAGTGTTTTTGATTACAAGTGTAAATGCATTGCAACTTCATTTTAATGCAGTCATAAATACATTTTTCCTTACAAAAAGAGTGCCCATAAATCATGAAAATAGCAGGGAAATGTAAGAGATACTTAATTAGATAGTGTTATAAAAAGTGCATTCAATTATTCTGTACTAGTAAAAGAATTATTGCCAAGTCGTTGTCTACTGTGGAGACATACAACTTTTAATAGTATAACAGGAAGCTTTGCTGTAACATGATATTGTGTCTAGTTTCATAAAGAAAACAAATTATTTAACTGCAAAAATTGCAAGGGTACATTTCCTGAGTTTTTATTAAAGTGATTCATGGACATTTTCTGAGGAGACAATGTTACAAGTGCACTTGCAGATTTAATGTTTAAATTACTGACAAAACTTGTAAATGTAAAGTCCCAGTTTTCCCAGTATCTGTAGATGATACTAAATTTATTGTTTTAATTGTATAGTTTGATATATCCTGAAGACTCTCCTCTACCCATGGCCCTCACTAGCTGGTTTTAAGTCAGAAGATTTTGCATTAAGATATTAAAATAGTTTTCAACCAGTCTACTGCTGAGTTTTCAACCAGTGTACCCTCTTTTCAACCAATCTGCAGCTGAGTACAGCTGAGTTTTCAAGTAGTTTACAGCTGACTTCAGCCAGTTAACAGTTTACTTTTCAACCAGTCTACAGCTGACTTGTCAACCAGTCTACAGTTGACATTTTAACCTGTCTACAGCAGACTTCTCAACCAGTCTTTAGTAGACTTTTTAACCAGTTTACACTTTACTTTTCAACCAGTTTACAGCTAACTTTTCAACCAGTCTACAGTTGACTTTTAAACCAGTCTCAATTTGATTTTTAAACCAGTCTACAGCTGACTTTTTAACCAGTCTACAGTTCACTTTTCAACCAGTCTACAGCTGACTTTTCAATCAGTATACAGCTCAGTTTTCAACTAGTCTACAGCTGACTTTTAAACTAGTTCAACCATTCTACAGCTGAGTTTTCAACCAGTCTACAGTTGACTTTTCAACCAGTAAACAGCTGACTTTTCAGTCAGTTAAACCAGTCTACAGCTGAGTTTTCAACCAGTTTCATCCAGTCTACAGCTGACTTTTCAACCAGTCTACAGCTGACTTGTCAACCAGTCTACAGTTGACATTTTAACCTGTCTACAGCAGACTTCTCAACCAGTCTATAGTAGACTTTTCAACCAGTTTACAGTTTACTTTTTAACCAGTCTACAGTTCACTTTTCAACCAGTCTACAGCTGACTTTTTAATCAGTATACAGCTCAGTTTTCAACTAGTCTACAGCTGACTTTTAAACTAGTTCAACCAGTCTACAGCTGAGTCTTCAACCAGTTTCATCCAGCCTACAGCTGACTTTTCAACCAGTCTACAGTTGACTTTTCAACCAGTATACAGCTGACTTTTCAACCAGTTAAACCAGTCTACAGCTGAGTTTTCAACCAGTTTCATCCAGTCTACAGTTGACTTCAACCAGTCTACAGCTGACTTTTCAACCAGATTCAAGAATTTACCAGTTTACAGCTGCAGCAGTAGAGTTTTCAACCAGTCTTCGGCTGGGTCTTCAAGTCTACAGCTGAGTTTTCAACCAGATTCTACCAGTCTTCACTTGAGTTTGCAACTTGTTTCAAGCAGTGTACAGCTGAGTTTTCAACCAGTTTACAGCTGTTTCTTTAATCTTTACCCCTCTGTTGGTTGTCCTCAGCTAGGTCTGGATAGAGGTACTGGGCTGCCGGAAGTAAAAGATGATGCTGTTTGCCAGATTGGTATCTATACACACCAATGTCCATTTAGATTTAAATATTAATTAATATCATCTTGAAGCATATTCTAACTATGGCAGAGTGGTGCAAGGTAGTTGCTTTTTAGGCTGAAAATGTAGAAATTATCATGACTCATTATTTTTGGAAATGTTTTCTTTTTATGTTGCTAATGTATATCTAACCGCATAAGTACATGGCCATTTTTTATATAAAAATGATTTTAATGGTACTTAAACCAAGTTATCCAATATCAGCAAAATAAAAATTTGTTATGTGGGCTGAGCTGATTGTATAACAAAATCTCATAAAATCATATCATAATAAACATTTTCACTGTTCAGTAATCCATGAATTAGCTAAGACACTCCCCGAGTTGACACAAGTTTACTCCACTTGATCGACTTGATAGGCAGCAGTTGGGACTTGGACACTCCCATCTTGGTTACATCAGTTATTCTCTTCACGGTAAAGAGGAAATATCCTACGATGCTCCGGGGGAGTGGTGATAGAAAACAATTAAACCTACAAAATGAAATATTAAACGGTACTTATACAAACTCATATCTCTCAGTACTAGGAAGTGGTATTGAATTCTGTCCAATCATAGTGAATGTTGTCACTTCACGGTATAGGACTTTGTATCAGTATATCTGTTTGCTATAGGTAGACAAGCTACTAATCGCTAGTTTTAACCGATGGTCACAAGCAGACGGATTTTTGCCGAACTATTTTAAGAAATTATACCTGGGATAAATTTAGTGACATTTTTAAATCTATATATACCTGTGCGATTTAAAATATTGGATTTTGAATATTGGAATCGAATAGGAAGCAGCAAGTATCCGAGAGTTGATTTAACTGATTGTACCTGAAAGTATGGTGTACCCAATGGTACTGTTGCAACTGCACATGATAAGTGTTATCTTGGAATTTTGATTTATGTCTAAACTTTAGCAAAAATTTCCCAAGAAAACACTGTGGTTTCTAAATGAAGACATCGCATGCCCTAGAAAAGTGGAGTAACATTTATAGTTCCGTTGAATGTTGGAATTTTAACAGGAGTAAATATTTAAGCTAGAGAAGTGATTTTTCAGATCTAATGAGAGAAGTTGCTAGTAAGACAAACACTTGTTAAGTTGTTCTGATATTTTATTGAAACATTGGAAGCTCAGGATATTAATTTCTTGCCAAGATGCATTTGATGTATGGGGAAGACATGCCAGTGGTGCCTTGTTTACACTGCACACCACCTCCACCCCACTACCTTGGATATATGTTCCCATATCACCTTGTACGTATCAACTTTTTTCAGTATACAAATGAGTGGGGAAGATTAGTTTTTATATGTATTTTTAATAGAATGGATTCGTTTTTGTAGACTTCACGTGTAGTTATAGAAGGAGTCTAAAAAGTTTTGTCGAGAGTAATAATTTCCTGTACCATGAAAAAGTTTTAACATGGAATTTCAATTTAGACAGTGTCATGATGCTCTCTGATTATTACTGGCAGAGTAGCGGGAACAAAGGCAGACTCACTTGTTTATTTATTATGTTTGAGTTAGTTTCAGTGCACTAAAACTGACCTGCATTTGTAAAAAGTGAAATTCATGTCAGATCTCTGTTTTAATCAAAGTAGAAAAGCACCTACTCTTACAAAATTAATATTTATATTGGACTCAGGACCTTTTGTTCTGGAGCCCCTGTATCAAGGTACTGCTTTAATGAAGTAAGCTTCCTAATAGAGACCCAAATCATATTAAGAATCTATAATTTTAGGCTACACTAAAATCTGTAGTTTAGGTGTACTAGTGGGTTGGGGCTAGTGGGTTGGGGCTGGGGGTTGTACAGTGTGGCTCATAAATATCACTAGGGTGAAAATGATTGAACAAGACTGAAAAAGAAGTAATAAATATGGAGAATGAAACTATAATTTTACTTAAACTGTTAATTGTTGTAATTACGGCTTTGCAGCTTAGATTTTGAGTGAAAGGTTTAATGAACAAAACTTTTATAATTTGAAGTTAGGTTACTGTGTGAACTCAGTCTTAGCTGTGAATGAAACAAGACTTATGTATTGCTCTTTTTGCACGAAAGGTTGAATAAGTATAGCTGGTGAGAAGTAAAGACTTCCTTTGATGATATCAAAGACTAACAAATAGTGCTTGGTTCTATGTACAGGGCATTAAAATTTATTCAGTAACCTCTAGAGTGAAAGTCCAATGTTCCTTTAGATCAACAGAGATGATAATTGAAGTGTCAGACTCTTGAATCTGATCACACCACACATTGAAATAGTATTTTTATAATGTACATGTATATTTCTACACATGTAGCTCAGAGTACTGTATTAAATTTTGACTCTATGTAATTCACAAAGATTTGATTCTTGTTAATTTCGTAATGAGTATTTCCCACTGTATTGTCTATTCTAGTTTTTTTTAAAGATTTCCCACTTTGCTATTTTAAAGATTCATTTCACATAGATATTTTTTGATGGGAATTCTCCTTTCGTAAATTTAAAATTTGTGAATAAGTGTGTCTGCTCACCTGAAAATTTCCCAGTTTACATAAACCTGTGTTTAACAGCCAGCCTTGAGATAGAACAAAATTATGACCACTGAAAGCTGGTGGCCATTTTATACAAGTGTATCTGGTTGATGAATGGTTGCTGACAGTAGGATAATACTGGTAGTCTGAGATAAGTTCTTGGTAAATCTAGGTGACAGCTTACACCAGTTTAGCTGTAATTCTAATACCAGTACAGTTCATCTCCCTCAAGCGACACCTCCCTAGAGCAACAATTTCCGGAAAAAACACACATTTTCTTTCCTGTTGCTTCAGTTTTAAAAAAAATTGCGCTCTCCCAGAACAACATCTCTACAACAAACACGTTTCTATTTTCCCAAGGGTTTTCGCTACAGAGAGGTTGCACTGTATTTATGTAAAATTTGTATTTCAAGTTTAAGTTTTTCTTACAAACAAACAGCAATAAAATTTTGCTGGGCCACAATGAATAAGATGTTCTTTTGTTGTCGGAAATTTGTAGTGAAATAGGGCATGAAATAATAGGCTACAAGGATACAACATTTTGTTAAACAGCATTGGATGTAATTTAACTCTTGACTGTACATGCATAATTTTGACAGTAATTTTAACATACTTTAATAGTTTATACTAGGTGTTTTAAGGTTAAAGTGGGTAAATATTCTGAATCATGTTTTGATGGGTTCATATCCATACAGTTGAGTTTGCCACATTTTTTCTGGTCATACCTGCCTTAATCAAACAGTTAAGGGAATGAGATTAAAAGCATGGGGCTGCTCAGTACAGTTGGCTGCATAAACCAGGTGGCCACTGATACAGGTTCATGTGTATTTTGCTGTTTTTTACCCCTTCTTTTGCTATAATTGTGTTTTTTTCTTCGATCTATCAGTTGTACTGCGGATAGTTATGCCATAAATGCAAACCATTGAGTCCTTATCTGCAGTCTGGTATCTAGTACATCTTTTTTATGATAAATTAATGTCAAATTCCTCCTCATGACTGTCCTCACACCAGTCTTGTCCAAGGTCGTCATGTGGTCATCGACACCTTCGCTGTAGGTTGTATTTTCTCTATAAATATTTACCTCTGGTAGGTAACAGCACAAGTTATTTGCGTTGGTCTTGCTTAAAGGACTTATCATGCACTATTGGCAATCGATAATATTGAAATTTCAAGTCATTGTGTACATAATACCCTGTATAATACTTCTGTAATCTTAATCAGTTTTTTAAGCCCCCTGGATCGCTGTAAGGCGTGGTGGGGTGTTTGACATTACAGACAGTTTAGATTGTGATTGAAATCATTATTTAGAGTAAATCAGTGATTACATAGCAACCCGGCTTAATAATGTTGTCACATTAATGGGGGGCTGTGCCATAACGTGATTTTAGAATAAAAACGTTATACCATGTGGGGCAAAAAAAGCTTTGTATGAGAGCCCCGACTCTAAGTGTTTCAAACTTTGGTATAATTTGATGTTCTCTGACAAAGGCAATATTATACCTTTTATCATTTGATTTGGTGGCTTAAAGACTTTCCTTACAACTTTCGCCTTGCCTCGAGATTTCTTTATTTCAGCAGTCAAATAAATTTGAGTTTGAAAAACAGTTTTTGTTTATTTCTTTCAACAATGCCCCTTTTACGTTTCTAAAGTATTTTTATATTGTAACGGACAACATTGTTTTTAAAGTAAAAGAAATCTTTTTATACAACATTTCATCCTCTCATATTGAGTGCACCTACCTATCCAAGAAGTAAAGCAGTCACAAGGAAACCAAACAGGTTCCATGGAAATTTCCTTGCACAGTAATGGATTAGATTGGTTTTTGAAAGAAACCGTTTCAAGACAGTCTTGCAGTGTCATTGGAAAAGAAACCATTTCAAGACAGTTTTCTTATGTCACTGAAATGACAAATAATCTGAAAAAATCATGAAAGGTGTGGGAGATGAGACAGTATAATAAGGGGTTGGCTTGACTTCTTTTTGTAGTGTAGTTCTGGCTGAAAGAAGCTGATTATAGGTTAAGATTTCGTAATTTAATTTAGATATAATAATGTTTTAGGAACTCAGCTTCTGGGTGAGGAATGTTCATGTTAGAGGTAATCTCTAGATCTTACAGGCTGGAAAGAAAAAGTCCAATAATATTAGTTTGTTTCTATTTGTTGTTATTGTTTTTTCAGCAATGTCTGTAAAAATTTTTGTGATGATTAACTATAGTAAACACTCTGTTCAAATAGTTTTGACTTAAATTGTTATTTCAAATATTCATTTGTAGAGCGAAGTTTAAGCAAATAATTGCGGGGACATTTGAGATATCACGATGTTTGCCAATTTCGTCATATTTACAGTATTTTTGCCTCCCGCCAAGACTGTGAAAAGGACTGTTTTGTTATTATGTAACACAAGGTTAATATGCTTTGAATAAATTATATATGCAGAATCATTGCTTTTCGTAAATTCTCTGTCGTAGTGTTTAAACAGTGACTGTGCAGAACATGAGCACATATACTGAACTTAGGTGAAAAAATGAGGAGTGTTGTAGTAGACTTGATGTTAGTTCTGTTATGCTTTAGAAACTATATGCTATTGTAGCAATTTCCTTTTACGTGTACAACAAAACATCACTATTTAATATATAAATCCATTTTATATTTCCAGCCACTTCAAACAGAGCCTGTTGATTTGTCAGTGAAAAAATCTAGTCCAGCCCATTGGTATGAAGATGTTCATATGGGTGAACCACAGAACCAGTCTGCTGCTGATCTCAGACTGGGCTTCAGAAGTCTTTCATATCTCAAAAAAGGTGAGTTTTGTGTAGAGCATTAATTTTGATAGACTGATATATGTTAAGGATACTGTAAATTGGATAATACTGCAACTGATTAAATTTTCGTGAATTTCCCACTTTGCTAATTTAAAAATCTTGTAGATAATTATTCTTTCCGTGAATAAGACTGTTCACAAATCACGAAATTTCTGTCACATGAAAATGACCCAATTTACAGTATATTATAACACAAAAAAGACCTTTATTTCATTTCTGAAAGACTGGCACAGTTTGATGCCTTTAATATAATGTACGAACATTTCATAGATATTTGGATTTACCTACATAAACCTGAAACTTCCTCATTTTCCACAATTTCCTCATTTACACCTCAAAATATTTCTTCAGAAAAAAAAGTAGGGTCCTAGAAGATTTGCTATTGATAACTTGTTGTCATATGAAGTAGGGATTACTGCAGTACGCTAGAATATCAAAAACCCGGAAGCGAATGATAATGCCTGTTTAATCGGGAGGACCACCAGCACTGGTAGTCTTGCCTTATCTACGTTCACTTACTTGACCCTAACAATCATTCATCATCGTGGTATCATGGCTAGAGATTTCGATTGACACTTGTTGCATAACAGAACATGCATTTATGATTGACATGTATTTAAAAAAGGAACAGATAGCATTTCAAACTGAGATAAAGTATGACTTAAATATGTAAAGATATGGAAGTTGTTTAATGTGGAGTTGTCTTAACGTCTGTCAAACCCTGTGAATTTCCTCTGCGGTAAAGGTTGAAAACAAGAGTTATCAGCTGTTGTTCAAGGTGTCTTCCTATGGTCAAAGAAAATGGTTTTGTAAAATTTCATCAAGTAAATTACAACCATTGTTAAAGAGTCACTTAGGTCGCTAATGAGGAAGTTTAGTCTAAAAGCACATTTAGTTTGTAAGTATTTGTTATTAATGTGTAAACTAATTGATACATACAGGATTGTCAGTGGTACATGTTGGCCAGTTTATCGTCAGTAATTTATGTACGATGACACAACCACTCCTTGACATTGCCTTAATTTGTTATTACTGAGACATACATAATTGATGAAGCCATTTATTAATTGATGTCAAGTGGTATGAACAAACTGTCAATACATACATGCCCTTTTTGCTGTTCCCATTTTGTTATCTAATTAACATTAAGAATTTCAGAATTAGTTGCCATTTAAAATCGTGCATACTTTAATTGTCTAAGAGGAAATTCCATTACAGTTTAACAGCGTCATTGTAGTAAATTAATTCGTTAGACCAGGACAAATTATTTTGTTGCTAGGAAAAATCACACTTCCTTGACGTAGGTAGATACTGACAACATTTTTTTGTTACATTGTTAATGAAATCTGTAAGTGTACTTTCCAGCTGATAATAAGCAAGGAAGGGTACTTGTGATAATTCATCAAGATGTTGATCTTAAGTTTTTGTAGTTGATAATTTGAATGACGTTGAGGAGTCATCTGCTTACGTCTTGACTTTTAAATGTTGTAATTCTCACTTTTCGTTTCTGAGCGTGTATTTCTTGGAGTATTAATATTTTGGTTCTCAGTTTTCTACTTGCTTTGAGTCATTTATCGCTTAATCAGTTCCCACCAGAGAAGTTTCCGTGAGGTAATAGGGGATTCTGATTGTCAAGTCTTTGTGTCCCTCTGTAAACACAATGTTGGCTTTGCTTCATCTTCAAAACCTTCAGCTGGATTTCAATACTTCACCAAGCTTAGTTATGCATATCATAGACCCACTCTAGTGTGATTTTGACTGAGTTATGGCTCTTCAAATTATTCATCCTTAGTAGGATGAAGTTTGTTATAAGTATGAAAACAGAAGCAGTGAGGAGGGGTAAGGGGTTTGATTTGTCTTTGCCATAGCATTCATTGTAATAACTTGTACTTCCTCTTGTGGTTGAAAGGGAATAATTGGTAAATGAAAATATGTATAAATGCTGAAAAGTATCATGTATCATTTAATAAATGGGTATTTTACAATACTTTACAGAGCCTGAGGACCATCCTACAGTGACGCTGGAGTCCATGAATAAGATTGGTTCAGCTGCACTGCTTTCATTACAGAGAATCAAAGAGGCATCAGAGTAAGTACTTGTTGACCAGCCCTTTGGGTCTTCCATATTTGGAAATTCTTGACCGACCTTTCTGTTCTTTTTATCCTATTGATACTAGATATTGGCCAAACTTTCTGTTGTTTCCCTCCATTCTTTATGTGAAGTAAATCCTGACTGAATTATCTAGTTCTGATTCTTTTCTGAACAGTGTTTCTGGTTGTATATTTCGTATTAATTTGGCAGTAAGTCTTGACCAATCCTTTTGCTTCTTGTCTCTTGTCCTATGTATACTAGTATATAGTCTTAAGCCAAGCTTTCTAATCTATGGGTCTTAACTAGGGTCTTAACTAACAGGGGAATGGATGTGGTTAAGAAACTAGAGTCACTGTTTACCTAGTTAGAATTAACCTTAATTTTTTTCATCTATGCAGAATGCATTCATGCAGATAATGACTTTGAGATGCGCTGATTTGGATGAATTTGATCTAAATAATTGCATGTATATGATGGGGTGTGGGCGCATATACTTCATGAAAGACAAAAGTTACCCATGCAATAAATTTAAGCAAAAAGTGAAGTATTAAATTTGTATTCAGAGCTACTGATGTGCTGCAGTCTATTTAAAGTATATATGCAGAAATCTGGCATTCTGAATCGCCTTGGTTATTTAGAAAGACACCTGCTCTTGTGTCATTTCTTAAACAGCTGTTTCGTCAGAACCTAGAACCACAATGACTTTGTTTGGAAGTGTCTAGACACATCATTTATTGGAGCTTATCAAATTATTAACTGATATCCTGCTAATTTCTCTTTGCTTAACTGTTCACAGGGTTGATCAGTGAAAATTTACTTACTGAACATCAAATATCACAGACCATGATCAGACTGCTCATATATCACAGACCATGATCAGACTGCTCATATATCACAGACCATGATCAGACCATGTTTAAACTGCACACATCTCTCAGACCATGATCAGACTGCACATATATCACAGACCATGATTAGACTGCATTTAAAGCACAGACCATGATCAGACCATGATTAAACTGCACATACAGCAAAGACCATGATCAGACCATGATCAGACTGCACATATAGCATAGACCATGATCAGACCATGATTTAACTGCACATATCACAGACCATGATCAGACTGCACATATATCACACACCATTATCAGTCTGAACAGATTAAAGGACTGATTATGATATTTACTGTTTGCAAAGGTAGACTCATGTTACAGTTAAATCTATGATAAATGCAAATTTAATTCCATAATTTATTGTCACACATGTCAGTCACAAGTAAATTTTAATTATTGTAGTATAAGGACAGAACAAAGTTTATGAGACAACTGTATCACTTTCTTTTTTATTTTAATGATGACAATAATGATTTATGTTTGTAATTAATTTTAAAATTTCAGACAGTTTAAAGCCATGGAAAAGCATCAGTATGGCTTACAGAATGGTAAAACATTGGTTTCAGCACCCAGTCACCCGGTAACATCCTTCCCAAATCCAGTGGATGTTTTTAATGAACAGAAAAAGAGAAGGGTACACAGATGTGACTTTGAGGGTTGCACTAAAGTCTACACGAAAAGTTCACATCTGAAAGCTCACCGACGAACACATACAGGTAAATTGGCTGAATAGAATGTGTTTTCTTAAAACATTGTACTTATCTTGTTTTACGTCTGTTGTTTGCCTTCTTTAACAGCTCTTGTTTGCTTGGTTAAATGTCTCTTGTTTGCCTTCTGTAGCTTATCTTGTTTATCTTTTTAAACGTCTCTTGCTTGCCTTTCTAAATGTCCCAAATTTACTATTGGACAATAAGCATCAGCCTTTCCTGCCAATCAGGTATAAACTTGCCTGTCACTTCATCCAAAATTTGCTTGTTAAGGCTGATAAAATGGCTGACATGAATGCCTGCATAGATTTGAGCATTAGAATCTTTGTTTCCTTGCACAGTTACACAGTTCAAGTTCATATGTTAAAAGCAACATACATGTATACATTTAATGAGTTGTATAACATTGAATGCACGTCTCTCGCTTGCTTTTTCCAGGGGAGAAACCTTATATATGTACATGGGAGGGTTGCACATGGAGGTTTGCAAGGTCAGATGAGTTGACAAGACACTATCGAAAACATACAGGGGACAAACCATTCAAATGTAACATATGTGACAGAGCGTTCTCACGCAGCGATCATCTTAGTCTTCATATGAAAAGACACTGATTTACCTAAGGTAAGAATTTCTGCGAAAATACAGTAAAGTTTCTGTATTGAGACCATCCTTCAGGCCAGTAAAAAGTAAAAAGAGGTTTTATTAATGAATCAGTCTTATTGGCGAGATTTTTATATTATGAAAATGAGAATTTGGTTCTGAAATGTCTGGTCTAATATTGAGATAGGTCTTATTATTAAGTGGTTTACGCTGTATGCAGATTTACTTGGGGTAGGAATTTTGTTACTAAATACGCTGATTTACCTAAGGTTGGAACCTTTGAGAAATGGCTCTGATTAACCTAAGGTAATCTTTGACAAAATACACTGATTTACTTGAGGTAAAAATCTTTGACAAATACATGTATGTAAGATTTCAATCGGGTACTAATAATTTAACAAAATCTGTTAGTTGCCTTGATTATCCATAATGCTCAAAGTTTTCATTGTTTCTGTAAAAAGTCAGTTTAAATACTTAAATGTAGGTAAAATTATTCTATATGAAGCATTCTTTGTGAAAATATAGTCTTCAAGTATATAATCATTTTATCTTTTCAGCAATAACAGTAAATGTTGTGGTAATTTAGTGAAGTGACTTTTACGTCATTTTGACAACTGTTGGAAACTCTCTAACAGACTTGTTCAGCAATACGACAGGCCATTGTCTGGATTTACCCCGCGGCCATTGGTATATATATTACGGTTATGGACCTCAGAATGAGAGCCTATTTGGAAATGAAGGACTTGGACAGACTGCTTTGGCTAGTTAGATGTCTTCAGTGAAGACTGCGGACTTGTAGAATGATGCAGTGGTTGCCGACAGACCCAGTACTACAACTGATGGCAGAGGACCCATCAGATTTTGTGCAATAATTTAATCAATAAAAACATGCTTGCCCATTCAGGATATTGTTGTTGGTGAAAAAAACAGTTACCTTAGAGTCAAGTTTCTGTGACCTAGGTGCTACATAGCCTGATGGGCTGTAGTGTTGCATTGATGACTATAGTAATGTGTTCTATTGTGATATAATTCTGTGAATTGACTATTGATATAGAGGTATATGCAGTGTCTGATTAAATACATTTATATTGTTTTGAAGATGTAAATTTTAATAAGATAAAATATTTTGAAACACTTAGATCATCTGTGAAAATTACACTTGGTCATGAAGACCTTTCAAACTGTAAACTCTTTCTCAGTGAAACTTGATATTTACCGGAAAGGGCAAGTTGTAGGTGAAAGGAATTCCCAAATGATTTTAGGACTTTCAAAGGTTAAGTCTATATCTTGTTTACATGTAGATTGTGCTTATTCAGAGCTTGCTAAATTTGTTTTGCTTTATTTCTCCCTAAAGTGAGTAAACTGTACGGGAATTCCGCTAACTTTAAACTTGCCTCTTGTAATGTTTTTGTCATTTTTGAAAAAGTGAAAAATTCTACATGTCAAGGCTTATGCATTATTTTCCCTTTTGTGTTCTATGCTTTTAAGTCCAGTATGCTAACTGACCTTGAATGCAGTAAATAAAATAACTTTATTTAATCAACTCTGATCGGTCTCGGAGATCAACTTTTGTCTCCTCTAAAACTCCCATCTCCGATTTTTTTATATCACTTTATTGCTTTTTAACTACCGGTATAAAACTGTTATGAAATTTACTTACAATGGGAGGAATTGAAAAGGGAAAAAATGTTTTTGCACCAATATTTATAGAGCGTTTTGTAGGATACAGTCTAACTTTCCCAGGCATACTAGATATAAAGAAACCATTAAAACTGATAATAGTATCATTTTATGTTGATATAATATGGTAAAAATTAAATCAACACACTTATAATTTACACATTTATCGTTGATATAAACATTTCTGTAATTTACTGGTTGAGGTAAAAAATCAGAGAAATACATGACTGATGTTACCTGATTAAAGCGAGCAAAAAATAAAATAAGAAAGCAGAAATAAAAACTTTACCACTCTTCAGATTACTAAGAATTGACAATTTGGTTTCACTCATTTAGTATTCTTTCTGCTTCATAGTTTATAAACGAGGCATTAAAAATGTCTGGGGAACAGTACAGTATTTGCAGTGCTCATTTTCTCAGTCAAGAAGTCAAATTTGTCTGTGATGTAAAGGGTTTGAGTCACATACTTTAAAGCACATGCTAGTGCTTCATTTCTAAATATTCACCAGTTTTCCGGTATGTGTCCGATTTATCTATGGATATTATATAAACAGTTACAAAGTATCCCTTAAAGGGCCTCATTCTGTTGCAAGTGTCATTACTGAAAATAAGATTGTTATGAAGACTTCGAGGAAAGGCATTTACCGGTAGATTAGGTTTTATGACTTTGCCAGTTTGCAGATATGCCTTGTTATAGCCATCAAATTAGAACTGAAAATGGGCACACTTTTTGCTACCATCCCATGCTGTGGTGAATCTATATCGAGCAGGGGAAGAAATCAGCATAAATTAAACATTAAAAGCACTATGTGCAAGACTACATCTATTAAGATTGAGTGTTATAATTTTTGTTTATTGTTATTATTCATCAAATTTATGGTAGTAAAGTCGTAGTGGATTTCAGTTTTTAATTCAGTGCAGTTTTAAATTTAGTTTAAGTCTATCTATTTTAATTCTAAATATGTAAGATCACACAATTTTTGTTATTTTACAACATTCAGTGGCTGTTCCTGAGAAATCCAATATGTTTTTGTAAGACAAAGGAATTGTGGAGGTTACAGCACTGATTTTCCGCTGGCTGGATAACCAGTGCTCCTGTATGGACAGTTTGAAGTATCTGTACTTCTCATTCAAGGCAGGGTGAATATGAATCAAGACTAACACAGAACATATGAAAACCTGGTTGTAATAGTGTAAATTGGGTAACATTCAAGATGATTTGATTTTCACTATATTCGAGAATTTTCCACTTTGCTAATTAAAAAATCTTGTGAAAGATTAATTTCACATAGATTTACTATAACAGAATTTTCTATTAGTGTATCTAAAATTCATGAAGAAGTTGGTCTGCTTACAAAGTGCGAAATATTCATCACATGAAATGACCCAGTTTACAGTACAGTTTACCAGTATTAACGCAGAGTTTATTCCTTATCAGCTGTAACTTTGGAATATTTGGAAAACAGATTTTTGATGTTATTTGCGTACAATTCTTCTGTCATAAGGCTATTTTCAGTTTTGGTGCTTTTAATCTTGTTTGCCGTTGTGTAAAACTGACATGTATATTTATTCAGATGACAAATTGATATTGTTGGGTTTTATATTGTGATTGTGAAAGATTTTCCAGTATTTAATGTCCTTGATTTAAAGTGGTGAGGATGTTGAATTCACAGGGAAAATACAACAAAAAAAAACAGTGTTCATTAAGGCAAACTACATTGTAACAGATAGCTCTTAAAGTTGTACCGCTTTGTCCAAGTGCCATCCTAAGCCTGTTGTACCGATTTAGATCACATGGTTGTAAAGAAATATCTACCAGTACATTTTACGTAGGTGTAAAACAAAGCAATAATTACATGTGTATCTGCTGCCTTTACAGACTATTGTCAGACCTCAAAACAACTTCCAATGTTGTATTTATTTAATTTTATATACGCCTTATTATTAAGAGCAATAAAGAACATTTACTGTACCTAATTTCCAAGGCAGGCTTACATGCACTGTCATGTTTATCCCAACACACGAGATCTTTCCATACTGTGTAAAACATTCTTGTTAGTAAATACAAATTTTTGGTTAGTATTGTATTCAAATATTTAATTAATAAATGGCTTAAAAATATGTAAGTAAGTCTTTGAAATAAAGTTTATATCTGTTATGAGAAAAGATACAATCTTTGTGGTTGTTTGTTAAGATGTGTCAGTACTGGGATGTAATTGACGTGGGATTATATGAAGAGTCGACCATGACATGTTCTGTTAGATTTTTGACATTTGTACATGCATTTTGAATCTTTTCATCCTTATACATATTTTTATTCTATATCTTTACAACTTGTATAGCAAAAGGGAAATTTTCGTAATGCCATGCGGAGGTTTATTCAAAATGAAAAAGTTAGTTTCTTTGAAATGGGGAACAATCGTATTGGTAGAAGGGAGGTAACTCTTACATAAAAATGATTGAAAAATTTGAAAAACCTTGCTTCCTCTGTTAATTTTACAGATATTTAATAAGTGCTCACATTTTGTTGATTATGTCTTTCTTTGATTTATGAAGAATATAGATTTAACTAAGCAATAATTGGTAAATATAATTTGCTGAAAGCTTTGTTGTGTATTTAGCCATATTTTATCATTATTTTGTTGTTGTTTTTTTTTGTTGACACACACTATTACACTGTGCATGAGACAGTGAAATAAGAACCTCATAAAGCATCAAATCTGCTGCAAAATTTAATAATGTGTTAATGTATCAGTGCCTTTGCACTCGTTACCATGGGCGGAAGTCAGTCGGGCGAATCAAGTGCAGGAAAATACTGTAGGTGTGGTGTAGCTAATTTTACGCTAATCTGAACGGGAAAAATTATATGTTTTTGGGTGGTCTGACACTCGGCATGAATATTTCAATATTACTTTCAAACAGTGAAGATCTATGTAGACTTATCACAATCTCTATGTAGACTTATCTTAGTCTACACTGTTATAAAATTATATTTGATGAATTTTCAGTTAGCACCCCTGAACACTAAATGGTATTGTCCAGATTAAAGAATGCGTATATCCATCCTGTTTAGGATACAATGGAAATCTGACGTATTTCTTGAAAACCTGTTTTATATAGTGCACAAGATTTATTAAAGTACATGAAATGGTTGAACACTTAATTATAATTTCTAAATCTTAAAACCGAAGTATTCATTTTCTGGAGTTGTTCCTTTTCTTCTTATTGCCGATGATCTTGCGAGTACTGAGCCTGTCTACTCCACTTAGTCACATATTAATCGGATTATGCTATGGTCTGAATAGATGCATATGCTCACAAAAATGTTTACAATGCAACCTCTCGTGGGCGAACACCCTTGGGAACACACATATGTGTTTGTTGTAGAGAGGTGTTGATTTGGAAAGGTCTATTCCTGATATAATTGACACAGCAGGAAAAAAAAAAAAAAAAGAGTCTTTTTAGGAAGGTTGTTGCACTACGGAGGTGTCGTTTTAGGGAGGTTGTACTGTATATATTTATGTATATGTAATATGCGTTATTTCTTCCCTGCTGTATAGCTAATGCACATTCTTGTGTATTTTATGGACCTATTACTATGCCATAATAAGATGCCTGACTGGTTTTAATTTATACATTTTTAATGTAGCAGGGAACTATTCTAAGAGAACAATATAGCTAAATTTGAGTATCAAGGTAATAACACTTCAGATTTCATGTTTTATGTTGTTTTTATTAAGTGTTAAATTTAATTGACACAAGTCGAAGTTTTACTTAAACTTGCTTTTGAGAAATTTTATGTATGTCAACTTAGCATGAAATATAAGCCATCTTTTGTTGGATGGCTTAATATGTTATTAAACAGGTTATGTGATGAAATACAGATTTACATCAAATTGTGGGGGTTGCGGCAATAAAATCTGACGTTGCTAAACATTATTTCACTCTTATCGGATGGAGGGCAAGTGATTTTGCCTTTGTGACCAGTGCAGACCATGATCAGCATGCACATATCGAGGGTTCAACAAAAAACAGTCGTAAGTTATATGAAATAAAGGACTTACAACTGTTTTACGTTGAAACCTCGAATTTTGAGATCATGGTCTGCACTGTTCACTTTTCAGTCCATAATTTTCAGCGATTACCCCTTTAAAGAATGAAGAGTTCTGTCCCTAAAAATGAAATATTATAAATTTAGCAGGATCAAGTATGTAAGACTACTTTCCATGTTCAAGATGAAAGATTTTATTTAATAATGGCAGAACCGGTTCTTTAATATCTGAAATAAACATAAACTTTTAAGTGTTTTGTACTTAAAACATCTTGATTTCTGATTTTAATTCTGTTGATAATTTAAACAGTATGACTGATGTTATCTTTATTTGAAAATTTTTGATGATTGTGTTAAAACAAATTGTCAGAGGTATAGAAAAATGAATTACACAGATTTTAAACAGTTTGTCTTACTTTGTTTATTGGATGCTGAAGTGGATCAAGCACACATACTGTAACATGAAAGCTTGAGTTGGAACAACTTTTAACATTTGACCAGAATGTTTGAAGATATGCCTTGAGGAGTTAACTCCCCTTCTGTATATCATTGAGCTGAAAGCAGCATTTATCTATAGCAATTTATCAATGACTTATTGAGCTATCCAAACCCCAGCTTGAGTGTGAGGTTGTCAAGCCAACATTTCCATAATGGAATTCTTAGAGTGTGGAGGTAGAGCATGAAATAAAAGGTAAAACACCTTCTAGACTGGATAAACATTCCAATTTACAGAGGTTTCCAGCTTTCAAAGGATTTGTTCATTTATATACTTGCGTTATTTAATCCTTATATAGGAAATTAATACCCTGAGTTGGTGTATCTGATCGGACATGGAAGCCACAATTTCTGTCATTCTAAGAATAAAGTGAAATATGTCTGTCTTTAAAATCTAAAATACCAGGTCTTCAGTCTTGATTAACACAGATAAAACTGTCCAGAAAGATGGTCATGTGTTTGTAAAGCATAGTAACTAAACTGTAAATTATGATGCTTAATGACCAGCTATCACAGCTCTTGGATCTACGTCAAACGTTATCAGTTTATAAAGGACTTGATTGAATCAAAGTACATGTATATATACTAAGGTACATGTACTACTACAGTACATTGTATAAGTTCTAAAGTACATGTGTATATACTAGCAGGAAACAGCTGTCTTTGAAACAAATTGAACAAAATTGTCAAAGTCTATTTGAATCACTCAGTAAGTCCAAAGTTAAAAGATTATCACACAAATGATACATATACATGTATATATATATACATAACACTGAAATTAAGTGCATTGCACTTACTGGGTACAATATATCTGCATCTTCACCTGCAAGAGAGAGCTGATTCAATTACTGATTTCTCTGTATCAGTCAGTTGCAGTCCGTCAGTTTATATTCTCAAAATTAAACAGCAGCATGCAAATACCAAAGAAAATGAAATTGACAGAGATACAACATATCTGCATGAATATACTAGCGTGTCGCATAGATTGCCACTAGTACACTAAACGATGTGAAACTTCTGATTCATGTAACTGCTTTCCGAGGTTTCTTTTTCAAAAAAACTTTTCTGTGACCTGAGCAATTGTTCAAGTAAGGTTTTTCTTTGGTACAATTGAACTACACTTCTTTTTATCGGCCAGTTTGGCATACATGTATTTATAAAGCAAGTGTTGAAGTCCAATAGAGGCCTAATAAGAGCCAAAATGTAACAAAAGGGAGTAATTCAAAAAATAGGCAAAATAGAGTTATGGTTCTTAAATACTGCACTTCCCCTCATTGTTCTCTATCACTGTATTAATTTTCAAGTCATTCCCTTCAGTACTTTTGAAGTTATCCTCCGGACAAGAAAAATCAAGAAAATGTAACAGTGGGGAATAATTCAAAAATCAGGCAAGGTAGAGTTATGGTTCTTAAGCACTGCTCTACCTTTCAATGTCCTCTGTCTGTGTGTAAAGTTTCAAGTAATTCCCTTTAGTACTATGCTCTGGACAAAAGTGTGACGGATGGATGGACAGACGCACAGACGGACAGAGCCTGTTACTATATTCCCTCCGCCAAGGCAGGGGGATAAAAAACTAACTAATTTATATGTATACATTTTTATTATTCTGTAATAATAACATGATGTTTATGTAACATGAAGTAAAAAACTAAAATTTCTGACAAATAAAGCAGTTCCTTTACTGTTGAGGTGACAAAAGCTTAATTTCTTCTCAGTAACAAACTGAGAGCTTAGATGTATAGGTTAAGCTCAAAATTGATAAAGTCAGAGAGAATTTAGATAAGTAGTTACAAATTTCTGCATAAAATACTTTGATTTTGCATTAAATTCAAAAACATTTGTGACACTTTTGGTTTCACTTGTGTAACACACTGGTTGTCACAAATGCAGCACATAAATCAACTCGCATCTGATTCAACACAAAAATTTTATTTAATTAAAAAAAAATTGGACTAAGTTTTTTAACAGGGGCACCAAAATATCTATATGCCCAATATGGTTCGAAACATCAGCTACAATAATACATGTATTTGGTGTCTTTTTTTCCAGTAAAAGCTAAATGCAAGTTACATTGACACCTCTACTAATAATAGTACTCAAATCTGTTATACCTCTAATACTGATAAGTCACCTAATCCCCAATCTCCCTGTTTTTTGTGTGTAAAACCTTGAATAAATCATTCTTATTTGTTGACTGCTTTCAACATTAAAGGGGCACTTCCCTACATTCTCCAAACATAATTATGTGTTCAATGACTGTAAAATGACAAATAAATACAATATCAAAGAACAACATATATTGTAAAATGTCTCTTTTTAGCATAAATAATCAACATAGAGACCTGTTATAAATCATTATCAACCATTAATTGAACAACAACTTTACATACATTATTAAATGTTTCAGGTTACTGCATCATATCTTAAAATGCTGATTTAACCAATGACGTCTAGAATATTTAGCTTAAACTGTTTGGTAAGTAATAATACCTGCAAAAAATTATATTTATTTATGTTTTTTAAGGTCATTTAACTTGACACCAGTTTTAGGGAGTGTCTCTTTAACATATCAAATAACAGTTACCGTAATATACAAATGAGGATTCCACTCGTTTATTGTCTATACATAAGACTCTTGGTCTGAAAGAAGTGTGAGTAAAATAATTCTTAATACATACTTTCGTCATATTATGCTAAAAAAAAATTCCCTAGATATTTTAAATACAGTCATGTATGTTACATGATTCAGCAGTAAATACATATGACCAGCGACACAGAAAAATGGGCCTTCGGACAAAATACTTGGAAACTAGCTTTCTTTCATATTTTGAACAAAAAATATTTTAATATCAACATCAGAAAATTTCAGTTACATACGTCCAGTACATACAAAACTGCAACATTTTGAAAAAGTATACCTAAGGCATCATTGTTCACTCTAAAAATGACGTCACATACCACAATTTGACGTCAAAACTCACTTCAATTTACATGGGCAGTAAACTATTGCGGTAATCATTTCATAACAGCATCATTAATTTTTGGTTGCAACAATATATACTCTTTCAATTTATATCATATCTGGTGAACTATTTCATGTCTTCTTTCCACTATATGCCTTTTTCATAGGGTATAGCCAAAATAAGAAAAAGAATCATTTCAAATCGCTGTTGCCATAGTAATGGTCTTGGAGGATTTTGAAGCAAATAGAATGTTTCTGTTGAGGAAAATATAGTGGCTATCAGTTTTTATTATTGGTTTTGCACAAAAAGGTGACAAAAATGTAAATTTTATGGGTTTTTCATCAATTAATGTCCGAAGGTACATTTTCACGCATTGACGGTCATATGCTGTCTAACATATTGAGAAAGCGGTATGGAATGTATATATAAATCTGGGTAAATGCTTCTATGGCAGTAGGAATCACAACCTTCTGCTTACAGCCATATAGTCAGGCATACACACATTTTCATTTATGTCCTTGAACAAAAACTACATCAAAATAATAAATCAATAATAACATGAAAGACACAATACATTGTATTGGCCTATGTAATGAATTTGGGGGAAATTGCCATCATCAGTTATTTTTGTAGAGCAGTGCAGTCGATGTTATGGTTTTGGTCAGTCTATCTGGTTGCCATGGTTTCAAACTAGCAGGGGTCAAGACCAATCCTCCTCATAAGATACCAACATTGGTTTTTCACAGGGAAAAAAAAGGCTTGACATTGACCCAATTAGATTTAAGCTTTCTTAACAATCGTTCTAAAATGAAAGACCATACAGAATACTTAATTATCCAAATGGGTAGGACACAGTACAACATACATCTGCCCTCCGTTATACATACATGTAGGATAAGGCTACAAACTGGAACTTACTAAACACCACTCTTGGTCCATTTATTTCAATTACATTAAACCAACCACGATCAACAGTTTCCAGACAATAATTTCATCTATAAAAATTTTTTTACCACTTTATCTTGGGAATAACATCATTAAAATGAACCACAGTTAACACTGTACACAACAACTAACACAAAAATAAAATACTATAAATAATAATATGTACATGATCTCAAACCAAACTAAACTGAAGTCCTTGAAACAGGATGTAACTTCTGGAAAAACACTTGAAAGCATTCTTGAAAATAGAAAGAATTTGTTCAGATTTTATCAATGTGTAAACATCCTTGATATAAAATCACAAGACCAGTAAAGCACAATGTCTAAAAGCAAGGTTCTTTTATCAAAACTTCTTATATATATGTGTGTTTTAGATTGTTTATTGTCCTGGCTGACCATGGGATTTCTCCCCTAGTGAACTTGCCAAGACCCCAGTATGACTCCTATGCATACTGGTATCTAACAAAATTTGAAAATTTAGGGAGTTTTGTTTTACCTCACTACAATACAGTTTTGTCCAAAGATTATGATTATTTACTTCTTATATATCTCTGTTTGATACTGAAATTGCTAATAATGTGTAAAATGATTTACATTACAAGTATTAATTTCAGTAGATCAACTATACAACTCCCTTGGTGGACCCCACAGTGATAAAGCATGGCTTACCAGCTGCCTGGTCAGTGCAAGCTTAACTTTGCTTCCATTGTGTCTGAAAATTTTAGAGCTTTGAAAAAGTTACTTGTTTCACAGAAATATCACTTTAATTTTTAACTAAAACTTAGTCATTTGATTGTTACAGTATTGGCAAGTTATCTTTGTTTCGCAATAGTTAATGCTTTGTGTTCAAATCTGTTGCTGCATGAGTAAATTCTAAGTGTTATCAAAATGTCAGGATGGAAAAATGCTGATATTTTCAACAAATTCTATAACAAGTATCTATCAGACAAAGAAGTCGTATCAGTTCAACAAGTTACCCATCATAGAGAATGTAAGTACATATCTGCCCTTTATCCCTATATAGTTTTTGAAATATCAGACTCTGTATTCCTATTGCCGACCCTTTGTGCCAACTTGACTAGTGATAAAGATCATCTGCCAGTTAGTTGTACATGACCAGGAAACTGATAAGCCAGCATCTGTGTGAGATCAGGTGTCGTTAAGATCCACAAGGAAGTTTGCAGTAGATAAAATAACGATCAAACTTCATGATCCTTCCTTCAAAGGTAAGTTCTTTTAATATATCTGTTAATTGCAAAATGTGTCTCTATCAGTGTTTGTTGCAATGCAACAAAGTGCACACCTTTCATCCTAATACATTAAGTTACCTCCCTTTCATTCTATACACATTATCACAGATATGAGGCATATTTTACTGCTCAAAACAACAATATCAGACATAACAATGTTTAATCATACTAAAAATATTATAATCACAGAAACTTGATATGGCATGATCTATACTCCTGTAAAAATAATTCATACTTAAAAATAAGAAAAAATGCTTAAACAAATAACACTGGCTGAGTGGCATATTCAAAACAAAAACAATTAAGACCTGTTGTGTTCTCCATGGGTCCACATAAATGAAACGCCTCTATTATATTTTAGGTCTTACATATGATATAAAAAACCTTAAATGAGCTGCAGTGTGCAAAACCAAACATTTGTACTTTTGACCAGCATGGAGGAAGATCAGAGTCTACTTCCAGCAGAAATCCAGGAGTCTTCACACAGATGGTTAGACTCCCATACAAGGTTCTTGTCAAATAATTATTTAAACTTCCTTGCACTGTGTGCATAACAGTTTTCAGAAATAATCAAGAAAGGTTTTACACAAGGTTTAAAACTGACATTAAACTACTTCATTTGGTAGAAGTTTGTGCAGCTGACTGTGCCTTTCAACAAAGTAAAAAATAATTCACAAACTGCTTTTTAATGCAGGCCATAAAATATCCAACTTTTCCATTGATACTCTGAAAAAGGCAGTCTGTTGAAAATTTGATTAATGATATTGAATTTTCATTCCATGTGAAATAATGTACATGAACTTACAGAAATATATCAGTTTAATGAAATGGTTATTCCTGTTTGGATATATTCAAAAACAGTTTACATGATTCCCATATTAAAACACAACATTTTTTCAAATATACAATTTCACTTTACTCAACTACATTAACACTCAATGAAATGAAATGACTCAAAGTAGTTTTTCAGAACACCTGTAAACATGTTGACAAGTAAACTAGAAAAAAAAAATCTGACATGTTCTGATCTTCTGCAATCCTTTGTTATTTTAAGTTATAGTTTTTTGAATACTGAGTTACTCATGCACATACAACATTACAACACAGACTGGTTTATTCATCCTCTTCTAATTTCTTTTTCTTCTTTATACCCCAGCTGTTCATTCTGTCCCAGGTAGATGCAGTCTTTCTCTCTGCCTTTGTAACACGGCTGAAGTCAAAGTCTTGAAGTTGAGGAAGCTTGTTTAGGAAAAACAATCTGTACCCCTGTTCATTCATAAAAAATATACAGTAACACCACTCAATATGATACCTATCTACAAAAACATACAGTAAAACCACTCAATGTGATACCACTATACAATGTCATCTCTTAAGAACAAATACCTCTCTACAAAAGCAAACACTATTTTTCTTAAAGAATATCTAATTTATAAACAAAAAATTGTTTTTCACGAAAAAATATGTCTCCCACCCTATGACCTTGACCTTTGACCAAGTGACAACAACCTATAATATGCACAAATAAACTTCATACTGATGCTTCCTGTAAAGTCTTATGATTGAGTCCCTTGTTGGGAAAAGTCATGAAAATAAACACTGAATAAATCATTTTATTTAGTGTTGTTTTGGACTAATTAAATCTATCATTCTGCTCGCAACAAAGGGTGCTAAAGTTATATCAGTGGAAGCTGTTTTGTCGAGAAATTATGTCACATTTGCATGCGCACATAGATTGAATACCTAGGGCCAATATGAGATAACAGCCATGCACATGCAAAACCAGAAGCTGACAAACCTTCTGAAAGGCAGATAAATTATTTTTTCTGCGTACAAAACTAGTACTATATTTAGAAGCATATGTATTACAGACTAATTTACTTGACTCCAGTAATATGATGAGCCTGCCCTGTTACTGATTTTGGAGTATTCAAAACAAAAAGAATCCATTCAATCTTTTTTGTAAGGAAATTACCATAACAACACCTCTCTCTGACAAACACATTTTGGTGTTCCCAAGGTTGTTTGCTCCAGAGAGGTTGCACTGTACATGCAAAATAACAAGAGCCATGTTACACATGGTTAATCCCCCCGCTGGGAAGAAGTTACCTGAAGGTTGTACTTTCGTACATTTTACTTGGTGAGAGGAAATCCTTAAAAAGCCGTATAGTTATGGTCATGCTGAGTACAGTTTTCAAGTAAGTGGAAAAAGAATAAGGCAATGAAGAGAAGGTTTGCAAAATTATATTAATGTTCATTATCAGTATAGGTATGATATTTTTCTATTTGACTAAAAGTAGGCAAGGTAGAGTTATTGTTCTTGCACACTGCACTTCCTACCAATGTGCTATGTCAGTAAATTAAGTTTGAAGAAAATCGCTCAAGTACTTTTGGAGTTATGCTCCGGAATTTTTTTTTCAAGTAAATCTGATAAAGGGGAATAACTCTAAAAGTAGGCAAGGTAGAGTTATTGTTCTTACACACTGCACTTCCTACCAATGTGCTATGTCAGTGTATTAAGTTTGAAGAAAATCCCTCAAGTACTTTTAGAGTTATGCTCCGGAATTTTTTTTTCAAGTAAATCTGATAAAGGGGAATAACTCTAAAAGTAGGCAAGGTAGAGTTATTGTTCTTGCACACTGCACTTCCTACCAATGTGCTATGTCAGTGTATTAAGTTTGAAGTAAATCCCTCAAGTACTTTTGGAGTTATGCTCTGGACAAAACTTTTAAAGTAAATCTGATAAAGGGGAATAACTCTAAAAGTAGGCAAGGTAGAGTTATTGTTCTTACACACTGCACTTCCTACCAATGTGCTATGTCAGTGTATTAAGTTTGAAGAAAATCCCTCAAGTACTTTTGGAGTTATGCTTCGGAAAAAGTTTTTCAAGTAAATCTGATAAAGGGGAATAACTCTAAAAGTAGGCAAGGTAGAGTTATTGTTCTTACACACTGCACTTCCTCCCAATGTGCTCTGTCAGTGTATTAAATTTGAAGAAAATCCCTCAAGTACTTTTGGTGTTATGCTCCGGACAAAATTGGGACGGACGCACACCCATACGAAGGTGTTATTAGGTGGTATTTCCATTGTTCTCGAACAATAGAGTGACCACTTAAGTAACAAAAGAATGACCACTTAAGGGACAAAAGACGGAATGAAGACAATAGATTTCTATTGTCTTAGGCCACACCTCCTACCACCCAAGGTACCCATCGTGCGGACGGACGGACGAAGACCATTTCTAATATCCCCTTCGCCTTTGGCTGGGGGGGATAATAAAGGGTTGAAGGCGCTAATGTCCTCCTGACCTGTGCAATATAATACAGAAGATAATGCCCCTCTTTGCAAAACTCAGCTTAGCAGTGAATATCTTTAGGAGCTAATGGCTGTTTACTATATGTAAATTATATTCTAGGTTTTTTTTTACTGCGAGGGGAAGGGGTCCATGCGCTTGATTTGGGGGAAATTTTGCTTGGTATTTTGGCAAAGTGGAATAAAAATCCTGAGTTAAAGTCAACTTTAGAGAATAACTGCATGATTTGAAAGAACTTTTCTGAAGGGACGACCCCTAGTACTATAGCAGGAAAAAAAAGCCTTGTATTCAAACAATTATAAACTTACTTTTGTTTTTTCCACAGGATTTCCATGCAATGAAAGTTTACGCAGTGTTGTTATATGTACTAACTTATCTAGCTCGGTGTGGTCTGCTATTTGGTTACCATGGAGATATAATATCTGTAAATTCACAAACTCTGTCAGATCCTAAAAAAAACAAGTAAATTCAAAGATTTGGTAACCCTTGTGAAATGGTTTAAAGGAAATAAACAAGAAAGAAACAGCCATGTTTTGTATGTACAAAATTAGACTCTCACCACTGTCTTCAATCAAAAAAGAGGATTATGTAAGTTTTGATGTAGTTTATATAGGGAAAACAGTCCAACACCACTCAAATCTCAAGTTTTTTAAAATGGTCATATTCATTTCAGAAAGTTTAATTTAGAGTCTTTAAACTTTAGTGATCATTTATGGGAATTTTTTAATTTCTATATAATAGGACAAATTTATAAGAAAAGGTATAAAGAGTCATAGCTCTGGTATTTAACACACACTATTTGACCTAAATATGCAGGACCGTATTTCTTCATTGTAATAAACAATTTAATCAACTTGGCCAAGTTTTATTTAAATACATATCTTATGAACTGAAAACAATGTCTCAGATATGGCTCTGGGCAGAAGGAAGTACAATATAAAAACTTTATCACTTCAGTGGATGATAAAATTCTTGTGTCATTGGCTGTACTATTCTTTCCATGTTTCTCGGAAGCAGTATGATTTCTAATAATCACGATGCTATTTGATGGGGAAGTGATGTTGAGACATTACCAAAGTAAGTGTTTTGTCTGTGAAGAGAAACTGTTTACATCAGTTGCTCAAAAATGGTGCTTACCTTGTTACCAATAATGTTTCTGAATAAAATTTATGATGAAGAAAAAGTGGTTCCATTTCATTATACTTACAGACCCAAGCTTGGTAAGGTCATTTTGTGAAAGATCAATCCATGCAATATCCTGCCAGTTCACAAACTTAATCTCTATGAACATTTTGAGGCCTTCAAGATGTGTAATATGATTGTTGTTCAGTTTTAGAACCCTTGCACCTGACTTGCCAGCCTCTGTCTGCGCTGGACGTTTGCCCTTTCCTCTTGGAGATAGAGATTGTCTTGGGTTCTCCTCCTTTGCATCTAGAGCAAAAAGTTATAAAAGGCATATTCTGTGAAAGGGTTTTTTTTCACCTTTTTTTTAAACATTTCATTTACCTTAGTTTACATTAGTCATTAATGTTTTAACAGAAATTAAATTTTCTTACTCTCTCACCATTTGTTTCATTTTTCATGTTTTTACTGCACAGATAATGTATCAAAATTAGAGGCTGATCCCTTTGAATAGCAGCAGGAAATCAGTTATAAACAAGAGCTGTCCCTCACAAGTGACGAATGCCCCCGAAAGAGGTGCCTCACAGTCTGTGTCCTCTCCATGTGCTCAATAAATGTGCTATGTAATTTTAAAATCCTTCCATGCATGACAGAGTAACCATGCATACAGTTTTCCATTACTTTAAACACTAAGTGTGACCTTGACCTTTGAGGTAGGGACTTGGGTCTTGCACGCGACACATCCACTTGATGTGCTAGACATTTGTGCCAAGTTATTTTAAAATCCTTCAAAGCATGATAAAGTTATAGTCCGGACACAAATGTATGCATATATACAGGATTCCATTACCTATAAACTCTAAGTGTGGCCTGGACCTTTGTGGTAGGGATGTGGGTCTTGCACGCGACACGTCATCTTGATGTGCTAGACATTTGTGCCAAATTATTTTAAAATCCTTCAATGTATGACAAAGTTACAGTCCGGACACGAATGTGTGCATATATGCATATATAGAGGAATCCATTACCTTCAAACTCTAAGTATGACCTTGACCTTTGAGCTAGGGACGTGGGTCTTGCACGCGACATGTCGTCTTGATGTGCTAGACATTTGTGCCAAGTTATTTTAAAATCCTTCAATGCATGACAAAGTTACAGTCCGGACACGAATGTGTGCATATATGCATATATAGAGGAATCCGTTACCTTCAAACTCTAAGTTTGACCTTGACCTTTGAGCTAGGGACGTGGGACAGAGTTACAGTCCGGACACGAATTGTAAGTGGGGACGCAGATGGACGGATGGACAGAGGGACGGACAGACGGTGTGATTTTAATATGCCGCCCTTCGGGGGCATAAAAAGGATGTTCACGTGACAACCTCCTAATCCTGATATTGCTGGAGTCTCTAAATTATATTGAGAATATGATGACTGATTTTTATGTCTGCCTTTTGATGCTTTTCAAAGCTGCCAGGACAGTCATTCGCCTATATTACATTCCTGCTATTAAAGGTCAAATCAAGTATTCTTTTGAATCACAAGTTTGTAACTGTCTCTGCACAGAAAGAAAAATATGATACATATATTGCATCGAAAAAGACTATATTGTGCCCAAACTTTTTTTAGTACAACCAAAGAATTAGGTTATGCATTATGTCTAGCCTTTTCAAAAAAGTAGTTTTTCCAATATTTCAAATGTTATCATAATTTCCCAGAAGTCTTTTAAAATGTAGCTGTGTACTTTAAATAGTAATGTAAATAGTTTGTGCGTCAACAGCCATGCTTATATGAATTATATTTAGGAACATGTGACTTCTGATGATGTGCAACATATATTTCTGGCTATTTACGGAAAGGCGATAAACACAAAAGTAGGACCAACCATGTCAATTTAAGGAAATACAATGTAACATTCACACATTTCTCTGCAGCAATATTTCAAAAAGAGGAAAATTCCATGGCTATCGGTAAAGTTTTAAAAGCCAGTTTCAATACATGTTATCCTTGGTATGAATCCTAAGGAATGTTCTTTAGTTTAGCATCTTTAAAATTTGTATTCTGTTCAAATAATCATTCTCCAAGACAGGTGCTTGTGCTTACCTATTATGTTTGTCATCCTAAAGAAGGAAAAATCCAAAGGATCAATAAGCACATTGTGCGTGTCAATTGCTGGCCTCATTTCAGGCTTGCGCTTTCCCTGGAAAGGTACCACACTGAAAATAGCAACAAATTTATAAGATGTAAAGAACTAACTTTCATGTTAACATGGTTAATGGTAAATGAAGTGCACTAAAATAAATGAATGAGGCATACTTCTTAATACAGAAAATCCAATACAGAACAGAATTTAAAGGAATGAGACGCCAATGTTGGTTTTATTTGCACTACAGCAGGCACAAAACACAAGTTCAATTTCCTTTACATTAATAGATGGGGCAAAAAATGGAATATGGCCATAGCCCTAGAGAAAACACAAGCAGTTGTTTTCAAACCCAAAGACATAAAGCCCCCATCTAGCCAAATTGAGTTGATTGGTGAAGTTGTTGAAATTGTAGAGTAAAAGAAATTGTTAGCAGTATTGGACAAAGACCTTAAGTTTGACAAACATGTAGAAGAAAAGACTTAAGCCAGTTTTGTAGCCCTCAAGACAATTGACTATTGTGTTCACAATAGCAAAGGGTGCAGTCAGACTAACTATATAAGACTGTACAAAGCTCTAGTGCTACCAATCATGGACTATGCCTCAAGTTTGCTGGTAAATGCTTCTGGCACAAGTGTGAAGGAAAAAGTACAAAGAAGTGCCATGATAAAAGCATCCAGTTGCATCAGCAGTACTAGTTATCAGGCTCTGGACAAATGCTGGATGTTATCACAAACACATTGCCAGTTGACTTACACAAGCTCTGGAATGTCATTCCATGTATGTACCTGCTGTCAGAACTTGAAGACACTGGAGTGGTTCAAGAAGTGATAGTCGAGGCTGGTGAAAGACAATGCCATGGGGAAAGGAATAGATCGGCTGCATTTAGTGTGCTCGATCAGCTCACACCAACTACTCTTATCTTGCCAAAATCAACAGTACTGACAATGATAAATGTCAAGCATGCAATGATGAAGATCAAAACAAAAGATCATTTCCTGTTCTAATCCCCGACTTATACCAGAGCCAGACAGCAGCTTGTAGAAGATATCATACATGAAGGTAAACAAGTAATGTCTTTAAAAAAAAAGATGGTCGACGTAGGTGATGTAATAAACACATTTTGTGTTTCAGAAGGCTCTCGGGCAGCTTATTCCCCCCCCCACCCCCCCCCCCCAAAGCCAATAATCATGCCCGCTAGATGTCCGCCCCCGACAACACCTCGTTGAATACAAAAGTTGATCTTTACTGTCCAGAAACCTTGACATAACGTGTTCTGTTTTTTCTTTTTTGCAACATGATTTATTATAAATAACTATAATATAAAAAATATACACTTTTGTGTTTCAGAAGGCTCCCGGGCGTACCTGTTTATACCCGTACCCGCACGCCCCAGCCAATATTTGCGATTCGATTGGTCACGGCCATTATCGGTTGGTTAGCAACCGCCCCCTACCAACGGAAGTTCAAATCAAAATAGGAAAAAAAAACATTCAAACTAGGGAAAACAAACAAAAAGGGCCTAAGAAACATTTATATGTTTATATGGCATAAGTCATATCTGGCCTCTAAGACTATGTGAACTATGTGAATGAAGGAGGCATCTCAGTTGTCAATATTAACCTCAGAGTTTTGGTGGGATGCATTCAAAATCTCAGTAAACATGGGGAAACTGATTTAATCCAAGCAACCCTGTCATATCTTAGTGAACACCACTTACGAAAGTTACGAGAAATTTCATACACATGAAGTGTTCATTGGCAGCGTATATTATAATGGACATGATGGAATACCACCGGCACAAAAACATAACATCATCTTTGGGGACTACTAACACTCTTAATAAGTTAATAACAACCTCTCCTGGGGCATTGGTCATATGGATCATCAGGTACTCCCCAACAATAAAACTTTAAATACTATTGTCTACAATAAATATTAATTAAATGCATTAAAACTAACATGTAACTGACCCTAATCAGCTGATGACAGTCCAGTTTCCTGAAAGTTTTAATATTTCATTAGGAAAATTAATTCATGCTAAGATGGAACCTTAAACTTAATCCTTAATATGTAAAAACAATTCTTTAAGTCTAGTGAAGAAAATAACTTGATCACAATACAGTATCATAAAAAACAACAAAGCAAAATTTAAAGTTGCATCGCGAAATCATATTACAATGTAACTAATGGCCGAACAGTCTATAACTGAGCATAACAGCCTGATGTCAACAACAGTTTTTGATAAATTACCTAGTCCCAGACATATTCAATTGGTGTTTGTCTGTTCTGATGTAAAGGAATATTTCAAATGTCAATTTTAAAAATCAAAATTATTTATGCCGCCATTTTGTTACTGGGGTAACGGTTCTTAAGTACCCGTATGTAAACAAAAAATTATATTATGCGACATACAAATTCATTCTGCGTTACCTTATCTTAGTCACATGACTTAACAAAATGGTGGACGAAAAGGTAAAACGTTCAAATACCTATTTCTCTTCTTCTTCTCTGGTTATGGCTTACAGTCAATAATGAACTATTATGGTCATGCGTTAGGGGTTTAAAAGAGGCAGTGGCTAGAGTTACGGTACCGTAACTGGTTGTCAGACTATTCCCCCCTAAGACAGTTCCTCCCAAGACGTTTCCTAGCAATATGAAGACTTCCCTCTCTCCGTCCCACCTCCCCCCTCCCCTCCCCCGCAATAAATTTCAATAGTAATAATAATAAATAAATAATTATTAAAGAAATGTCTAAAATATAAATGAATGAATATTTTTATAAAGATATTCTTCTAAGTTGAAGCAAATGTACACATTAGTGTAACTTGTATCATAATAATTATTTTGATATAAACAGTATGATGCACCCATGAGTCACCAGTCATGTAAGACTTTTTTTTCCTATTAAATGAAATTGAAAACTGTGTACAGTGGGACCTGTCTATTCCGAACCTGTTCGGACCAGAAGAAATGTTCAGATTACAAAGGTGTTCAGATTAGAAAGGTTTACTACCATGGCGATCTAGTACCGTACATGTACATGTCTTTCTGAGGCCAAAGTTAGTACGACGTTTAGAAGTAGGCTGAGACATGATTTTGTTCATGATTTAAAGAAAGAGAAAGCAACATTTTACACAGTTTGAAAAATAATTCAAATAATGAAAACAATTATCTTTCAATTTGAGAGTCACTTTTAAACAGTTTTTTATCAAATAAAAACCCGAAACAAATGCAACAAACATTTATTGTTCTGTTTTACTAACGTGCTTTTGATATCCAGACTCGTAATGGGTGCTTCAATTTTCGGCAATGAATTAAAGAACGAACAATAACACTGTCATACAAATTACTTTTAAATGCATCTAATGAGCTCTTTAATGTACAGTTACGATTTGATGAGCAATCAAGGATGATTTCTCAGTTAACAGATAATAAGTCGGCAATATCTCTCCATAATCGTATTTTCACACTTGTTTTAATCACACGCGTTCACCGGCTTGCACATTGTAAACAAACATGTGCAATGTTTTTACAAAGTTTTTCGATTTTTTATGACACTTCGCACCTCATTTAAGGATTGTGTACTGTCAAAATTTATAGGTCCAGCAAGCGTTCGGATCCGAGAGGTAAATTTTAACTAATTTATATGAAATTGGCCTCAAAAACGTGTCCGGTTTTCAGAGTAGAAAAGGTTCGGATTGCAAGAGTATATTTATATTAAATAAAGAAGAAGAAAAATCGGGACCGTGGAAATCATCCGCTAGCATACATGCCGTTCTCCCGTTACTCGCCGGGTTCTCCCGATATTTAGACCCTTACCCCGCCCCGCCCGCCGCCCGTCGCCAAAAACACCCAAATCTCCCGATAAATCAAGATTTTGTCTTGAAAGAAAAGAAAATCCATAAAATTCGTTAAATACCCACCTTAAGTCCAAGTTTGAATATACAAAGTCAAAACCTTGACACGCGCCGATCGATAATTGGTTGATTAGGTGACGAAAGTCGGCTCTTTTATTACGCTCGTTAGTGTTAATTGTCAGTAACATCTGGTCATTGCCCGGGGTAATACTTATCGCCTGATTGACGTAATTGATGTTTGCAACAAGATGACACGTCTGGACAAGGTCTTTCAAATAGTATATATTGTATTAAGGATCTCTTTGTTGGTCAAATTGATTGGTAAAATATCGATAAATACGTAGATATAAAGTTTCAATATTTTCTTTTATTTTTCCAAACTTGCGGGTACCCGGATGTTTGTCACGCGATACGAGGCATGTTATTTATCGTATTACCCCGCGTTCCGGACCATACTATTTGAAAGACCTTGGTCAGGATTATTAAATATGATTATATGATACTTTTTAATATACTAGTTCATTAAAGATTATGTACGCCAGTTGAAAGAAATAAAATTGTTGCTTTTGTTTGTTTTGTTTTGCTTTTGTATCCAGATCAAACGTAAGTACGACATTATTCTTGTTTCATTAAAATTCAGAGAATTTTGTTTGAGTAATAATTTTGCATATGAGAAATTGAGAATCAAGGTGCTTAAAATGGCGACTGCATGTGTTTACATTAAGTTGAATAAACATAATCGTCATGTATGGCGTCGAAACGCATGTTTTTTGGTTTTCGTTTTTACCCCGTTGTGATGTCCAAAAACCCGGCGATTTTTCACAAATCTCCCGTTAATGATCCAACCCTAAACGGCATGTATGCGGACTAGACAGGATTATGGATTAGAAGAGTACGGATTAGCTAGGTCCCACTGTACATTAAAACTACATTTGTGTAAAACTTAAAAGATATACCGGTATTGGAATGATGATAATAATAGGATGATAAAGTGAGTGGTACTACAAGTGTTATATTATGATATTCAAATTTAGACATAAAAAAATAATAATTTCATACCGTTATAGTGAAAACTTTGTCTGAAAATAACATATATATAAGTCCAAATTCAGCACATATGATGCACATAAAAGCAAGCAATAAAATTTTGTTTAAATTATAATAATGGCATTTACCATACATCAATCAGTTACACTGAAATTGTCTTTAATACCTCAGTACAATGTTGCTACAAACATTTGATACTTAACCATGATTAATTGATTGATGTCCCTTAATTGAGCTTTAACACCTTTTAAGGTGTTTTGCAACCTGGAATTAATCAGCCTTTGATTAAAATCATGTGTTCATTTTTGGATTGATTGAATTTATTCAATCGTATCCGAAGTTAACAGAGTATTTCAGACCCTTACGGCCGAACTCTTAACACTTATTTTTGTCGAATACGACCGAAAAGTAGCTTTATATTACTGACCTCTGTTTTAAAATGTATAAATAACAATCAAGACAACACGAAGTTTTCAATTTACATGTTTCAATTTTATGTTTTCCTGAAAATATACAACATACAGTATACAAAACAAAAGGTATCTGTTCGTCCGTATAAATATTTTCGCGAACGTCCGCGTGATGAAAAACAACGTAAGGTTTATAATATAGATATGTCTAATATAGTATAGTATATTATAATATAGATATGTCTAATTTTGACCCTATTGGGTCCAAGTGCCGTTGTCGTCTGATTTCGGATTGACCCGCATTTTGTACCATTGCATTTTTGTGTGTGTTGATTTCTATGACGCAATTAAAATGTGTATGACCTCGTTAAAATTACTATATAGTAACATATCTAAATAATATCAAAACATTACAGAATAGCATAATATTATATTGTTGTTATAATTTGTAACTTAAATCAACGGTATCTGTTCTGTATAGAACTATTTTCCTACGCGGTTTTTATCGTCAGACCGGTGTGACATGAGAAATGTAAGACCCGTACCATTGCATTTTTGTGTGTGTTGATTCCTATGATACCGTCATCAAAGATCGTAGATGCACAACAAGAGATGGTCGACGAACCTTAATAGGGGAAACAAAAACGTCTTTCTGAGTGATTTTAATGATTATTTTGTAGTCATTTCGATCAGACTGTCACTATTGAAAGGGGTTTAAGTGTGCCAAATAATATCCAAGTTTAATGTCTATGGTTGAATGCACTTATAAAAAATTCGCTTTGTGGACAAATTTGACTTTTGAGATGCAGTGACAAAATGGAAAGCATCCAAAGAGAAACACCTGTTGTTTTGCAAACCCTTTGATTACCCACCATTTTTGGATGTATCACATGCAGTTTTAAGTAGTAAACTGAAACTTCTTTAACACATAGTCATGCCTTTTATTTTTTTACAATAAAGGGTATGACCCTCGGAGTTTCTAAATGACCCCCAAATTATGATACAGGGAATTGGCACACAGGGTCTTCCTCCTCCATGAAAGCCAGAAGTTGCAATATGACCTTAGCTGTTGGGTGCGACGTTAAATCCGAATTAATTCGCACAATACAATCAACCTTATGGGCATATCCCATAACTTTTGAATGACATTTAAAGTTGTTCAAACCATAAATTTTCCGTTCAGTTTTGTCAAAATCCATTTCTCAGTTACCATTCACAGCTTAATACTTCATAGGGTAGTTGAACATAGTCACTGAATGACATAATGTAAGCACATGGGTTCCTATCTCAAAAGTAAAGTTTACACAAATGGTGAAAGGTCAAAATTTGTTGACAGTTGTGTCTCCAGTTTATAACTTTACTCATGCAAGGGTTGTCCTGATATTCACACATTATGTGTACAGTCTATGTTGTCCTGATATTTACACATGTATGTGTGCAGACTGTGTTGTTCAGAGACAATCGATCCTCCAGCACTTTCAGTCCTTTGATTAAAATTTGCTTTTGAAATAACATATTAAAATAAAATGCGTTTTGATGCAAAATCTTTTTAAAACCTGTTTAAATGTTATAATTACAATGTTCATTATCTTATTGTGTCTTATTTTTTTACACACTGTAACATTTTCGTCAAATGTGCACATTCATATGCCGTAATGAATTTGAAAACTTGCTTGTACATCAAATAGGAATGAAATATGGGTTTAAGGTTGTGGTCGAGTGGTTTAACGCACTTGACTACCAATCCGGAGTCCCCAGTTTGAATCCCAACTGGGAATTTCAGTGTTTTCCACCCATCTGGAGATGAGGTGGTTAGAAACCCAGAAGCAGTGTCACATGTATGAGTGTTATACACCGGGCATGTAAAAGAACCAAGGACTCTATTCGTAAAAGAGCTACGTAGTGTCTGGTACCAAGATTCCCTTGTATCTGCATTTGTCTCTGCAACCTGCATCTGTCAGGAGAATGGCAAGTTCAACCAGGAATAGGGATGTCATTGATTTAAATTTTTGTATCGATATATCAATTTAGATATATCGACGATACAGCGTCGATACACAGGCGTAAAAAAGTCACTTACTATATATTCTACCAAATCTCTGGACTATTTTGTACTAAACATACATGTATGGTTCTTGTCTATAATATATATCAACCCTTGCAGTGATGAAATTTTTTTGCCTATAAGACCACATTTCACTAAATTACCATTCATTAGAAAAACAAGGAACTCTGGGTAGATCGAGTAATTGTTCATATTCCGGTTCAGTTTTGATGAAATTTTCGAACGTGAAACTGTAGATCATGGCACAGTAAAACATTATTTGATATACGATTTTTCAAAATGGCAATCGATATCGAATCGAAAGTGTTTGATCGTTGATATATCGATATCGTTTGAATCGATTACATCCCTAACCAGGAAGATATCCCAGGGTTGGCTTGGACTTATATATTGTATCATTATACATCATTATGTCATTGCCATGTCATGTACACTTTTACCAAATAAAACTAACTAACTAACTAAAAACAATCAAAGGAAAAGTACTCCTTTAAGTCCCAGGATCACTTTGAATTTACTAATATAATAAAATAAATATTATTGATGGGATAAGGATAGAACCACTCTGAAACAATGTTGACTGTAAATGACATATGCCTTCATTATACCCCCAAACGAGAGGGGGTATGAGTCCCCAGTGGTTGGTCGGTCGGTCGGGCGGTCTGTTGCTTTTCCTTGTCCGGAGCAAACTGAAAACTACTAGTTGGAATTCAATACAACTTCATACAATGGTCAAGACTTGAGAGGAAGTGCGTGCACAAGAACTATAACTCCATCTTCACTAATTACGAGTTTTGCCCTTTGTTACTTTTCCTTGTCCGGAGCTAACTGAAAACTACAAGTTGGAATTCAATACACTTCTACAATGGTCAGCACTTGAGAGGAAGTGCAGTGCGCAAGAACCATAACTCCATCTTGACTAATTACGAGTTATTGCCCTTTTTTTCTTTCCTCTCCCGGGCCCCCCCCCCCCATAACTTGAAAACTACTAGTTGGAATTCATACACTTCATACAATGATCAAGCACCTCAGAGGAAGTGCAGTGCCAAGAACTATAACTCCATCTTGACTAATTACAGAGTTATTGCCCTTTGTTACTTTTACTTGTCCGGAGCTAACTTGAAAACTACTGGTTGGAAATCAAACACTTCATAAATGGTCAGCACATTGAGAGGAAGTGCAGTGCAGAACTATACTCCATCTTGACTAATTACAGGTTTTGCCCTTTGTTACTTTCCTTGTCCGGGCATACTTGAAAACTACAAGTTGGAATTATACAACTTCATACAATGATCAGCACATTAGGAGGAAGTGCGTGCACGGACTATAACTCCATCTTGACTCATTCAGGTTATTCCCTTTGTTACTTTTCCTTGTCCGGAGCATAACTTGAAAACTTCTGGTTGGAATTCAATACAACTTCATACAATGGTCAGCACAGTGAGAGGGGGCAGTGCCGGAACCATAACTCCATCTTGACTAATTACAGTGTTTTGCCCTTTGTTACTTTTCCCTGTCTGGAGCATTTTTGAAACTACAGTTGGAATTCACCTTACAATGGTCACCAATGAGAGGAACTGCTAGAACATTCTTTTTTGTTTGTTTGCGGTTTTGTTACTACAACTTTTCATTTTAAAGCATCCTTTGGGTACCGTTTCGTATTCAAGTTGTTACTTTATTTAGATTATCTTTCTTTGTTTCAAGTTTAATATATTAAAAAAATACCTTAATTTGTTGTGTCTATGTGATTTATGTTTGTCTTTGGTGTTGACACGTTAATGTGAAGTAAATTAATAAATATAAAATATGCAACTTGTAGACACTGTTTCAAAAGTATGGATAAAATGAAATTAAGCTTAAAATTTAATAAAATGAAAAGCATTTTTTTAAATAGAACAAATCCCACTTATTTTAAAAAGTAAGTTGCTGTCTTTATAGTAAATTAGATAATATTTTATAATCCAACTAACACATAGGTGATTTGACAGGTGTCAATCACTGCCATTCAAAAGGTGTTGATTAAATCACAGCCTTTCATAAATAAACAGGTAGGAATTCTAATGTACTGAAAATTTAAAACTAAAATTTTAAAATTTATTCACTGTTTATACAGTTAGAAACATTTTCTAACATGTCTAAAGCAATATAACATTCTTTGTTAAACTCTATTGTGTCTTTAGTCAAATAATAAATGTTTTTAATTACTAGTATATGAACACATGCAGTAACTTTATTTTAGATAAAATATTTAAGAAAATGTAGATCTAGCTTCTACAAAAGTTTCCTATTATATTTCATTCTATATAATAGCGTATTGTTCTAGTTATACAAAAGATGCAAGATTCTTATTTCATCTTCTGAACAAATAGCGTATTTATAAAGTCCTGTTATATTAAGTTCTCTTAATAAGTCTGCAGAACAGAACAGTAAAATCTTACTCAAAAGTATCAAGTTAGTATCATGAAACCATTTTGTAACATGAAAATTATTTCTCCTCTGATGAATAATAATTATTGCTTTAAAAACTGAAAAATAACTGTCATAATTAAAAAATTAGTGTGACGTTACTGCACTAGGAAATAGGTGTAGAATGTAACAAGTTATTTTCTAAAACACTTAAAAATATTATGGACAGTTTCAAAAACAATTTAAACCTTAAATACATAATAAATCACTATAATCTGAGTGAATTGAAAATTGGGGGAAAAGTCTTGGGAGGAAACGTCTAGGGGGGAAAAGTCTTGGGAGGAAACATCTAGGGGGGAAAAGTCTTTGGAGGAAACGTCTAGGGGGGGAAAAGTCTTGGGAGGAAATGTCTAGGGGGGGAAAAGTCTTGGGAGGAAACGTCTAGGAGGGGAAAAGTCTAGGGGAGGAAATGACTTGGGGGGGGGGGGGGGAAAAGTCTGGAATTCACCGTAACTCTAGCCTCCGAGTCTAGAGTTACGGAAGTTCTGTATCTCTAGCAAAACCCTGTGAGGAAAGGCTAGAGTTACGGAAGTTAATGAAATAATCCATGTTGCTATAATATATGTTTGATAATGTAATATAAACTGTATCATTTTACCTGTAATCGCAAATAAACTGATCTGTCGTTAAAACAACAGCTTTGAAGGCGCCATTTTTGGTTAGACTTAAAATATTGCTAGTATATTATGGAAAAATCGTTGTTATCTTCATATTTTAATTGAGCGTTCAGTTGTAGAACTTTGAACAATTACACTTATCAAAGTTTTTCCAATGTATGATGTCTTATCAGCAACTGCATTTTATTACCTCCCTTTCTTATATTCGGGATTGAAATGTCGCAAAATAATATACCATGGCAATTAAAAAAATTAAAGATGTATTCATATTTACTCATACTGTTTACATAATTCTAGAAACTTAAAAAAACCAAAGTACATTTCGATTTATTCGTGATTACAGGTAAAATAATACAGTTTATATTACATACATTATAAGGCATACATTAAAGCAACATGGATGATTTTATTAACTTCCGTAACTCTAGCCTTTCCTCATAGGGTTTTGCTAGAGATACGGAACTTCCGTAACTCTAGCCACTGCCTTTAAAAAAGTGAGCTATCAGGCCTTCCCAGCTACTCAGTCCACTAGTCTCAATAATTCGACTCCAAATGCAGACCCATTTTACATACAGACATTTGATAGATATCTGCGCTTTTCTGGATAGCGCCTAGCAAAAAAATATAATGATATTCACCCGTAGAGTACAATTATTTGGACTACTCAGTCCACCAAAAAGTAGTCTGGTAGTGTGACCTAGTGCAAAAAAGATAACCTATGTTACAGGAGACACTCAAAATCTTAAACACCTTAAAACTGGACAACTCATCATTTCGATTTGTGCTGGGTAAAAGGAAACCATCAGGAACACAACGGGTTGAAATTTAAGAGGACTATGTCAAACAATGACAATTGACCATTTGATTTTCTTCTCAGGTGAAACTGCCAAAACCCCTGAGCTGTAAGTCTAAGATAAGTTGAAGAGACAGATGCAGATGAGATACAAGGGAATCCGGGCACTAGACCCTAGCTGATAATAAATAGATTCCTTGGTTCTTTAAATGTCCTATGAACAGCACAGATACACTTGAGACACTAGAGTTTCTAACCAGTTCATCTCTAGATGGGTGGGAACCACTGATAAGCGTTTCTGATATTTTCAGTGCCCCGGCTGGAATTTCGATCTTGGGACCTCTGGATTAGTAGTCCAGAATGTTAACCAGTTGACCACCGCTCCAAATCAGATGCTATACATTACAGTATAGCTTTCATATCCCATCAAATCTAATGTATGAGACATATACTGACACATTGCTTAACGGTTTTGAATATCCTAATGCCATGCACAGTAATGGTGGTGTGGTGACTCTTGAATGTCAACCCAGAGCTCCACGTGTGGAATCCCAGACGGGGCACTTGAAATTTTAGAAACGCTTTTTAGTCTTTCTTACCCATCTAGACCAGTGACCTGGTTAGAAACCCAGAAATAGCCTTGCATGTATTGATGCTATACACTGGGCACATTGAAGAACCAAGGGGTCTATTCGTATTCACTGTTAGCTTTTAAGTCAGGCAGCTTTTCCCTGAACACCCTTTTAAACTGTCAAAATTGTAAATTTTAGAAATTAAGCTGCATAAGGCATTAATCCAGTCTCTTTGCCAAAATATTCAAGATGTGTCAGTCGGCAGGTTTTGTTTTTAATTAATTATTTTTTATTTTGCCTTTTTGTTTGAGGTCGGCTGAAAAAGTTTAAGGTTAGCCGGGAGAACGGATACACACACTTTTTTAGTTGGCCAAAGGCAAAGTATGAATTTGATTGGTTGTTGATTTTTTTCAGGTTCTTGGGCTTCTGTTACTGATAAGTTTAGTGCATCAAGTGATATGTCTGAACAATGGACTGGCACTGACTCCACCAATGGGCTGGTTGTCATGGGAGCGGTACAGATGTCAGACTGATTGTGTTAAATATCCAGATAATTGTATCAGGTACATAATTTGAAGGTTGACAGCAAAACTGTCGTAAGTCCTTCTTTATTATCCCCCCGCCAAGGTGGAGGGGGTATGGAAATGGGCTCTGTGTGTCCGTGCATCTGTCACACTTTTGTTGGAATTTATTTAAACTTAACACACAGACAGAGGACATTGAGAGGAAGTGCAGGGTACAAGGACCTTAGTTTATACTAATTTATTTTAGCTCGATTGTGAAGAAAGGTTGTAGATTATCGAGTCACTGTCAAGTCCGCTTCCTGGAAAAACCAGTACTTGTGTCATATGAGGAGGTACGGTCGTGACTCCAGTGGGGCTCGAACCGGCAAACTCAAGGATGAGCGACAGACACCTTAACCTCTACACCACCACTCCCCTTAACAAGGACCTTAACTCTGTGCCATAACTCCTTAAGTACTGAACCAAATTTATTCAAATTGCATACACTTACAGAGGACATTAAGACGAAGTGCAGTGTTCAAGAACCATAACCGTACCCTACTCTGCTTTTGAGTGATCTCTCCTTATTGATTTTTCATATAACACTTTTGTCTGGAACATTACTCCGAAAGTATTCAAGGGAATTTGTTAAAACTATACACACAGACAGAGGATATTGAGAGGAAGTGCAATGTACAAGGACCTTAATTGTAGCTTGTCCTATTTTTGAATTATTTCCCTTTGTTACTTTTTCTTGTCTGGGTAAGTTTGAGTTATGGTTCTTGGACACTGCACTGCATCTTAATCTCCTCTATGACTGCATGCAATTTGAATCAATTCAGTTCAGTACTTCAGGAGTTATGACCCAGACAAGAAAAAGTAATTTGCAATTAATTTTTACAAACCAATCGTCATATGTAAATAATATTCCAAAGAAACCAAAAATGTTTCAAAAAGTTTATTTTTGAGCCCTAAAATTCATCACAATATTTTTTGCCATTAGGCCACTTTTTTGCTGTGTCAAACATAATTATATTTGTATCATTTTCAGTGAAAAGTTGTACAAGAATGTTGCTGATCTGATGGTATCTGAAGGGTACAAGGAAGCTGGGTACCAGTATGTCAATATAGATGATTGCTGGATGGCAAAAGAGAGGGATAGTGATGGTTCCCTGGTACCAGACCCTGAGAGATTCCCAAATGGGATAAAACACTTGGCTGAATATGTGAGACTTAAATTATTTTCCCATTCAATCTGACTAAAGTACATGACCTTCCTGAGTGTAGTGTTTTTGTGGAGATGATATTAATCAGATTGTTTCCCATTTAGTATTGTGAAATATTTGTCATGAAATCCACCATCTACTGAAATGTTTTTGAAACAAACAAAAAATCTTTGCAAAAAAGTAAAAATCAAGTATTAAAGGCCTATTATGACTTTAAATGCTTATAAAGGACAATGAATTTATCATAGGATAATAATAAAACTGTGTTCTGTTTGCTCTAAAACAATTTTGGAACATACCATTTTTCCATATTTTTGTTTGTTTTGCATGAAAATAATTATCAGACAGTGTTTCTTATATTTTTTGGCAATATCATAAATAGCATTTACATTCAATTTAAAAAGCAATGGTAGGAATGTTTTTGTACACATATTTGTCAATTTTACAAGTAAGACATCTTAATATAAAATCCACAAGTAATTTTACATCCAAATTGATCATGGGACTTTGAAATATCTGTGGGAGTCAAATATTTTGTCACAGAGCCCCACATACATTTAAATTCTGCAAATGTATAATTTTTGACTACTGAGTATTTGTATAGGTCAAGAAATATTTTACTTGTTTCTTGCATATTTGTATGTAGTACAACCTCTCATGAGTGAACACCCTTGGGAACACAGATATGTGTTTGTTGTAGACAGGCGTTGTTTTGGAGAGGATGATTCTTTATACAATTGATAAAACAGGGAAGAAAATTTGCGTCTTTTTCTATAATAGGAAGGTTGTTTCCCTAGGGAGGTGTTGTTCAGGGAGGTTGGACTGTATACTGTAGAAGTTGAAACTTGTTGTCTGTGGTAATCTTGTTGGATGGTTTTGAGAAACGTCGGTGTGATGTATATTCTAGATTGTATATTTAGTCTACAATAAAACTACTTCAGATACATTCTAAGGGTTTGAAGATGGGTATATATGAGGACTTTGGTACCAAGACTTGCGGAGGTTACCCTGGCAGCAAGTTCTACCTAATGAAAGATGCGCAGACATTTGCTTCATGGGGCGTAGATATGCTCAAACTGGATGGTTGCTATTCCAATAAAGCAGATTATGAATATGGTATAATTGTTTTCAGTTTTTAGTGCTCTATTGAGTCTAAACTGTTCTGTCTAGACCAGCTACACTACTTAGACCCACTTTAACAAAATTATGCCTCTTTAAACCTCTTTTAAGTTGAGTTGTTTAAGTTCTGAAATTGTTCATAAAGTTCATAAACACAAAAGAGACTGGCTTCAAAAATCAAACAGATATTTCTTAACCACTTCTTATTTGAAGTTAGGTGCATAATTTAAAGTTAGGTGCATAATTCTTTTAAGTGTAGTTTCTGGTTAAAATGTATATTTTCTATTAATATTGCAATGTCTTTTCATTTTTGTATTTCTTTTTTTATCTGGTATTAATATTTATTCAGAATTTCATTAAAAAATATAATAATATTGGAATTTTTAAGCATCATTCACCACAGGCAGGTCTTTTTTACCGGTAAAAGTTTCTTTTATTTTAATATCCTGCAGGTTATCCGGCAATGGAGTTTTTCCTCAACAATACGGGGCGTCCCATTTTGTTCTCGTGCAGCTGGCCTGCTTATATATCTAATGTAAGTTACCTTAAAAAACTGCCTGTATTTATTTGTTGTGTGAATATATGGTTGGTTGCCACTATAATATCAACCATACTGTATAGCTGCAATAATACAGTGAGCAAACATTAAATGAAGAAAATTCTGTGTATAGGGTTAAAAATTACTTCGTAAAATTAAGAAAAGTAGATATAAATATCATTTTGTATTATGAATATTGTTAGAAAAAACATTTTAAAAACCTACCTGGTAACCTGGGTAACCCTTTTTGTACATCTGCTGTTAGTTATCCCATTCAGCTATTTTGAGATAAGTTTTCTGTTTGTCATTGTTTTTTACACTTCTCAAAGGGGGAAGTGTATTGTTTTGCTGCTGTTGATTGATTATGAGAATGAGAATGTTAAATGATGGTTGTTTTGGACAAGAAGATGAGTCACACATTATGATATTACAGATTGCATCAACAGGGAATGCATTTTATGTTTACAAACAATTTTTGTAATTTAAGGATTACTGATTGTTTCATTTCATTCAACCAGTTTCATTTTTTCCCAGCCAGACTATGTAAAAATTGCCAAATTCTGCAATATCTGGCGTAACTATGGTGATGTGGCTGATTCCTGGGATAGTGTCAGAGGCATTATAGACTTTTATGGAAAGGACAAAGGAAATTTCAGTACAGTTGCAGGACCAGGAAATTTTAATGATCCCGACATGGTAAAATATTTTTTCAAGAAATTGTCGTACTTTTAATTATGAATTAAACAGGGTGAATGAGAATAGTTAATATTAACAGTTGAAACAGAAAAATGATGATATTTTAGAAATTTTAATATACGAGTACAATCAGACACTTAATCAAAGTCATAATTTACTGAATGTGTTTTCTACAATTTCCTATTTAAACCAGGGTCCGTAATAAATGAAGCCAAATATATGTACTTTTTATCAGGACATCCTCTCTTTAGTCTTTCATTATTTTGTTTATTTTGAAGATCTGTCTAAATGCAATTAAAAAAAAAATGGCTAAAAAGTGTTAATAAATCTACAGGAAATGTTTAGGATTAAATAATATGCTGTGGACCCAGGAGTTACAGATCACAGTACAGAGGTTTAGGTTTGATTCTGTATAGGAGCGTCAGCTTAGGGAAGGGTCTTTTATCTGCATTACATGCCTCTATGTGTTATCCTTCCATGCAGACTCTTGCTTAATGACACTTATGTTACTTACCGCTAACAACTTAGTGACCAATTTAAGATTTCAATCTAGAAAATGACTAACTGGGCTGTGACTAATGTACGTTCTGAATAAATGTTATCAAGGCATACTGTCTTTTAAAGAATTAAAAAAAAAAATGTTTTCCTCTAATCAATTTGTCATTGAAGTTGCATAGTAAGGTACGATAAGGATTAATGAAAATTATTAGCATACAATTTAGGTAAGACAGATTAATACAGAAAAGTTGAGAGAGAACCTTGGGTGATATCGAGTCAACAGTACTCTATCTATTCTGTATTATGGCACATTTGCTCTGTTGTGCTATAATTGTAACTGTTCTCTGATGTAGATAGTTCATGTTCTCTATTGTACATAGATCACTGTTAGGCTCCGCCGCTGTACACAATGCAAATTATCAGAAATACAGTAAATTGTTTTCCTATAGATATATGCAGTAGCCATAATACAAATGTTTTAAGATAAAATATACAAATCTTTAGCAAAATCTGACAAGACATCATTACATCTTCAGAAGAAATGCAAAACATTTAAGTTTGTTTCAAAGAAGAATTTTCTTGTACAAATAATTGGCTATAATAACAAAAATTCCCACTTATTTTTAGCTCACCTGGCCTCTGAAACCATTGGGCCAATGTTGATGAAACTTGGCAGGGATGTTCCTTGCATGAAGCTCTATCATAGTTGTTCAAATAATACCAATCCATGCAGAACTCTGGTTGCCATGGCAACAGAAAGGAAAAACTTTTAAAAATCTTCTTTTCAAAAACAGGAAGGTCCAGAGTTTAGATATTTGGCATGTAGCATTCTCTACAAAGACCTCTACCAAGATTGTTCAAATCATAACCCCTGGGGGGTCACCTGATTTTACATATGCTTATAAAGGAAAACTTAAAAAATCTTCTCTGAAACCACAAGGCCTAGAGCTTAGATATTTAGCATGTAGCATTGCCTAGTGGATGGCTACCAAGATTGTTCAAATCATAACCCTTGGTTAAAACTGACCCAGCATGGGGGCTTACTTAATTTTACATAGGCTAATACATGAAAAACTTCAAAAATCTTCTTGTCTAAAACCACTAGACCCAGAGCTTAGATGTTTGGAATATAGCATTATGTAGTGGAGTTCAAATCAGAATCCCCAGGTCAAAATTGACCCTTTCTGCTATTGATGACCTTGTATTATAGCCAATGGTAGCAAGGTGAGAGATATAGGACCATCTTGGCCCTCTTGTTTAATTATGGTAATTATTTTCTTGTGAAAGAACACAAAAGCTGTCTTTTATATACTATAGCTGATAATTGGAGACTATGGTTTAAGCTATGAGCAACAACGTGCACAGATGGCGCTGTGGGCAATAATGGCGTCACCGTTGTTTATATCGAGCAACCTGGGCAACATGCCACCGCAGTCAAAGGCTTTACTTTTGAATAAGAACGCGATAGCAATAAATCAAGATCCACTAGGAATGCAGGGGAGAAGAATTGACATGGTATGTACAGCTTATAGGTGTAGAACAGATATTGCGTCAGTTTTTACTTTTTAGTCCACTACCATTAAATAGTTTGCTTTTTAGTTAGCTTTTTATCAGAGGTTCATTTGTCATTCCACCCTTCAGTTAGCAATTTTTGCTAGCGCTATTAGTCATGTACTACTGGATTTTGAGGAAACTTGACAAGAAGTTAGATGTTAGGCATAGGTAGTCCTGACTCACATAGAGGGCGTCAAAAATAGATTGGATTTCATTTAGTGCTACTGAATCTTTTAAGAGCTTATCTATGTGATACATTATTGTAAAGATCTTTAAAGAAGTTAACTTATTCATGTTTTAAATAGTGCAATTCCCATAATAATTGTTGGCATTTCCAGGGTGTATAATTTTAAAGAAAATACAACTTTTCAGTTTATTTTTATATTTCATTTCATATTGCAGCCCCATAAAGTACCAAAGTTAACACAAAAGGAACATAATGATTATTGCAAAAAGTTGAAGTGAAATCTTGAAAATATATTCAAACTGGAATTTTATAATTACAATGTAAAATAATAGAGGAATTCAATGCTTAAATAGAGATTCTTGCAAAGCATAAGTGAACCTTAAGATTTATTTATTTTTACTCTATACTGCAACATTTTGTGTCATTTCAGATTGGAAAAAACATAGAGGTATGGACCAGGCAAATGTCACCAAAAGGGAAATCCATAGCTTTTACATTCCTTAATCTAGCACAGGGTGGTGGACCAACCAAGGTACAGTAGCAATTGTTGTAAATTGAGCTATTTCCTTTAAACCATTAATTAATAAGATCTATGTAAAGTGTTCAAGGCAGGATTTGGGATTCAAGCCATTACCATACGGTGACATTGTGTTGCAATGCAAAGATAACATGTTAGACCACTTGGGCCGCTGTAATACTCATGATGGCAGTTCTATTAAGTTTTCTTATTTTAATGAAAAAAAAATGCTGATATATGTAGGGCCTTCTCAGTTGATAGATTAAGGATATTTTTTTAAGTAATACATGCAGTGTATATATATTATATGATTTTTGGTTATAGGTGAGTTATCGACTGAGCAAGCTTGGTGCTATAGCCCCTGGAGGTTATCAGATCTCTGAAGTGTTCTCAGGCCAGTCTATGGGAATGTTCAAACCCCAGGATAGCCTTAATGTAACTGTAGATCCAACAGGAGTCTTCTTTGGAATGGCCAAGTTTCTGGGATAAAGGAGTTTGATATAATTATTATGCGTGTACATGTAATGATGTAATATTTGAAGGTATCTTGTAAGCAGTGAAACTGTAACACATTCCATTACATACAACCATGAATACTGTAAAAGGTGGGTTTTTTTGTGAGTTTTTTATTTTCACTAATTTTCTTGAATGAATCACTTCGCAAATTCATCATACTTGCTTAAGGTGCTCTCTTACGAATTGAAAAAAACTCGTGAATAAATAGAAAATTGGAAAATCATGAAATAAAGAACTCACAAATATAAAGACTTTTACTGTATACAAAAGATAATTTCCCTATTGTCATATCAAAAAAATATCTGTTCATATTTCTTAGTATGTACAGGTTGTCAATTATAGTACAATATGCAAACATTAATACACCTGTCTTTTGATAGGACATACAAGACCACCTGTATTAGGCAGCATGCAGTAATTGTTAAGTATTTCACCTTCTATCTTGATAAATTCTCTTTTACGTATTACTTAACATGATCATAGTGTGTATTGGCATTGCATCTCAATAGATTTCACAGACACTGGGATTTTTTACTCCATACTTTGCTGAAACTCAGTTTGCTTTAAAAGACTGGGACTTTGAATTGTATTTTACAAAATTTGATAAGAATTGTAGTCTGAACTAACACATATCATGTGTATTGTATTAGTTAAATGGATGCAGTATGTCCTAAACATTAATTTTTCAGATAGTATCTGTCATAGATAGTATTAAAGTGGATAGATGAAATATGCATGATGATATAAAGTTATAAACCATTGGCCAGAAATGTGAACCTAAATGTTGAGTGCAGTCAGTGCAATATTTATTATCCCAAACATCATATGGCCCCTTTACATCATTCATGTCATCCTTTACCATAAGGTATATTGTGTGGGATTCATGAACTTGATTCATGCTTGTTAGACTCATGATTGATCTATTTCACTTATTTCACATAGATGTTTTCTGTTTACTCTGTTTAAACTCATTGTCAGTTTCAATTCAGAAAGTTTCAGTTTACTCAGTTTCAATTCAGAAAGTTTCAGTTTACTCAGTTTCAATTCAGAAAGTTTCAATTTACACAGTTTCAATTCAGAGAGTTTCAGTTTACACAGTTTTAATTCAAAGTTTCAGTTTACACAGTTTCAATTCAGAAAGTTTCAATTTACAGAGTTTCAGTTTATAGAATTTCAATAAACAGAGTTTCAGTTTACAGGGATTCAATTTACTGAATTACAAAGTGGTATGTGATAATTGATTTGGATCTGACTTGACAATTGGTACCCTAGTCAGTGAGGTTTCTGGTTTCATTATTTCTCAAGGTCGGTTAAATCTGAGTGTTGTTAGTTCTGAGTATGTTGGATTGTACTAGCTAGAAATAAATCTAAGCGATTTTCTTTGATGCCTGTCCAGTGCCATTATGATGGAAAACCTACCAGTATATTTAACTTGCATAAAACCATACCAAAATGTTACAACCATATTTGAATGGTGTGTAACCAAATTGCACAATGGAGTAATCAAACACAATATGCTCAAAACCATAATGTCTATTGAAAATGACATAAATTTATACTCTGGTGGTTTAACCATGCAAAAACTGTTTGTAGGGTCACTATATTACACCTGTGTACTCGTTGTCAGAAGGCAAAACAAGTCAAAACAAATGAATGAAATTTCATTCTCTGAAAAACAAATGATTAAAGTAAGTCTTGTAACTTCAGTTATTTAACTTTATTATTACCATTTATTTTTTAATAATATATTTTTGAAACACAATAAATAATTGGAAAAATCTCATTTTTTGGAAAAAATCTCGTTTTTGGATAAATCTCTATTTTGCATTGACGTGTAAAAGTTTTATGGACCATGGCAAAATTGTATTGGATTACATGTTTGTAAATGTACAATGATGATTATATGTATTTTACTCTTATGATGAAAAGTATTGTAAAAGTAGGTTTGTTTGTATATTTGTTGTTGTCGTGTTTGATAACTGCAGTACATATATACATGTATTGTATAAAATATTTTTGTAATGTTGAAGTATTTTTGTATTTGTTCTTATTGGGTGCATAGCTCGGAAAAACTCTTGGAAAAATATAAACCCGTATATAACTAAACTGGTCATTAGGTATTTCATGAATAGGACAATGGCTTTATATTGTGTAACTGTAGTTAATGAAAGATTGAGATATGTTATACAGTTCAGAGAATAAGTTGGTGGTAGATTGTTTGTTTGGTTATATGAATTTAGTAGGAATGGGAATGTTAACTAATTAGTCTTGATGAAATTTATCAATTTTTATCATCTTGTCATATAGTGGTAAGGGATAAAGAAATGGTCTTAATCCATCCATCTGTAACTTTTTTATGTCAGTTCCATATCTCCTAAGCTCTGAGTGTGAAGTGCTCACCTCATTGAAATAATATACAGGACTGTGCACAGAAAAGGGAGTTTATAATCCAAAAGTCTCATAATTTTGTTTCCATTACATATCTCCTATACCCCTGCAAGGATTGCAAGAGACTTTGCCCTTGAATCTGAGTTTGGACAATAAGAACACAATGGTTTGCTCAGTGAGATGAACATTTGACCAAAATCTTTCTCGAAATTCTCAGAATCTCAGCCTTTAGCATAAAGCATTACATTTAATACCAAAATAAAGCCAAACATTTCATACATTTTACTGACTGGTAATGAGAGTATGCACAGGGATTTTTTAGTCCTACACATTTTGGGATTATAAGTACATATAGTTCAATGGTGTATTTACTTGTTGCTGGCAGTTGTTCATAAAGAGTATGGTATCTGTGATAGTTTTCAACAGCTTAAAAAGTTCCAGATCTGGAAATATTTTGATAGTGATCTAGATATTTCACTTCTCATTTCACAAATTGTAAGTACATTGTAGTTTTTAGTTTATAGCTACTCGAAAACAGTTTGATGAAAAATTTAATTTCTCAAAACCGAAATACGATAGTTTTTTATATAAAACATGAAATGCACAGTCAAATGCTAGAACCAACAACTCGAGTGAAAATCAACATAGCAATTCGAGAAAATCTGTAATTGAAAATGTTGGTGGTTTTGGTTTGACAGCACCACAACACTATATAGTAATATTGGGATTTCAAAACCATTTGAAGCGCTTAAAATTTGGTAGCGTATAATTACAAAAATACAGAAATACTTTACAGAAATTTATACTGGAACTTTTTTGTTTGATGATTCATTCTAAAATATGTTCTAAGAGTGTTGTTTTTTCCCCACCAAAATCTGATGGTGAACAGCTTTAAACAATTTTATATTAACCCCAATGCATTTACAAAATATGAACATTATCAATATATACAGGCTACAGTAGAAAACTAACAGCTTAGTAGTGTTTGTATGTAGAAGTATTTAAGAATGATCTGGTTACAAACTTTATTTTCAAAATTTGCTGTTTTGTAAGACTGTTTACATTCATTATCAATATCTTGAAATATGAGTAAATATTTAAATATCAGAGAATTGTATATTATTTATTTATTCTCCCATTTTGATGCAGTGTGATTAGAAATAAATTCATGAAGGGATACCCAGTGACAGCAATGGACACTCTGAGACACAAAGTTTTCCGACTTGGTTTTGTGAATGAAGGACTTAAGCCCCTAGGACATTAGCCTCGTCATTATTTTGCAAAGGCTGACATTAGACCATTCATTACTTTGCAAAGGCGTACAAAGCCCCTTCCCTTTCAAAGTAAATTGTTTTTATTTATAACATAAAAAGAAAGTTAAATTGAATATATTTTGCTAGATTTATCTGTTTTGTCAAACTATTATAGAGAGAGTTATCATACTAAAGCATTCAGAAATATAATTTGATGAAGGGGCTAATGTCCACCTGTGCAGAATTGAACATAGGGGCTTATGTCCTAGGGGCTAATGCCTGTTTATGTCATTTTGTAACTGCAACATAAAGATCAGTTCACAAGTCCTTGTTTCAAGTTTATCGTACCTTGCCAAAAGCCAAGGCACAGTTTGGCATTGCCTGCATGTTGTTTAAGCTACCTGTCCAATACCATATTTAAAGGAACATACCCTATAACTGAAGTCAAACTAAACTAGAGCTATCACTAAAGTGATTAATACCCCATAGACTCTTTATAAACTTGTTCGAAGTATCATAATCTTCAAACAAACTAAAAAGAGATTTCTGCTATAGCATTCTCCATTGTGCTTGACCATTGTATGAAGTTGTATTGAATCAACTTGTAGTTTTAAAATGTAGACAAGGAAAAATAAAACGGCAAGTACCCTGTAATTAGTCAAGGGATATGGTCCTTGCAATCACTTCCTCTCAATGTATGTAGACCATTGTATGAGGTTGTACTGAATTCAACTAGTAGTTAAATTGCTCGGACAAGGAATAAGGGCTGTATTACAACAGTTATGGTTCTTGTGCCCTCCCCTTCCTCTCAATATTTGATCCATTGTATGAAGTGTATTGAATTCCAACAAGTAGTTTGCAAGTTATGCTCCGACAGAGTAACATAGGGCAATTCCCTGTATTTAGAAATGGGTATGGTTCCTATGCACTGCACTTACTTCAATGTACTTGACCATGCATGAGGTTGTACTGAATTCCAACAAGAGTTTATATATACTCGGACAAGGAAAACTAACAAAGGGATGACTCTTTATAAGAGGAGTCATGGTTCTTGTGCACATGTATTTCAACTAATGTGCTTGACCATTGTATGAAGTTGTATTGAATTCCAATTGAAGTTTAAAACTTATGTTCTAGAGGAGTAACGGCAATTAACCCGTAATATACTCAAGATGGAGTATGCCCTGCACTGCACTTCCTTAGCAATGTACTTGACCATTGTATCAGTTTGTACTGAATTCCAACTAGTAGTTTGCATTTTATGATCTCAAAAGGATACAACAAAGGGCAATAATAGAAATACTCATGGTAGTGTATTGCATGAACTTCCTCTCAATTCTGACCATGTATGGTTGGATTGAATTCCAACTAGTTCAAGCTATGCCGACAAGGAAATCAACAAGTGACCGATTCCACCCGCTAAACTTCATTTTGGGGGTATAATAACCTCCAAAACATGAATAATAGAATCTTTAAGATATAACTTAACCCAAAAGTTTCAGCTAGAATTCCCAGTCTTATCGAAAAATTGCAGATTAAAATAAACGCGTACTGTAAACCATTCAATACTATGTAGAGTTGTTGTTGTACAATTAATGGGTGATGTGAATTATTACACAAGGCCCTAATTGATTCTGGTAAAAGGGCTTTTTGGCTAAGATTCTTCTTTTAAAATGTATGTATCCTTTTCTTATTGAACGCATAATCTATTTCAAGATATAATCGGTTGATGGTAAGTGCTCTTTAAGGATGGCTCCAAAATGTTCTGGTACTTTTGCATGTTTTGTGTTGAACCATTGAAATTTAGAACTTTTTTTTTGAGATTATGCCAATTAAACCAATATCCTCAAGTGAATTGTGCATTAGCAGTAGCTCATCAACACAGTATATTATCCAAGAGCATGAACCGAAAGAACCATTATCAAAAAGTGTAATGTTGAATTTTAGAGAGGCCTGAAATCTTAAAGTATGACTACCCTTTGCTTCCCTTTTTTGGGGTATAAAATTGTAAATTTATGGTAATCAAATGGCTCCAAAATGTTCTTACTTTGCATGGCTGGGCAATGTTGCTGTTTAGTACAAGTCTGAATCTTGCCTTGAAAAATTACACACAGCACATAAAAAGCTTCAGGTCCGACTGAAAAATCCTTAAAAAAGGAGCACATCTTGATCGAGTTTCTGGTAGATTTTCAAAAATTCAAATCACACTTTACAGAGATAGCCTTGAAAATCAAGTGACTGTATACTCGCCTATACATTGAGTGTAAGCATTGAATACAGCAGATCACTTTACGAGAGTTCAACGTTCACTTTACATTATGAGAGTTCAACGTAATACAGTTGTAAGGTATAAGAAATAATGAAGGACGTACGACTGTTATGCATTGAACCCATAAGAAAGATTTAAATGGCGAACAAACAACGCTGAACACTGGTAAATTTTTCACAGAGTTTTATTATTTTTATTTAGGGATTTTTACTTTTATCATCATAAAAATAATCTGTCAAATATACATTGCACCAAAATGCTGGTTGCATCAATTCACTCCATTTATATAAAACCCTCCATGCCTTCTTAAAATGGACCAGCCCATTTTTCACATTGGAACAAACCATTGTCCTTCAGAGGTGAAAATTTAGACCAAAAAAGGTACAGCACAAACTTTCTGACTTATCATGGGTCACTTTAATTGAAAAGGCCAAAGAATCAGCTAATAGCAAGAAACGTTTAACTATCCAAACAATTTTCTCAAGCAAATTCAAGAAATCTGACCTCCTAGTACAGCACTTCTTGAATACTATCTTGTAGAAAAATACTGATGCAACCAGCATTTGGTTATTAAAAATATTGCAAATACACAAGGAGAGACATATTCTTGCACACTACTAGTAAACACACTCTTCGCACAATCCTTCAGAGCAATATCTGCTGCTGTAATACCCTTTAAAGCTCCTAACACAAGTCTAATGTAACAAAAGAAAACAGTTTAACAAATGAAGATGTACTAACAAAAACGATACTTTTGTAACACTCCTGCCTGTTATTCAACTTGTGTAACAGCAGCGAAATAAATGAAGGAAACTCGGAAGCACTTTACATTAAAAAACTCCAAGAAATAAGAGATTTTTTTTTACAAACAGTATTAATTACACACACCTTTCACATAATTCAAGGTTACGTTAACTGTAACGAGCTAAGCTGTCGATCTGTATCATTCATATAACTGCTGCAAGCAACAGAGCAGGCTGTCAAAAGATAACAAGACAAATAAACTAACTCAGAAGACTAGCCTTTCATTATAACTGAGGAGCAACCTGCAAAAATGAGTGCAAATGTAAGTAAACAAAAACAAAATCTTGGGAATGTGTAAATGTTCAGTTTTATCTACCTATACTGAACAGTTACGATTCACTGCAACGATTCACTGAAGTTTTTTGAGCTGTCCTGTGTGAAAGCAAACATCTCGAGCTTCATCTCGTCACTACAAGTACAGTTCAACTGATGTCAACAGCAAAAACATACAGCTGCTGTGAAATAAACAAGGTAAGTAAACAAAGTAAGAGAACAGTATGGTTCCACGCCAGACTGAGCAAAACTTATTTATGTTCAGGCCAACATCGGTAAAAAAATCAAAGATTTTCTTTTGAAATGAGATGTATTTTACAAATTTTCATTCTCGTCTGAAAATGCTCACATTGCCTAACTTTACATTTATGTGGCTCACTGTTACTTTTTTTTTGATATCTGAAAACAGTTTGTCATTTTTATCAAAATAAATCAACAAAATATAAGTTACAGTTTTATGCCTACATCTCTTCAAATAATACTTAACATGGAAACATTTGTGACTGAATTATTAAGCAAGGAAAAATAAAACCGAGCCAAACATTAATTTCTTTAAAATATTCTTAATTAAGACTTTAATCAGTTTGTAGAAAAAAAATATGAAAGAAAAACAATTACAAGAAAATAAAATCTAAAATAAGCCATGCCGTGCAAAGCCATCTTTGTGGAAAAAGGCAAATCCAATACATTCACCATGGATACAGGCAAACAAATGGTATCAACACAGATAAAGGCAAATCAATACTATCAGTATTAGTTTGCCTGTATCCATGGTGACACTATCACCATCAACACAAGCAAACTAATACTGTCACCATGGAGACAGGCAAACTTATATGATCACTATGGATACAGATTATAAATGCCCTGCACCCAATGAATGTGCAGTGTTGGTGCTGATCCAACTGTAAGCACACATTGGTCGGGACTCGTTCAGAGAACATTTCCTGAAGGTTGGCTTTTACACACCAAGGCTCATTTTAATATTCGTAAAAAAATGGATGACTATTTCTTTCAATGAAGGTCATATGGAACTTGGGGTAAGTATATTGTTCTACAACTTTTCCTGAGTTAAAGTATGTGTGGTGATAATTTACATGTGAAAACATGAGAACTTAAGTGATTAAAAACTACAATGTCAATCAGTATGTAAAACATTTCATTACATGTTCATTATTACAGATTTTATTTGTGTTTCCATCTCAGCTCAGAGACATCATTATTACCAACAGGCATGTTAAAAGGTGATAATATCAAATCATACGAAAATAAATGATATGTCAACAGACAAAGTCTGTTTATCAATAATTTGAATCAAAACTTATGTGACTCCATATACAATAGGGAGAAACAGGCCTGCATCAAAACCTTGTCAATCACCATGGCTACCGAATTAGAATTTGCATAAACATTTTTTGTATCATATGATAAAAAACAAAAGTATCTATTACATAGTAAAAATTTACTGGCATTTTCAGCATCTGCTGGAAGACAACCACTAGATTGAGAGAATGAAACGTAATAACAACTGTCTCTTGAGGCTAACTATATCCACATTCAGAACAGCCCTTCAAGGATGTCACATTCACGATATTAACAGTGTCATTGAATTATTGCACTTCTATCAATCAACAAATAACACTTAACAAGTACTCGCATACAATAAGTGCTGAAACATTATCAATCCTATGACCAGTATGAGGCTTCTAGCATCTGATTGGTGGGTTTAGATACAGAGCTCAGTAACAGCCAATCAAAATCCAGAAACTGAGACTGGTTTGGGAAGTTTTGGTATATTAAGGGCATAATATTAGTAAACTGGTGTTAGCTATTAATCCTTTAGTGCCAAACTAAGAGTGACATTTATTTGAGTTCAAAAATGGAAGAAAAAAAGTTTTTGTATATCAAAATTCAACCATAAAATAATTGTTTAAATATATGCAAATGCTAAAAATTTAGTAAGGAGTATATTTTAACTTCAAAAAAGTTTGTTTGGCATATGATAGTCAAGACTAACAACCCGTGGGTTGTGAAAAACATTCATTTTGGTAGTGATTTTAACTCTAAGAACTGAACTATGTTGTTTATATGACGAACTATGTTGTTAATATGACCATTTTTTCAAATGTATTTTCAGCAGTGATTTTGTTTAGTAATACTTTCAATTAAATTGGTGACAAATTCACAGACTTGCACACATTAAAAATATTTTTCTTTTACTTATAACATGAAAGGAGATTTAATCAGTGACTGTAGTAAGAGATGTTGTTGATGTGCTATTACAATTCTAGTATACATTATGCTTACACACAATGTAATAGCTGTTTCTCGCTGCATAAATCTTAAAACATCAGAAATCGTTATTATGCCAGTGGAAACTTTACTAGCTAAATAATTTAAACAATGAAAAATAGCAACATTCTTTGGCATCTGATAGCACTAGGTCAAGTATTTATACTGAAAATGGGTGAGAACAATAAATATTTGGTTACTAATTTTCATGTCTCAGCAATCTCTACGTTACTGTAAATCATGAAAAATTCGCGAGAATTTTATTTTCACGAGAGCGCTGCTTTGTGAATTCATCATTTCCATAATTCTAAGTTCTCCCAAAGGACCGATATTGTTACAACTGTGTGAACCAACAGGTTCACTTATTCTCGAATTCATGGTCTCATGATCTGACCCGGAGATAAAAAAAACTTTTGTCTCGCAAATTCACAGTGATTTACAGTAGCTGTTTCAAGGTATTATCATCGTCACCTTTCAACAGCTTGCATTCATCTTGCTGCCCTGTAATCATTTTAAAATTATGCAACCTCAAAAAAAATAATTCCTTCCAAAGAACAAGTATTTTACTGTGGTAACCATAGAATCTTTTAAAGACCTCACCCCACCCATTAAGTCTTGGTGTGTCTGTCATTTAAATTAAGACGAACACAATTTAACTACACAAAGAAAACTAGTAACTCTTAGATTATGTAAAAGGTTGTTACAGCGTTTTTTGTGTGTCATGCAATACCAGGAACCGGTCGATCTCAAATTTACCTGATTTAGTCATGATTCATATTTTTCATTGAAAGTCGTATGCAGCAACAGCAATGACAAAGAAATCATCATTCATACCAAAATGAGTCACAACCATGTAGTTATATATGACACTCACACATACACTATCAATATTAAAATATACAAACATATATCTAACATTAGGCAGCTTGTAGGATCAGATCATGTAACAAACACCCTGATTCTAAACTCACAGTCTTTACAAACATGTATTGAAAATGTGTCTTCTGCAAAGCAGCCACTAATATAGAATATATTACTCCAGATTTTGTGTAAATTACTCCAGATTTTGTGTCTAGGAATGTCTCAAACCTTTCCACGATTCCCTTTTGAATTACATTCTCCCTGTATTTTTTTCCCTTCTGCTAGATAATTAATTTTTTCCACCACTACTTCTTCAGTTTTATTGAAGTGCAAAGTTAATCCTAAAAGTCTTTGAAAAATTTATTTAAAAAAAAATTTTTTTTATCCAGAAAAAAAAAAAATTGTAGTTAATCAGGCCCCCCCCCCCCCCCCCCCCCAAAAAAAAAAATTTGTGGTGGAAAAAAAAAAAAAACCCCCCCCCCCCCGGGCCCCCCCCCCCCCCCCCCCCCCCGCCCGCCCCCCCCCCCCCCCCCCTCCCCCCCCCCCCCCCCCCCCCCCCCCCCCCCCCCCCCCCCCCCCCCCCCCCCCCCCCCCCCCCCCCCCCCCCCCCCCCCCCCCCCCCCCCCCCCCCCCCCCCCCCACACCACCGCCCCCTAAAAGTTTTGCTTTGTAACATTTATGTTAAGTTTCTAAAAATGGACTCATCTAACTCTGGATGGGACCATTTACTGAGCACAGGTGTGCTCAAACTGACCAATGTAGACCATGATCAGACCCATACAGGTAGTTATCTTCAGAAAGGCTGGTACCAGTCTAGCGGGACATATATATAACTTTTATTTCCTCCAAAATTGAAGAGCATTGAAGAGTTGTTAATTTAAGACTTAGACACAGTTTTCAACACTTGTTTCAAGACAGTCTGATAATAAGGTATTAACTAAAACAGTTTTTGGTTTGAAAATAATTTTTGTTTTTAGTCATTTCATTTTTATGGTCAACAAAAAGAAAATAACTTTAATACTATGTACAAAAAATTTCAGCATGCATTTATATGTACATATAATGTACAATTTATAGCACAAAAATAAATTAACTTGTCATATACAGAGTTAAAAATGCAAAGTATGAAAATAAACCGTGATTTGGGGCAACAGTGGGAAGCTATATTCTTACCCCAAAACGAAATGAAATATTTTTAATAAAATTCATTGAGCATACATGACAAAAACACAGCTGGCATTAAGCCAACGGGAACACTTTCAAATAACCTCTTCCGTGTCGCGACACTGCTTCATGTAATATGAACATTAGTGCCACTAAACCTGAAAATTCCAGCAACTTAAAACTGTATTTTGACAATGAGTACAAAATGTCTTTTGATTCCATTTCTTTAACAGTGAAATCCAGTGCGAATGTTTGAAGTCCATGAAGAGTTTCCTTTTATTCTCATATTGGTTGCTATAACAACAGAGTTACACTCCCTTTTAATCTCCGCGAAGTGCTAGGCTGCCTTTCACAGTATCACATACGACGAACATATTGTCAAAGGTTAACTAACTGTCACCAATAATAAACATACTAAATATGTATACTGACAATGTTTAACTGTCTCTTCATAAACAGAGTAACAATATAGGCAATAAAAATGCCCAAAGGAAAGTAATGGCCTGTAAGTTAAAGGCTGACAGTTCCTGTACATAATGTTAACTTCTCAAGCTTCAAAGCAAGCTCAGTTTACTACCAGTTGTGGATATTCCCTATAAACTGGTTTTCTGTGAAGCACACTCAATTAGGAAATTCCGCTAGTGTGCGCGCTGTTCAAAATATCGCTGAACGAATTCTCAAAGCACTGTTTCAACTCTGCGTAGCTCACGACGAGGATGTTCTGTTCATCTCTCGACATCAGACTGATCTTCTCTGGTGACCCAGCATCCAGCTGTAACACATTCAATGCTTTATACTGATCTTAACAACTTTATACTGATCCGAACAACTTTATACTGACCCGAACAACTTTATACTGATCAGAACAACTTTATACTGATCTGAACAACTTTATACTGATCCGAACAACTTTATACTGCGACTTTATACTGCACCGAACAACTTTATACTGATCCGAACAACTTTATACTGACAACACTTTAACTGATCCGAACAACTTTATACTGACCCGAACAACTTTATACTGATCCGAACAACTTTATACTGACCCGAACAACTTTATACTGATCAGAACAACTTTATACTGATAAGAACAACTGAGTACTGAATTATCTACATATTTTCATATTTCGAAGATACTGCATTTCATGTTTTAAATTCTGTAGAAATATCCTTAAAAAGTTAGCTCCACTGTTTTAAACCACTTACTTTTATCAACATTATATCAACAGTGAATAAAGTTCCGCTGAGTTGTTCAAAACTGTGATAAGGGTTAACAAGTAACACTTACTGAAAACTGAATGAATTGGTGTTTCATTCAATATTCCATTTGGACAGTACCGTAAACTGTTGACAGGTATGCTCTTGGAAAATGTAACAACTGTATAGCTACAATGTAGACCATGATCAAGTGGCACAGCTGTGCAGATAGATCATGGTCTACACTGGTTTCAAATACAACAATATATAGTTTCAGACACAAGGTGGTTTCAGACACAAGGTGACGTGGTGTGTAACCATTTAGCCATAATCCTAGCTTACGAGGTCTAGGCAAGCAAATTCTCATACAATTTTCAATTAGCTCATGGAGTTTAAAGACAAATGAAGAATTTGCAGTTTCCTTGTTGAAGAAACAAGTTACTTGCAAAAGATACAAGATGTTACATTCCTATTCAACAGATACATTTTGTTCTGTTCTTCACAAGGCTAAAATGCTAATTTCAACAGTATTTCAATTATGTGAAGACAGGCAGTTTACCCAACCATCATTCCTGGGAAGGACCACTACAAGACTCCCACCTTCCATAAGAAACTGTCAACTTTCTCACATAAGGAGTCAGGTAGCTAGGCTCAAACCCATGACCCTAAATCAGGGAGAAGATAGTGATTACAAATGAACTACGTTAAACCAGAGTGTTAACTTACCTAACTATTAGCGGTACTCTCATTTTCAAAACCCATATCTACTTTACATAAAAGCGTATACTAGAAACAATTGGTGTTTATACCTTATTAAGACACATTACAATATGTGACATGTCCACCCACGGAGCTCCAGTTTCATCAACTTGATGGAACACATAGTCTCGAAACAGCTTCAGCATGTAACGGTCACCAGTCTCTGACCATTGAGGGTCTAAATTGAACCTGCAGTCAAACCACGATAAATGTTCATACATGTATATTGATTCAGTTAATGAATAAGAAGGAAAATATCAATTCTGAACATTACTTTTTCTCGAAAATGTACTTCATACTTTACAAAATATGTCAGTACTATTAAAGATTTTTTCTCACGAAAAGCTGAAAACTAACTGGCTGTACATTTATTTTAAAATGGTTTCACATTTGTCATTGCCTTTGATTCTTCTTCTATTACTCCTGCCATATATACTTAACAAATTTAAAAATGCAACCAGGGATTTGATGGGTATTTTGTCATAATTTGGTAAATTCAAGAACACATTGTCATGCTTTTTGCTATTCCTTGGTTTATTCAACAAGTTCATTATAAAATTCAAGCATAATTCGATGGAAACCTGAATTTATAATCCAACAAGAGCATTTTACTAACTGCTCAAAATCTACGACTTAACGTAAAGTTTAAGTTGTTAAGTAAGGTCAAGCTTTTCACACTACTGGTAACTTTAATAAAACTCTCCATACAATAAAGCATTTTACTAAATGGTATATTTCACATGCTGTAAAACCTTCATTACTTTTCCAGTACTTGTGAGAATAATGTTAAATGTACTACAAGGGACTGTACTCACTCTGGTCTCTCGTTGATAACTCCCAGCTTACACAACAATCTAAAAATACGTCCATTCTCCACTTCCTGCAATAAAATATACATGTATCTTGTATAAGACTGGTTTTCTTTACCCTTGCTCAATATTTCACTCTTTAGAAAGAGCAAAGCACAAGGCAAACAATCTGAAATACAGACTGCTAAAAGTTCTTTGACTGGTATGCCAATTTTTACCAGATATCGAATTACCTAGCATGTCAATAAGTGTGACTAACTTAAATCCGTTGTTTTTTATAGTAGGGATCAGTTTTCCGAGCTGCACCTTGAACTTTAACTCGTCTAGATGTAGCGAGAGGACATTTGCAAAAATATTGAATTTTAATTAATCCTATATAGGCAATTTACAGTACCCACAACTGTTAGTCACATATGTTTTCAAGTTCTTTAGCAGACACTGAAGCCTGGCAGACAGACTAGGCAAAAACATTAAATACACTAATACTAATTGGAGAAGACTTAACCAGTAAGAAAAACTTGACTTTAGCCAGTTCAGTTTCGACAAATGGCTCTTGAGCGCTGTGCGAGTCAAGCTGTGTATAGAATCGTGCTCAATTAGATATCGTTGATGCTTCAAGTTTGTTTGCCTAGCAAATCCTACATATATGCATGACAATATATTCATAAGTCAGACAATCTGTTAAAACTATATGACATAGAACTGCATTCGGAATGCCTAATACTTTTACAACACTTTAAGCATGACCTGACTTAAATACTAAGCTAGTCAAGACGTGCTTGCATGGACAGCGATGGAAATGAAGATGGACTATCCAGTGATTTTCTTGGTATTTTTTAAAACAACCTGTGGCTTTCTGAAGGGGGAAATATCGGATAAATCAGAAAAGGGGAAAATCCAACTTTGAAACCTAGACATTAGAATTGCATAAATATACAAACACACGGGCCCTTGGTCAATTTTCTATTTGCTCCAAAAATCTACGCCTAATCAGTAAAGTTTCTTAAATGGCTCCAAAGTTGGAGCCACTAGTTTTCAAAGCCTACGAACACACTAAGACAGAAGTCATACCATTTTAGTTAAGATTTGATTGCATTTTAGCAAAACTGTATATTTCACATGCTAAATGATATGAAACTTTATTTCAAACATTTTTCCATACTTTTAAGGGTAAAGTCACATGTTCAGGTGCACAAGGTGAGACTTTCAAAGGTTAGGGCACGGTCATGAGTTAATATCCTCTAGGCTTGCATATCATTATTTAAAAATCTGTTCTTGTTCTCCACTCCCTGCGCTCAAACATACAGTATCAGTTCGTATTAGACTGGTTTTCTTTACCCTTGCTCTGACTTATTTTCTTTACATAATATTGCATTTAGCACAAGTTAAACAGTTTTAAATAAGACTAAAAGTTTTTGTCCAAAGGTATGTCCAATTTTTACCAGATAAGTACTGATAAGTACCAGCATGTACAGTAAGGTTTAGAAGGCTAAATTCAAATACAGATATATTTTTATAGAAGGAACAGTTTTCTATGCAGTCCTAGAACAATTTGCAACTTGAGATTACACCATGTAAGTCAAGGAGGTAATTACTGACCCCAAAAATAAGTGAAATTAATTAAGTCCGTATATAACCTGATTATAGGAAAACCCAAACTGTTAGTCATGTATGTTCGCCCTTCAAGTTCTTGTAGCAAGACACTGAAGCCTGGTCAGACAGACAACGCAAAAAACATCAAATACACTAATTCATTATTTGTGATGATTGTTTATCAATCAGCACCTAAAACTTACTTTAGCCAGTTCAGTTATCCAGAACAGCGTCTAATGAGCTCCGCCTCTTCCGTAACTAGCCAACAGATGACGAATCGATTTTGATTGACCCAATCATTGCTGCATTATTTTGTTGGCGCCACTAAAATTCGCCAACTGCAAGAATTTAGCGCCAGAGGATTTTTCTGGTTTGCGCCAGGAACCTATATCACCTGACACAATATATTCACATAATATGAATATTCATAAATCAGGACAATCTGTTAAAAATATTATGACATCCACGCAAGAACCTGACATTCGTATTGTTTTAAAAAACTTTTTACAACATCTTTAAGCATGCTGATTACAGATACACTTTAAATTCCATAGGCAAGACACGCTTATTAGGGCAAATATTTTTTGGAACAGCCGACATTCGGGAAAAATGAAGATCTGACTATCATACACATTTTTCAAGGGGCTTTGACGTCTGTTTCAACAGTATTCCAGTTATTTACAGGACGACAGTTTACCTTACGATCGTTCCCGTTTGGTAGCGGTACTCGAACCCATGACCCTTAATCGTTCAGGGCTCCAGTTGTTCCAAGTTGGTGACCATAATCACTTGACCATGGCTACATATATACACTTAAAACTGGTATACTTTTATTTTTACAATTTCTTTCAGTATCTTTTTTATTCTATGTTACATATATTGTTATGGCGGTGATGGCATGACGTTATGTTATTCCTAACATTGTTATTCACTTCCTGTTTTATGTTTCACCCGAGGAAGACTATGATTAACAGTCAAAACGTGTTGTGAAAGTTTGTCTTCTTTTATTAACAAGAGGGCCCAGATGGCCCTATATCTCACCTTGGTACAAGTCCACATGCCTGGTGGAAGTTCACTAGACAGTCTGACAATGTTATATACCAAATAGGTTTTCCTATATATGTCTTTGTAAAACAAGTGCTCTTCCCCCTCCCCCCCGGCATAATTTGAACAATCTTGGTAGAGGTCCACTAGCAAATGCTACATGCCAAATATCTAAGCTCTAGGCCTTGTGGTTTCAGAGAAAAAGATTTTTAAAGTTTTTCCTATATAAGCCTATGCAAAACTAAGTGACCACCCGCGCGGGGTCAATTTTGACCCGGGGGTCATAATTTGAACAATCTTGGTAGAGGTCCACTAGACAATGTTACATGCCAAATATCTAAGCCTTAGGCCTTGTGGTTTCAGAGAAGAAGATTTTTAAAGTTTTTCCTATTTGTTGCCATAGCAACCAGAGTTCTGCATGGAATGGAATTCTTTGAACAATTTTGGTAGAGCTTCATGCAAGGAACATCACTGCATAGTTTCATCAACATTGGCCTATAAGTTTCAGAGGAGATGTCATTTGAATCAAAATGTTGACGGACGACGGACAATCACTATCAGAAAAGCTCACCCTGGCAAAGCCAGGTGAGCTTAAAATTCATATTTTGTATTTACGAACAAAGCTACTGACAGGATAAGGTTTTTGAGATCAGCAGAGTAGTTCCTTGCCACAATATCCATTGATGTCTGCAGATTATCTCGCTGTATTGCCATCACGCTGTTACAAGCCAGAGCTAGCACCACCTTCCCTAGCGATATCAAATCCTCCTGCTGCAAGAACAAAGACTGAATGTTTTACAAGCTGAACATAAGACGCTGCAACAAGGTGTACTGTACTGTCAACTACTTTGAATTCGCGAGACAAAAGGTTTGCAATGTTTTTAATCTCTGGATGAATTTGTGAACAAGCGATCCTGATGGTTCACACTGTTAAATACAATATCAATCATTTCCGGAGAACTGTGAATAGCGAAATGATGAATTCACGAAGGAGTGAGCTCTCGCAAAAAAAATAAAGTTCTTGCAAATATTTATTATTATAGTTACATTGCACATCCTGTGTTTTATTAAAGTGGTTATGTTAGTATATCTTACGCAAGTAACATCAAATCTGACTTTTCGTATTATATGATCAGTTTTAACTGATGACCTACTCTTTCAAACACCAGGAACAATCCGTTAAAACCGTAACAAATAGTTTACAGTCTGAATATAGGTAAGAAAAGTAAAAATGTATATACTTTACAGTCCAAACCTCACTAGAGCAATAACCTGCCTAAAAAGACACACTTTTTCTTTTCTATTGCATCAATTATATAAGAAATTGACCACTCGGAAACAATGCCTCTCTACAACAAACAAATTTTTATGTTCCAAAGGGTGTTCGCACTGTACTTGTTAAGATGTAACTAACCTGATAGTGTGGAGTTAATGCCATGGGATTGCTCTGATTATTGTCAAATGTTAACACATCAAATATTCCACAACAGTTTAATCGCAATCTGAAAACAATAAACATAAATTCAATGTATTATTTTCCATACAGCAAAACTTTTCTGAAGACTTCAAAAGATTTTTTTTTTCAAAACTTATTTCATATCAAACAACACTTGCTAAATTTTACTTTTGATTCCTTATAAATGAATTTATTGGCCACATCCTAGCTCACTGTATTAACACAGACATAACACAAAAAATTGGTAAAATTTGTGATTATTACCTTGATTTACTGTATATGATGATTTTCGATGGGTCCAGAGTTCTACAAGAAAGTCCTGCTGCATGAATAGCTCGCAGTGATGACGACAACTGAACAACGTACGACCAGATGAGACTCTCGGGGAGTAATCCTGCATGCTGCCTAGGTGCTGTGGAACTGCTTCCTATATTTAACAATAAGACAATTATAAATGATTAATAACTGGCAAGTTTCTGGAAAATATGCAGTATTCATGACTAAACAACTTTTCGCCATTATTATCTTTCCTTTTTTCTTTTATTTCAACTTAATTTACACTAATTAGTTTAATCTCGATTGCGAAACTAGTTTTTACAACTTAAAGTAGTCGCTCACGAGACTCACTCCAGAATCTCCAGATGGAATCAAGCTCGAAGTGAGAGGCAATGCAAAATTATCTGTGTCTTGCACTACTTGGGCACTATGGGGATCAAACCTGTGATCCTCCGATCCAGAGGCGGACGCGCTACCACTGCATTGAGGCAGCTCTTATTTCAATTGTTCAAGGGTGACTACAATAATGTCTTACTTTTATTACTTCAAGGATAAGAGATTTACAACTCATATGCAACAAAAAGTTCTCTCATCCAGTCACAATATCCAACAGGTACTGATACTAAGAATACATCTGGTAACTCAAACAACTATACTGTAAACTGGGTAATTTTTGCAGGTCGAAAATTTTGTTATTTGTGAGCAGACAAGACTTATTCGCAGATTTTAAATTTACAGGAGAATTCTCTACTATTAAATCCATGTTAAATGAATCTTTCCCAAGATTTTTGAATAAGAGAAGTGGGAAATTTCATGAAAATAGCGAAAATTGAATCTTCGCAAATATTGACCAATTTACAGTATTCAACTTCTTACTAACAGTAGACAGCTAGGTATTGAACTTTCAATACGCACTACTAAATTGGAGATTGTGTGTAAATGTGTAACAGAATGGAGTTACTGAGTATCTGACCTATTACTGACCTCTACTGTTACCCTTGCCGGCACTGAAAGGTCTAGCTGATGAGTCCATATTGAATGGGTTATGATGACTGTTGTGCTGGGGATGACTGAAATGCTTGGACAACAATGTCTCTGCCATTGGGTAAAAATCATACACAAACACTATCGCTGAAACAGAAAAAGATTGAGTCTAAAAATTAGCATCATAAAATATCAATTAACTTACTAAACCTTAAATCTTCTTATCAAAGAAATCTGATAAATAGCACAAGAAATGATATTAAATTCTCATATAATGGTATTATAGACAATACACATTAGGAAAACTGAAAGAGACAAAATGACAAGTACTGCAAACCATGAAGAGTCTGCACTATCAGTTTTTCCTATATAAGCCTAAGTAAAAACAAGTGACAGGGGTCATAATTTGAACAATCTTGGTAGAGATTTATTAGGCAATGCCACATGCCAAATATCTAAGCTCTATGCCTTCTTGTTCTTGAGTAGAAGATTTTTTCTTTCTGCTGCCATGGCAACCACAGTTTTGCATAGAATGTTTTATTTGAACAACTATGAGAGGGCTTCTTGCAAGGAACATCCCTGCCAAGTTTCATTATCATTGGCCTAGTGGTTTCAGAGGAGATGTCGTTTGAAGGAAAATGTTAACAGACGTACGCCTGATGGTGAGAGATCCTAAAAGCTCATTCTGGCACTTTGTGCCAGATGAGCTAAAAATGGACAAGAGGACATTATAGAAAGTTTTGAGAAGACGCAAACTAAGTGAGTGATGAGAAGAACTTACAATGATCGCCAAATGCCTTTGTTGTGAATACTTCTCGTAACTGTATGATGTTGGGATGGAACATTTTCTTCCACATGTCAACTAATGTCATACATTTGGTATGAACCAAACGGAATCCTGTAACGAAAACATTTGTCATTATTCATTAATACCACTTTGTCACAGACTTACACAACTTTAAAGTCATGGCAAGAACTAGTAGATGACATGTTCTATAATCTTCACATTGACATTTTCTTGAATCTATCCTTTCCTAAAAGTACATAATTGCATTTATTTTATTGAATCAACAAGAGCGACAGCACGCTGGACTATTCGAAAGCTTGTCGGTAAAATGGTTTTTTTTGTCTAAGAACAGGTGTATTGTGTAATTGTCTATAAGAATTAAGGTCAAAGATATGAAACTTGTTCAAAGACCTTTGTAAATGTACATTACATGCAAAGCCTTACTCTGGATTCTGTAAGCCAACTGGGGGGAGGAGGGGGGAATAATTTCAAAGAAATACATGATCTTGTATATTTGATCATGAATAACTTTGTAATGATTCAAATTGATATGTATAAAATTAAACTAGAGCTATCACTAAATGTGATTAATACCCCCAAAAGGATTGCTTTATAAACTGAAGAAGTTCGTAGTAACATAATACCTTGCAAACAAACTAAAAAGAGATATTGTTCTTAGAAGTTCCTCTCATTGTGCTTGACCATTTTATGAAGTTGTATTGAATTCCAACTTGGAGTTTTTCGAAAAATGCTCCAGACAGGGAAAAGTAACAAAGGGCAATAACACTGTAATTAGTCAAGATGGAGTTATGGTTCCTGTACACTGCACTCCCTCTCACTGTGCTTGACCATTGTATGAAGTTGTATTCAATTCAAACCAGAAGTTTTCAAGTTATGCTCCGGACAAGGAAAAGTAACAAAGGGTAATAACTCTGTAATGAGTCAAGATGGAGTTATGGTTCCTGTGCACTGCCACTTCCTCTAAATGTACTTGACCATTGTATGAGGTTGTACTGAATTCCAACTAGTAGTTTTCAAGTTATGCTTGGACAAGGAAAAGTAACCAAGGGCAATAACTCAGTAAATATTCAAGATAGAGTTATAGTTATTGTACTGACTGCACTTCCTCTGATTGTGCTTGATCATTGTATGAAGTTGTATTGAATTCCAACTAGTATTTTCAAGTTATGCCCGGACAAGGAAAAGTAACAAAGGGCAATTACTCTGTAATTAGTCAAGATGGAGTTATAGTTCTTGGCCCCCCCCTTCATGTGCCTCACCCCCCCGTGCGCTTGACCACTTTATGAAGTTGTATTGAATTCCAACCAGTAGTTTTCAAGTTATGTGCTCCCGAAAGTAAAAATAACAAAGGGCAATAACTCAGTAAATACTCAAGATAGAGTTATAGTTCTTGTACACTGCACTTCCTCTGAGTGTGCTTGATCATTGTATGAAGTTGTATTGAATTCCAACTAGTAGTTTTCAAGTTATGCTCCGGACAAGGAAAAGTAACAAAGGGCAATAACTCTGTAATTAGTGAAGATGGAGTTATAGTTCTTGTGCACTGCATTTCCCCCCTCAAGTTACTTGACTTGTATGATTTATTGAATTCCAACTAGTAGTTTTCAAGTTATGCTCGGACAAGGAAAATGCAACAGACCGCCCGACCGACCGACCACGACCGACCGACCGGACAACCAAAAAACCCCCGTGTGTTTCCCCTACCCCCTAAACTTCGTTTTGGGGGTATAAAAAGCATGACCGCTGCATGCTGCATAATTATTCAATGACATTTCAAAAGTAAGCCATTTCGAGTATTTCCATATAATAGTCTGGTACAAACTGTGACAAAATTCTAAGTTAAAAAGGGGCATAAATATGTCAAAAATCAAAAACATTGGTGAAGATGTTGATAGTAGACATACATTTTAAGTTTCAAGTCAAAAATCAAAACAGAGTTATGGGGATTGTTTCCTCTGGTGTAAATGTTGATGGTAAACCTATATTTTGAGTTTCAAGTCAATACCTTTGATAGTATTCAAGATATTTGAATTGATAAAAATCTTTAACAAAATATTCTAAGTTAAAAAGGGGCATAAATTTGTCAAAAATCAAAACAGAGTTATGGGGATTGTTTCCTCAGGTGTAGTTCTTGATGGTAGACACATACTTTGAGTTTCAAGTTAATACCTTTGATAGTATTCAAGATATTTGAATTTATAAAAATCTTTAACAAAAAATTCTAAGTTAAAAAGGGGCATTAATCTGTCAAAAATCAAAACAGAGTTATGGGGATTGTTTCCTCACGTGTAGATCTTAATGGTAAACATATAGTTTGAGTTTCAAGTCAATATCTTTTGATAGTATTCAAGATATTTGACTTTAATTAAAAGAGCTGACTTAACATCATTACCCTCCTTATTCTTCGAATAGTCAAGCTAAAATTGAGTAGATTATATTAAATGCAAAAAAAGTGCATATCCATTGATTATCCACCAGACACAAACATCTCTAAAGTAGTTTTGACCTAATATTCACTGCCTAATTCAAACCTTGGTCTTTCGTCTATGCAAGCAATCTACCAGGTTTGATTGCGATATTAAGCGAACTGAAAATAGTAGTTGAGCAATAAACTGCCTGTCTGACACAGATCACTTGTTCATTACCATCCTTTCAGTTGAAATCTGGTTAAAGTCTTAGGAGCACTTTGGATGTAAAAAACATCTTCATTTAACCTCTTATTTTACCAAGAAAGAGTCTGACTGGCAAAACTGATATTGCAGAGAAAAAAAACCACTTTCTGTCAGAACTTTTATATGAAGACAGGACGTAAATACAAAAAAAAAGCGTATGGCAACCTTGTTTTAGAGTAAACAAAACAAAGTTCTATCATTTTACCAGATAATTAATTATTCTATATACAGTTCAAACTCCCAAAACAACACCTCTCTATAGCAACAACCTCCCTAAAAAACACACATTTTCTTTCCTGTTGCATCCATTATATAAGGAATCCACCTCTTCAGAACAACACCTCTCTAAAACGAACACATTTCGGTGTTCCCAAGGATGTTCACTGCTGAGAGGTTGCACTGTATGAGTAAATTTAAAGGGATCAAGGGACTTTAAATATCTGATACAATGTACAGTCCAACCTGTATTAAAGACCACCTCTGAATACAGACCACCCTGCAAATAAAAGACCAGCTTGGTGATCACAGTGCACTATTCATCTATAGTAGAAACACCTGAGAATAAAGACCACCTGCAAACAATAACCACATTTGTAGCTTCCCAACAGTTGTCTTCGTTCACATATTGATTGTACAGTGTATATAAATTACCATGTATTCTTCTCAGGCAGTATGTCTGGCCGTCTTTGGTATTCAGGGCCTTGTAGCATGTGGTAGGATAACCAAATGTTTTTGATTTATGATGGGGGTTGTCTGGGGGTGGCTCTAACGGGAACAAATTCCTGTACGTGTCCACTTCTGTTGGAATATCTGAAGAAAAAAACAACAGCTGCATGTAGTATATCACAGCGCTACATAAGCACTAGATTATAAGACAGTTATTACACAACATCCTTGGAAATACCATGACAAAAGATGCATTGACTTAGATCAAAATATTGTTATCCAATTCAAATATATCCACAGAATTTAATATCAATAGTATATATTATTTATGTTCTTAAGGACGATACCTTTAAAGCACATCAGATCATTTGGAAAGTTAGGTTTCAAGCTAAGACGGTATCTTCAAAATCTATGGTGTTTTTTTTACAGTGAAACAAGAGCTGTCACTCGTAAGTAATGAATGCCCCCAAAGTGGTTTCTCATAGTCTGTGACCTTGATCTTAAAGTGTGGACCCATTACTTGTGCACAACACCTTATCTCTATGTGCTGAACATTTGTGACAATTTATTTTAAAATCCTGCAATGCATAACAGAATTACAGTCCAGTAGAACTTGTTTCATCATCTGTTACAAGTAAAAACTGTCAAGCCATGCTCAAACTTGCCCTCTGGATTTACCCTGTCAATCTGTATATCCATCAGTATCACAAGAGAAGTGTTTAAAACATGCCGGGATACGGTACTAATAGGCTGGTCAGATATCTCTAATACAAGTTTTATCATCTGAATCAACACACTCTTACTTACGACTATTCTACTGTATCCAGAAACTTACAAGTATTTTACTGTATCCAGAAACTTACCAGTATTTTGTCCTAGATCTATCTGTGCCATCATGATAGCACTTTTGTTAAGAATTTCCAACTTCAGTTCGTCAGGCATGAAGAACTGTGGCATATTTGACTTCACTTTCATATGGGCGACATGTGGAGGGGGGCCATGGAACATTGTGAAGTTTGGTAATTGCTGAAAAAAAGAACAACTTGAGTAAGATTAACTGAATGACAGAATTAACATTGCATTCCTCTTAAATACATCATCAGCATTATCTATTTGATTGATTTGCAAGCCTTCTTTATATTTTAAATGCAAAATACTTCAGACTACAAATACAGTTGTCCCAACTGAAGTGTCACTTTATACACGTAGCTATCTGGCTACAAAGGAAAGGATGTACATTTTGTACCCATAAATCCTTAGCTGTTATTTTCACAGTATGATAAAACATAAACCTAATATTCCTGTAAAGTTTAAGGTCTTTGTGTCCAATGCACGTGCAACACAAATTTTATAGATGGCAATTTTCACCTAAGTCAAAAGACTTGGCTTGAATCCGTAGAAACCAAAATGTCTATCCCATAACGTTTCATAAAATACTAGTAATGTCAAATAATTTTGAAAGCTACAAAAAGTAACTGAATGGACCGACAGATAAAGCTAAATCTGTTTCTCATCCTAAACATGATGACAATCAGAAGTAATTTTTAAGAAGATTCTCTCCGTATGATTCTAATTTACTAATTTTACACATTTTTCAATACTAACCAGGCCCTCCCTCTGAGGTGTGAAATCCTCAGGATTGTAGAAGTAAGTGGTTCCACCAACATTTTCTTGTACCATGCTGCCTACAGAGGGCTTGCCCTGTCTCAGGGGTGCCACTGGCGACCCTGTCCTTCTCATCATCAATGGGGAATTATTTGGGGACAAACGGGGGCTATGGTTTGGACTTGAATTTGATGTGATATTCAATCCTGAAATTCACATGGAGTTAAATTTCAAAAGTACATTTTTTGGGAATGAGCAATTTTTGAACAAGACAAACAACTTGTTACTTAAAACTTGCAAATACAAACAAGAGCTGCCAGATAACAGCATGTTTGACTACTCAAATCAACAAGAGGGCCAAGATGGCCCTTTATCGCTCACCTGGCTACCACTTGTTATAATGGTGTTGCAGAAAGGGTAAAAATTGACCTGGGTTCCTGATTGGAAAAATCTACGTAGCAATCCACTACACAATGCTTCGTTTCAAATACCAGGCCTTGTGGTTTTAGACAAGAAGATTTTTTTAGTTTTCCCTATAATTAAGCTTATGGGAATCAAGTGACCCCCGGCTCTCCCTTCCCCCTCAGAGAAATTGATAACTGAAGAATGGATTTAACTTACTAAACTACTTCTGTAGCAATACAAGGATAACAAATGAGTTCTACTATGGTGCAATATAAAATATTACAAAGTCATATTTATGATAGCTAACCAAGTCTGCAAAATATAATGTTGAGTCGAAAAAGAAACTAAAAAAGCTTCTTAATCCTGTCAATGCTGTATGATGTCTCATCTCTAAGAATATATTTTTTAGATTGTGGAACAATGGAAAACCCGTTTGCTATTTATAGCACTACATAAGCATTCTGCATGGCAATACAGGTTTAGAAATATGGGTTTATCATTCTTCATACTAAGTAATAATTAACAGTCAAAACTATGTTTTGATGTCCTTAATAAAACAAAAATGATTAGAAATAAACAAATTAAACTTGAAAATCAATAAAAAAAACATGAATACACAAAGAAATGACGTCTTTACATAACATAACCCCCTCAGTTATAGAAATGAAAGAATGTGCCAATTTAAACCAACGGGAGATCACAATGTGTACTAAATAAATGACAAATGTCATTTATCAGTCTTACAGTGTTAAAATACTGCAATTAAGTTAGCAAATAGGGTGTTCAATAGACAAAACATTATTCTAAAACTTTAATGAACTAGAAATAACATAAAAAAGTGCTTTAAAATGTTGACCTAATTAGACAACCTGAATACCCCAAACATGGAAATATGCATTAAGCCCATTTCTAGATTTCTTTATAAATTAAGAGTGTAACATCAAGTGATTCCCCTGCAGCCTAAATTTTAACCCATGGGCCTTGATTTGCACAATCTTGGTAGAACAATAAGCAATACTACATGCTAAATATGTCTTCTGTTACTGTTATGAAATAGCTTGTGACAATGCCATTGTAAAACAAAGGGGGTTTCTATGTTATAACATCATTTTAAGTATTAAAATGATTTCTGTGGGTCATAATTTGAACAATCTTGGTAGAGGTCAACTAGGCAATGCTAAATATCTAAGCTCTAGGCCTTGTGGTTTTAAAAAATAGGTTTTTCTGTAAAAAGCCTATGTAAAAACAAGTGACTCCCCCTGAGCTGGGTCAATTTTGACCCGGGGGTCATAATTTTAACAACCTTGGTAGAGATCTACTATGCAAAGCCACATGCCAAATTTCTAAACTCTAGGCCTTCCTGTTCTTGAGGAGAAGATTTTTAAAGTTTTTCATATTTGTTGCCATAGCAACCAGAGTTTTGCATGGAATGGTATAATTTGAACAACTATGATAGGGCTTCATGCAAGGAAGATCCCTGCCAAGTTTCATAAACATTGGAACAGTGGTTTCAGAGGAGATGTCATTTGAAGGAAAATGTTAACTGACGTATGATGTATGCCGGACAGAATGCAATCCTAATAGCTAACTCTGGCAATTTTTGCCTGGTGAGCTAAAAAGGCTTAAAAATGTTAAAATTGAAGTCATAATACTCTATGATCAATTCTTGTTATCAAATCTGATATCCATCAACACTTTCTTGTAGTTTCAAATGAACAGGTTATTACTGAAATATGAACATTAGAAATATTTGTACTCCCTAATAAAAGAGAACAACCTGCTGTACATATATCTATTCTAAATCAACAGTTTAATTACCTCCAAGATGGTTTGTGGCACTTGAGTTTTGTGGTGGGTGTCCAGGTGGGGGCATGTTGTTGAAGCTGGAGAAGTTGGGAGAACTTGAACTGTGTGACAACTTGGGTATGAACTCAGATACCATTGGATTACCGCCCTAAAATAAGAAATACCTTAAAGTCAATTGCAGTAATAAATAGGATGGACATTTCCGGGCCAACAGAACTTAAAACACATCAACCTCGATTTATATCTGCACTTGTATTACATTGCTTAAGACATAAAGTAGGCAAGTGTAATATAATTCACTTTACGCCATCAGATTTAAAAATTTACTTTTTATTACTTGGTTAATACTCGTTACCAACTTTAACATCACTGTAAGTCTATCAAAGGGTATGAAATATTAGAATGTACACATAATTTGAAACAGCAGTGCTAGCTCTGGCATTAGCCAATGCCTTTATTGCTTACAAAAAAGTTAAATTGGCTCAAAAGAAATTAAATTTGTTTTGTGTGCTTCGCAAACAGTGGAAAAAATGACTCAAAGCTAGCCCTGAAACATGTAATAAATTTACCTTAGTTGTAGAAGGGACAGAGAGATTCAGAGCAGAGAATTCACTTGTCATGCTGGAATCATACCCACTGTTGTTACCCATGAACGGTTTCATGTTTGGTGGCAGTTGACCATTCAGTATATTGGATACCGGACCGTTCTGTGGCGGAGGAGGAACAACAGACTGGAAAGTTTCATAATTTACATGTGTACAGTAACACCTACGCAGCTTACCAAACGCATGTTCTTTAAACAACATATTGCTTACGAACATAGTCCCTTGCAATAAATGTGATTCAAAACATCAGGCATGGAGTTATGTCTAGGTACGGACCTGATTTTTCTATCAGTAATGGCATATACATGTACATATGATTACATCCTACAGTAAGAATTGCCTCATTTAGTCTTTCTTTGCATCTTAAGTTTGAAATTTGAAACAGAAAATATTTCCCAGTTACGCTTGTAAAGACAGATAATTTTGAAACAGATAATACATTAAAATACACATACATCATAAAATTTATAAAGATTATTATCATACTATGATGATAGCACATGTATAACAGACAAACCTGCTGCGAGAGGGGAGTACTTTGTGAGATCGGTCCTTTGTTAGGGGTGATGTTACTGCTGTTGAAGGGGCTCGACATCTGTTGGGGTGGTTGAGGCATGGAGGTGCTAGCCTGGGACATGGGGCTATTTGACATCATGCTTCCATTGCCTACCATGCCAACACTGCCCCTGTTCTGGCGGGATATTGGTCCTGGTCTCTGCAAGTCACAGTTCAATTCTAACTGTACACTTTTCGTTGTTTTATTAAAAGCTTTTACATGAGATGAACATATATGATGCAATTTTGTGATTTTTACAACTTGCAGAAGTTACAATTGTACATTCCTGCAGCTCAACAAACTAAACTTTTGTTAACACCTCCATGTTACCTAGACGATTTTAATTTTTTCCCCCAAAATTCCACTAACATAACGAGTGTTCAAGTCTTACTAACTAGATGGGTGTTCAGTAGAACACTTGTGTCGCCCTCTTACGCTTTGTCAATAAAACAAAACTTTGACAGTTAAAGGTAAAACAAGGATCTGTATAAACAAGGGCCACAAGTAGCAAGATATTAAGTCAAGAGTTATCAAACTTAATTGTTTGATATCCCTTAATACCACAGCAAAGTTGTAGATTAATACTTCAAGTGGTTAATGATATATGTGCATGACAGTGCCAGTTGCACACAAGACTTTGGTACAAATCAAGAAACATTTTCACAGAGTTATCTTCTTTTGCTTACAGATAGGTCTCATGTTTGTACATAAGTACTCCAACTTTCAAAGTAATATCTCAAATGGTTAAGTCAACAAGTGGACAAGAATGAAAATTTTAACTGAGTTTCTAAGTCAAAAAGGGCCATAATTCAAATAAAATCCTTGACAGAATTACCTTCTCCTGCCCATGTTTTGGGATCATGATGGTTTACAAGTATTCAAACTTTCAAATTAATATCTCAAACTTTTTAGTCAAAAAGCAGGGTTCGACACTAACGCAGTCCCGCGATCCCGAGGACACCAAAATCTTGGGAGGGACTCCTGAACTTCCAAGTCAGTTGTTCCGTCGGGACTCCTAAGTTTTCGGGGCAAAAGTCAATAGTTCTGTTAATAATTTCGGGGACGCTTTACTCCGCGCATTTGTACGCATGCTTTTTTCAAAAGTACGCTAAAAACATTCGATGACGAATCCACGGGATGCATGAAATTTTCGTGAAACGCGTGTCAAAAATAACCGCAATATACAATACACAGCGTGACAGCTGATAAAATGTAAAGGCGTCGTCTGTTTTGTGCTCTCAACCAATTAGAACGCGAGGTTTTCCAATACTTATTAACTCCATAGGTAGGCGGTCGTAACACCCGATGATCAATTTAATGGGATCAAATGATGCTTTAATTTGGTTTTAATTTTTGTTTGCCGATTAATTATCAGCGTATTACAGTTGTTTTACGGAACCGTCGACAAACTGAATGCCTATTTTTTTAAATGTTTAACAATAAGATCAATTAGCGGCGTCTATGCAGAGAAGAAATTGTTCTTTCGGGACCGTTTACGAATTTAAAGTGACATAAAAAGGGCTCATGTGTAATTTTTTTAATATGCATATCAAAAAACCGGCGTGTTTGCATTGAAGTGACTCGAAAAGTATTGCGTTTGCAGACTAATGACAGCTAGTTTTCGCCACCGTTTTTCGAGTTAATGAGAAATGATCACTATTCAACTTAATATAGTTTAAACTATTGTTTGCCTGTACTTGTAGAGAAATGACAGGTTTGCAATGAAAATTATGTCATTTTCTTCGACCCGTTCACGATTCACATGCATATTATTTTATTTATTTTTTAAATAAAAATTATGGCATTATTTTGCATAAAGGGAAGGAATTTAACACCCTAAATATTTTGAATTTCTGTTCTGTATAAACATCAAATATTGCTTATGCAATTCACATTGTAGTGCCTGCTTGAATAAAATACTTTAAACAACCATTTTGTTGGTTTTTTAACATACTATTTCAGGTTATGCTTGCATGATATGAGTGAAATAATAGGTCTTTGACTTGACTTGAGTAAAAGTAGGAGGGATTTCTGATTTTTGGGAGGGACTTCTGATTTCAAAAGTAGAAGTCCCTTCAGGGTTTCTGGTTTAAAAGTTAGTGTCGAACCCTGAAAAGTGGACTGGTACGAAAACCTTAACCAAGATTCTAAGTCGATAAAGGACCTTAATTTTTAAAACAAATCCCTGACAGAGTTACCTTCTCTTGCCTACAGATGGGGGTAATGATGTAAACAAGCATTCAAAGTTTCAAAGCAATATCTCAAAGGGTTAAGGCAATAAGTGGATTTTACCCATATTCAATGTATTTTCTAAGTAAAAAAGGGGCATAATTCTGTCAAAAACCTTGACAGAGTTATGTACTCTTGTCTGTTGATGTAGGTCATGATGTAGGTCATGATGGTTAACAAGTATGGTTAGTTTCAAAGCAATACCTCCAATGGTTTTGAAATAAAGTGAGGTGGTACGAAAAACTTAACCAAGCTCAATACACTTTCTAAGTCAAAAAAGGGCCATAATTCTGCCAGAAACCTTGACAGAGTTATTTACTCTTGTCTGTAGATGGAGGTTATGATGGTAAACAAGTATGGTAAGTTTCAAAGCCATACCTCTAATACTTTTGAAATAAAGTGGGTTGGTTCCAAAAACTTAACCAAGGTGTGACACCAACGCCGACGCTGGGGCAAGTAGGATAGCTCCCCTTTTCTTCGAAAAGTCAAGCTAACAAGAGCTGTCAGTTGACAGCGCACTCGACTATTCTCAGTGCTTGATTGTATAATATAAGCTATAAGTAAAAGGCCCAATTTTAAACCAAATGAAAAAGAAGACCATAATTTAAACATAAATTCTAAGTTGAAAAAGGGGCATAATTCTATCACAAAGCTTGACAGAGTTATCCCTCCTGTGTGCAGGTTAGGGTCATGATTGTGAACACGGGTGCAAAGTTTCAAAGCAATTTCTCAATGGACTTTGAAAATATTTGGGGTGGCACGCCAACTTAAACATAAATTCTAAGTCCAAAAGGGGGCATAATTATGTCACAATGCTTGATAGAGTTACCTCCTACTGTGTACAGGTTGGGGGCATGATGGTGAACAAGTGTGCAAAGTTTCAAAGCCATATGACAATTGAATTGGAAAATATTTGAGGTGGTATGCAAACTTTTACGTAAATTCTAAGTAGAAAAAGGGGCATAATTCTGTTAAAAGGCTTGATAGAGTTACCTCCTCCTGTGTACAGGTTGGGGGCATGATGGTGAACAAGTGTGCAAAGTTTCAAAGCCATATGTCAATGGACTTTGAAAATATTTGAGGTGGTACGCAAACTTTAACATAAGTGGTTACGCCGACGCTCGGGTGACTAGGATAGATCTCCTTATTCTTCGAATAGTCGAGCTAAAAAGGGGCATAACTCTGTAAAATATGACCTTGACCAACACAATTTGGCAGCACCATGACCCTTATGTCATAAGCAATACAATTTGAAAGTTTGATGAAGAAATCTTAAGAAATGGCAAAGTTATAGCCAACATTAAGTTTTCGTGACAAAATCTAAGTACAAAAAGGGGCATAACTCTGTCAAATATGACCTTGACCTACAAAATTTGGCGGCATCACAACCCTTTTGACATAAGCAATACAATTTGAAAGTTTGATAAAGAAACCTTAAGAAATGGCAAAGTTATAGCAAAAATCTAAGTATAAAAAGGGGCATAACTCTGTCAAATATGACTTTGACCTACAAAATTTGGCAGCATCACGACCCTTATGTCATAAGCAATGCAATTTGAAAGTTACATGAAGAAATCTTAAGAAATGGCAAAGTTATAGCCAATGTTAAGTTTTCGTGACAAAATCAAAGTACAAAAAGGAGCATAACTCTGTCAAATATGACCTTGACCTACTAAATTTGGCGGCATCATGACCCTTTTGTCATAAGCAATACAACTGTAAAGTTTGATGTAGAAATCTTAAGAAATGGCAAAGTTATAGCCAACGTTAAGTTTGTGTGACAGACGGACCGACGGACGGACAAAGCGATCCCTATGTATTGCCTTTTCTCCGAAAGGGCGACACAAAAATAGTAATTAGCTAATTCAATGGGGCCATTCACAATGACAATGAAGTTGATGAGAAGGTTACACTGATACCTGTAACCATGGTAACATAGATGAACAATCTAGTATGATGAAGCATACTCACAGAGAAAGGCTGAAAGTCTGGGGTCCCCTCAGCTCCAGAAAATGTTGCGTTGAAGAACTGGTCACCATTATTCCCTGTGTTATCTTGTACAGGCATACCTGTAACAGAAATCAACATGTATTTTACATGTATATGACAAAAAAAATAAATCTGTCCGTTGTTACAATATGTATTATCCCGATGAAGGCATCAGCCGAAACAATGATGATCATATAAATCATAAAGAAGAACACGTGTTGTTATTGAAGTTTCCCTCATAACATGCATCTGGTTCAACTTTGACAAAAATCAAATACACTGTCAAAATGTGTTGATAAGAGCATGATGATTGATTTAGTGGACTCACTGTACTGCTTACATAACATGAATTATGATGACTGAAGCTACATTTGTAATTGAGTATTGATGTTCCACCCATACATCATGAGTGTGTACACTGCAGTCTGTTTTGATCATTTCATCTTGTATATTAAAAGATGCTCATTTAAATGTACATTTAGCATTGTTCCATGTTATATTGATATTGACTGTCAGTTGCTCAAATCAGCCTTTCAGAGTTTACTTGAATACAATGGAACTCCATTTTTACTTATATCAAGACCACAGGCACAATTAGTTTATCTTAAAAAAGATTGATGAATACAGAGCTCCAGATAAGGTTTTGCTACAATTGGGTATTAACTCATCTGTTTTCGTCTTAAATGGATTTTTAAAATTTGAATTGCCTAAAACTGATTGTTAACCATCCATTTTGGCAGATATTGTGCAATTATCTAAATCAATTGGGCTTCACTTGAAACTGGGTTTCTTTTCTCTCTAAGTTATAACAAATCGACAAATGTGTGGGATTTTTCAACACAGGCTGCCTTTACGGTATACTGCTAAAATTTAAGACCTGTGCCACAGTGATATAGTGAAATGCCAGATTACAATTTGGCCAAGAAAGATGATTTACACATGAGAAATGCACTGAAAACACGTCAGAAATTAATGTTACATGCTGAATGGGTCACTTTTCTGATTCTTCTTGTCAGAGATAGAAATGCTGATATACCTAACATCATTCGTAACAATTTAGGTGGACAGTCTGAAAATGTGTTTCCTTATTTTACACTACATTTAATCAGAATAAAATTCTCAGATTTATATATCTTTGTTTTAGAATTGGTACATAAGGTAACATAAGGTAAGAGACTAAGTGCATAAATTAATTATTTATTAGAGTTTTGATGGTCACTTTGAAAAGAATTTTACCTTTAATTTGAGGTCTTGGTTAATGAACTATTGTTCTTACTTAGGACAGATTCATATACATGTTTAAGGATGCAATTTTTGTTTCGCCAAAGAATTAACACACATAATTCTAGACATTTTTAACTCTGAATGACTTGGGTATTTCTTTTTTACAGATATTAATCTGTATTTGCTACTGTGAATCATCCAGCTATTTCTTGGACCAATTTTTTGGTACTAATACTGTCATTATCCATATACCGGTATGTTTAATATGTGAAATCAGTCCAAGCACAATATAGTATAGCTTTCTACATACTAAGGTTTTATTCTTAATAATTACGGAATCTGATTCTGAGCTGTTTCTTAGCTTGCTGTATGTTCTTTTTTTTAAAATACTTATATGGAGAATGTCGTTATCTAGATTTAGCAATAAAACACGCCTTAACACGGACACTTCTGAAATGACAACATTTTTTAGCTGGTTTAACCATACCTTATGTGTTCACATACATGTATTTCCAAAGTGAAGAAATAATTTTTAACAAGGTAGTTGCTGGTCGTCCGCAAGTCAATTTCTTTGTACAAGAGTTTATCATGATATTAAAGAGCAGAAATCAGGTACAATTGGCAATTATCATTTATTATATATACTACACTAGATTTTATATTGTTCACTCTATGTCAGCAGCTACATGATCTATTACTCATGTCAAATCACAAACTATTTACCTATATGCAAGTTCTTTTGACCTAATTACTAGTAATTAGTTCTAATAAGACAATAATAATTGGAGGTGTAATGATTCATCGCAGTACAATGCACCGCAGTATCTTTAACTTTCTCCTTTCACGACTCCCCATTACCAAAAATTAGTAAGGTATGGTACAGCACAGTATTTACTGTTGGTATTCAGCGATAAGGGAAGCAGGGTCCTAGCCTAATCTCATGCATTACAACGCATCGCATGGGATCAATATCCTCCTCCTTCAGGAATCTAGCTTCCATATCAAACTTTTTGAAATCTAATTATCAAATCCTTAAGCTAAGGCTAAATTACCACATACAAATAGCACAAATGCACTTGTTCTGGGAATCAAACAGTCAACATAGAGGTTTTTTTACAAGTTTGTGTGAAAAACAGTCGTTTGCAGGCATTTTTTTCACAAGTAGGGGAAGTAGCCGTAGCCCTTCTAGAAAGGAACAAAATTGCCAGGGCCTCCTCTTTTTTCAAACTTGTCTCCAACATTTTCACCAACTGGGAAAAGTTGGAGCCACTTTAGAGCCAAAGTTTCAAGCCATGTTTTACCTGGTGTAATCATACTCACTGATATCTTTTTTCCTCATCATTAATTTTTTATTTGTTTAGTGCACAAGCTATGAAATGAGTTGTTATTCTTTATGATAATGTTTAAAAACATAAAAAAATGCATTATTCCCCTGTGACTAAAACCTTTGACTTTTGGCTTTTTAGCCTCTTATTCATATCTAAGCATAAATTATATTACATCCTGCTGAACACAAATGAATTGGAATTTTGAAGCTGTCACAAAACATGTCCTTTGTATTTGTCTCGCATCTTGGGCATGAATTACCAATTTCCTAACAGTCTTAAAATTTTCTTTCGAATTTTAGCAAGTCAATTAAAAAATATTTTTTCATTCCCACTGTTAAAGTTTCTTGGGATCATATTACTTGTTAAAATTTCTTTGGATCCTATTAAGATTATCACAAAACGTTTGCAAAAAAAACCCCAGCAAACTACCGTATTTATAATAAAATGTTGACAAAACAGCGACGACGAATTTCACAAACAAGCCTCTCTGTCTTGTCACTCTTTTTGTTTTTAAATTTATTTTCTCAAAGTGTCACCCGAAATCAATATCTGAAATGACAATACACATATTGGACTCGTTATTGGTTTTCTTCACGATCAAAGCTTAGTAAAACGTGTGAATCGGGTACCAATTCATAGGCTGCTTATATCATAAAGGAAAAAAAACAAATACGACATCTGAAAAATGTATGCGCCACTTATTTTCGCCAACTGGCAAAATATAGCGCCAGATTCTTTAAATGATTGCAAATGGAAACATTGGCGATCGACAGAGGAGGCCCTGATTGTGATTTTTTAGTTTTAGGGTAAATGTATGAAACTGTACTTTCACAAAGGGTTGAGTTAATAGTAGCACAGAAACACTTTCATTTCCTTGTTGAACTTAATTTTCAGTATTCAAAATCTGCTTGAACATGTCCCTGCTTTTTTTTTGTGAATTGCCATATTTTATACAATGGCACTTTTGATACTACAAAATTACTAAATAAATTTAGATTATAATGCCTAATAAAATATTAGCTGTCTTGTTTGCATTTTATATTTGTTTCACCCATGATAAACAAGCACCAAAACAGGCCGTAAATTGGTTGTAAAGTGCATTTGATATTTTAAATAGTCCAAAAACCATGCAATATGCTTCGAACATCAAGCCCAATTCATTAAATCTGTTTCGGCATTTGCCGTTCACTGGCCAGCAACCGCTTATTAATTATTTTACCTTTGTCAGCATTCAAATTTCTGCTACAGCTGTATAGTTAAAAAAAAACGGGTTTGTTTAACTTGGCATTTTTGAATAATTAGAACTTAATTATAAGTTATTTCTAAAAGTGTTCTTTTATATGTTTTTTTTCTTTTACATATCACGCATATGAAAAGACATTTTGCCGTATAACTGCATAATCAAGATGAACTCTGAATAGTCTCTTATACAAAGAAATTCACTTCGGCACAACAAACCTTAACAAGCATAGTCTGCTCGTCCAGTAACCAGACAAGTGGATAGAACTCTAGTTGCCGGACGAGCTGCCACTTCCTTTTAACGATTTAACATAGATCTATCAGTAGATTATGAAAGAATAAAATCACAAATCTGCAAAAGTTGTAATGCATAATAACAACATTTTTAAACCTGTAATTATTGACATTAGTTTGTGCAATAGATGTCAAAAATATTAAATCCTCATTAGTATTATTTTTCAAAAGTTTTGTTACAAATTCTGAAAAATTGTTTCAGTGGTGTAAGCGATTTGACCCAATTTTAATCCTTTCTTTTACCATGTTTACTCAGCAATATTTTAAATAATCACGACAGACCTATATTATCAGCTGAATTCGTTGGTCCGTTAAGAAGAGCTGGCCCATTTAAAAAGGAATTCGGAATAGTCTGTTGCTGCTGCTGCTGCTGAAATGCGTGAGGATTTTGATGAATAAACTGGCACTCGTCTCCGTAGGTGCAAGTGCCAGTGCTCATAAAATATCTGCAGAGTGCGGCCTTTTTTCCACCAGGAACCGCACTTGACATGTTAAACCGATACCACTGTTAATGTTTCATCTATTTGTAGTGTGATTAAATGAACCGTTCGTGAGTAAATCTCAACTTGATTTGCTTTATTTTGAAAACAAGTATCTCAACTTTTGCTCTCAATACGCATGCTCAGTTGAATTTTGGGAAAGGAGCCGCTTATCTCAATCACAAACAGCCACCTAAGAGTCGCGTCCCCTTTGCAATTTCATAATATTTTTGCAGAAGTTGTCATACTGATTGAAGGCGTCACATATTCAGGTATTTCACATAAAAACACACTTCGTTTTATTTGCTTGCAATATTTTAAATAACATTTCTTTATATTCACGAGCTAGATTTAGAAAACCGGGGAGACACTCAAAATCCTCTTGGTCATAATCCCCTTGGTCCAAAAATGGCATAGTAGTCATAATCCCCTTGATGGATTTTACATTTTAATTTCAATAATTTTCTTTTTTTTCAATCATTCGCTATAGTAAAGTTTAACTAGAGACAAATAAAACATTCAGTAAAGTTTTTTATTCAATATATGCTTTTCCACTTGTAAAATTCATCAACGGGATTCTCGGCTTCGCACATCCAGGTACTGATAAATTATGTACATTCGGGAAAGGTGATTCCTCGGCTGTCATCACTGGGGTCTATGCATCTTTAATCTTTACATGTACAATAACCAAGAGTAGAAATGAAAAAAAGACGATGATCTACAACTATCAGATTGTTTTTATAATAATTCTATATGTTGTTAAAAGCTTTTTGTTTCGTTTGAAATCAATTTAAACTTGCATATGAGTCTACGGTAAAGACCGAGTTTTAACCTTTTACCGAATGAAGAAATGAACGAGACCTAATAATCCGATTGGTTAACTGGTCAGTATGACGTCACGGTGAAGCCGAGAATTGTGACTTACTATGCCCTTTTTGGACCAAGGGGATTATGACCAAGGGGATTTTGAAGTATACCGACCTGAACTTACCAAGTTCTACAATGTTCTTGACCTCAGAGTAAAAACTCACAGTTTGCATAATTTTTCATGTTCATACTTATTACATTTCATATTTATTGGCAAATGGCGGCTTTTAACAGAATATTACTTCAGTTAATCTTTGATAACTTGATCAAAGTCACAATGACACAAGTAAAATGCTAAAGTTATCAGGGGTCTTGAGTTACTGGAATCCAGGGCAGTTTACAGGGGCAGCACTTCCAGTACAGCCATTCTAGCTAAAATGACTCCATTGTGGACTTACCATGAAAATTGGAGACATTGTGTAGGCAGCCGGAAATATTATTCATAGAAAATAGAGTTTCGTAAGATGCACATCAACATAACATATATTCAACTTTCAAGCGGTTTTACCACTTGTATGAGAACAACAGAAAGTGTGGAGGAGTGTAAAAATACTGATTTTTGATTGGTCAGTCCAATGATTTGATTGACAGGCAGCGTCATGTTAATTGGCACCATAATATAGGGCTGTAACAGCATTTCAACATCTGTCTCTGATGCCTGTAAATGTTTAATTTGTTAGAACTCGCTGAAATCTGAGGATGAGTTTTAACATAGTGGGGGAGAATGTCACTGTAACGGACTTAATTATGAATGAGAGAAAAATGTGCAACCTGACCAAGAACTAGGGTTGGGTACTGCCATGAAAAATATACCATTGTATAACGTGGTTTTGCACTTAATACAATGGTATGTACCATGGTATATTGCCAATTTAACTTTAATAAGTGATTATTGTGCAATTATGTATTTTCAAATAAAAAAGTATTGATATGTAAACAATAGTAGAGATCGCCGTGACGTCACACGGCAATTTTGATAAGATTGCTGGTGGGCAATAACAGTTGTGTTTACAATGCTTGTGTTTCGGAAAGGAATTTTTATAACTTTTTTTGCTATCTGAAGGATTTTTAAAATTCAAAAGGTTATGAAATGCTCTGGGGATACTCAAATTTTCACATTAAAATATCTCTTTTGAAAAAAAATACTGTTTTTAATGACACTTGATTTTTCATAACGGCTTGTTGCTGCTATAACCATTTACAAAAACAGTGTAAGTTAAGCGCTTGCAAATTTTTCATTTTGAATCTTAACAAAAGTTGAAAATAATGAATAAAGTGTATATTTTATTAGCTTTCCAGTGATATAAAACATTTTAAAATATCATTTGTTTTAAAAAAAGTTATGGCCATTAAATATTGCGTAATACAGGGTTTTGTTTGCAAACACGATCTCTCCTATATTCAGCCAGAAAAAGTATTTAAGAATCAAATTTAGGAATTTATTGTCTTTGAAATTGGACATATGTTTAAACTTTAATGTCACAAATCAAGACAAAGGAAGTCAAAGGAATGTGTTTACCTATAAACAAATTAAAAAATTTAGGGTGTTTAAAAAATTATTTCAATATTTGCCAAAAAAATATTTTTTGATACATTATTAAATTCTATTTTTTTTATAAACTTGCACGATTGAAAAAAGCGATTGAAATTAACATTGCAAACACATTAATTTTCGAGTCATTTCCCTGCAAACATGCTGCCAAACAATTTTATAGTTACAACAATTAAAGAATTAACAGCAATTTTATCTCTTTAGCTTGAAGACGTCAGCAAAAATTAAGGGCTTAAAAGCGCCAAACGCTCTAATTTTCGAGTCACTTCACTTCAAATACACTGCTATTTCTTTCCTTTGTCTGAATTAAAACATGATCAGTAATTATGAATAAACTGTCCCGAAAAACTGGTTATTACATGTATCTGCAACCACACTAATTTTCAATTAACTTCTCTCCAAACACCCAACTTATTGTTCCCATTGTTGAAACATTTTTAAAACGGGGAATGAGTTTGCCGACGACTGTAATAAGCCAATAATTGATAAAAAAACATGCTAATTTCAAAACCATTCTCAGATAACACACCGCAAATTAAAGCATCATTTAATCTAAACGATTCAGTGTCACAAAATCAATTGATACATGGATTATCGGGTATTACGACCGCGCATATGTGCAGGAATAAATGTTGGAAAACGTGGCTAATTTGTTGAGTGCGTAAATAGGGTATGCCGTAACTTTTTATCAGCTGTCAACTTAATATGTGTCAAGTATTGTATATAGCGGTGTTGTATACAGTGTCCACTTATAAGAACTATTTATTGGAGCTAAAAGTATCGGTATTCCGGGGCAGTATTGTGGTATCGTACCACGGAAGGCTAGAACCACATATTACCGGTAATTACTGGGCAAACTGTGCGCCTCTACCGGGATTGGTCAAACTTTGTTACTGTATGATGCCAATAGAAAAACGCAGGAACACTTTGAGATTAATAGTTTCTGTCATGAGCACGCGGTTCAGATCGAAATGTCCGTCAATGAGGGTAACTGTTTTGGAGGGAATGAGACTTTGCCGAGATATTTCTATGATGGATATTTCCATCTGAACCAAATGTCTCATGATAGAAACTTTTTCTTGCATACCGTCTTGCACTTGAAAGAAGCAAACTTATCAAAATGATGCATTTTCATATAAAAACAAACGATATTCAGACGTTGACGTTTGGGAAAGTGACGTCACAATGTTTATAACGTTATGTCACAAGTAATTCACAAGAGTCATCTGGCATAGAAGGGGTGCCAGACCGGTTTTTCCGGCATGGGTAAAATCACCGGAAATGCTGATCCGATATGCCAGAAACAAAGCTATATCATCAGGTCTGGACATGTAATTTTTTCCTTACTAGCCCAAAGGGTCACCAGTTTTAAGAATTTATTACTTGCCAGCCTAGTTTGAGTAAGGTCAATGACAAATTATTTCATTTTTGCATAATTATTGGAGTTTGTCACATATTTTTTATTTTGGACGACCTTGTTTTTGCAGATAATTTGACCTTTAAAGTTTAAACTTTTATGAAATATGATGACAATACATTGGTTTACTTTTCAGCTCTACAAATTCATTATACAGTTTTAATAATGGAAACGCATATTTTAAGTCCAGACAATTACATGACTGTAAAATAGAACAACAAACTTTCATCCTATGTTTTCATGGTTATGGTGAAATTAATAATCTATTAATGTTTTATTTTACACATTCTCTAGATTGACCCACGCACACTAGAATATCAGTCACTGGTTTTGTATAATTAATTACAGTCGTCTGGACATCATCTATGATGAAATCCAAGCTTATTTTTAGCTCGACTTTTCTATGAAAAGGGGAGCTATCCTACTCGCCCCGGCGTCGGCGTTGGCGTCACACCTTGGTTAAGTTTTTCGTACCACCCCACTTTATTTCAGAAGTATTAGAGGTATGGCTTTGAAACTTTCCATACTTGTTTACCATCATAACCTCCATCTACAGACAAGAGTACATAACTCTGTCAAGGTTTTTGACAGAATTATGGCCCTTTTTAGCTCGACTTTTCTATGAAAAGGGGAGCTGTCCTACTCGCCTGGCGTCGGCGTTGGCGTCACACCTTGGTTAAGTTTTTCGTACCACCCCACTTTATTTCAAAAGTATTAGAGGTATGGCTTTGAAACTTACCATACTTGTTTACCATCATAACCTCCATCTACAGACAAGAGTACATAACTCTGTCAAGATTTTTGACAGAATTATGGCCCTTTTTGACTTAGAAAGTGTATTGAGCTTGGTTAAGTTTTTCGTACCACCTCACTTTATTTCAAAACCATTGGAGGTATTGCTTTGAAACTAACCATACTTGTTTACCATCATGACCTTCATCAACAGACAAGAGTACATATTTCTGTCAAGATTTTTGACAGAATTATGCCCCTTTTTTTACTTAGAAAATACATTGAATATGGGTAAAATCCACTTATTGCCTTAACCCTTTGAGATATTGCTTTGAAACTTTGAATGCTTGTTTACATCATTACCCCCATCTGTAGGCAAGAGAAGGTAACTCTGTCAGGGATTTGTTTTAAAAATTAAGGCCCTTTATCAACTTAGAATCTTGGTTAAGTTTTTCGTACCAGTCCACTTTTTGACTAAACTGTTCGAGATATTACTTTGAAAGTTGGAATACTTGTTTACCATCATGATCCCAAAACATGGGCAGGAGAAGGTAATTCTGTCAAGGATTTTATATGAATTATGGCCCTTTTTGACTTAGAAACTCGGGTCCACTTGTTGACTTAACCATTTGAGATATTACTTTGAAAGTTAGAGTACTTATGAACCATCATGAGACCTATCTGTAAGCAAGAGAATATAACTCTGTGAAAATGTTTCTTGATTTGTACTTAGAAATTCTTAGTTAAAGTAGTTAAAGTCTTGTGTGCCCTTAACTGTCAAAGTTTTGTTTTATTGGCAAGCACTAAAAAAGTCGAGCGCGCTGTCCTACTGACAGCTCTTGTTTACTTAGAAAGTGTATTGAGCTTGGTTAAGTTTTTAGTACCACCTCCCTTTATTTCAAAACCATTGGAGGTATTGCTTTGAAACTAACCATACTTGTTTACCATCACAACCTTCATCAACAGACAAGAGGACATAACTCTGTCAAGGTTTTTGACAGAATTATGCCCCTTTTTGACTTAGAAAATACATTGAATATGGGTAAAATCCACTTATTGCCTTAACCCTTTGAGATATTGCTTTGAAACTTTTAATGCTATTTCACATCATTACCCCCATCTGTAGGCAAGAGAAGGTAACTCTGTCAGGGATTTGTTTTAAAAATTAAGGCCTTTTATCGACTTAGAATCTTGGTTAAGTTTTTCATACCAGTCCACTTTTTGACTGAACTGTTAGAGATATTAATTTGAAAGTTGAAATACTTGTTTACCATCATGATTCCCAAACATGGGCAGGAGAAGGTAATTCTGTCAAGGATTTTATTTGAATTATGGCCCTTTTTGACTTAGAAACTCAGTTAAAATTTTCATTCTTGTCCACTTGTTAACTTAACCATTTGAGATATTACTTTGAAAGTTGGAGTACTTATGTACCATGGTAAGACCTATCTGTAAGCAAAAGAAGATAACTCTGTGAAAAATTTTCTTGATTTGTACTTAGAAATTCCTAGTTAAAGTCTTGTGTGCCCTTAACTGCCAAAGTTTTGTTTTATTGGCAAGCACTAAAAAAGTCAAGCACGCTGTCCTACTGACAGCTCTTGTTTAACATGCTTTGAATCACTATTTAAAAAAAGTTAATAGGCAATTTATTTTCATGCAGTTTTAATCAAATTGTTTCTTAAAACTAAAATTACTGGCTTGAATTTTAACTGATCTGAGGGGCAAACCAAACTTCAGCTGTAGATCATGATGAGTTGCTGTAAAATAAATATTTTAACATTTTAAGCTCGACTTTTCTATGAAAAGGGGAGCTATCCTACTCGCCCCAGCGTTGGCGTCGGCGTTGGCGTCACACCTTGGTTAAGTTTTTCGTACCACCCCACTTTATTTCAAAAGTATTAGAGGTATGGCTTTGAAACTTACCATACTTGTTTACCATCATAACCTCCATCTACAGACAAGAGTACATAACTCTGTCAAGGTTTTTGACAGAATTATGGCCCTTTTTGGACTTAGAAAGTGTATTGAGCTTGGTTAAGTTTTTCATACCACCTCACTTTATTTCAAAACCACTGGAGGTATTGCTTTGAAACTAATCGTACTTGTTTACCATCACGACCTTCATCAACAGACAAGAGTACATAACTCTGTCAAGGTTTTTGACAGAATTATGCCCCTTTTTGACTTAGAAAATACATTGAATATGGGTAAAATCCACTTATTACCTTAACCCTTTGAGATATTTTAATGCTATTTCACATCATTACCCCCATCTGTACGCAAGAGAAGGTAACTCTGTCAGGGATTTGTTTTAAAAATTAAGGCCTTTTATCAACTTAGAATCTTGGTTAAGTTTTTCGTACCAGTCCACTTTTTGACTGAACTGTTTGAGATATTAATTTGAAAGTTGGAATACTTGTTTACCATCATGATTCCCAAACATGGGCAGGAGAAGGTAATTCTGTCAAGGATTTTATTTGAATTATGGCCCTTTTTGACTTAGAAACTCAGTTAAAATTTCCACTTGTTAACTTAACCATTTGAGATATTACTTTGAAAGTTGGAGTACTTATGTACCATGGTAAGACCTATCTGTAAGCAAAAGAAGATAACTCTTCTTGATTTGTACTTATAAATTCCTAGTTAAAGTCTTGTGTGCCCTTAACTGTCAAAGTTTTGTTTTATTGGCAAGCACTAAAAAAGTCGAGCACGCTGTCCTACTGACAGCTCTTGTTTTAGTTAACATCTATGTTTAAAAGTGCATAATTTTTATTGAATTGGCTTTAGCTTAAAATTCATAGCAACATGGAAGTTAATCATACATGAGTAAATAAGTTTGTCTATATTGTATAGGTTAGTGTATATTTTGTTGCATTTACTTCAATAAATTGGTAAGGTGCCGCGCTTGCCCAGCCATTAATTTATAGTAGTCAATGCATCAAAATGAATATTAATCATGTGTTTGAAATTTTTTTTTGTATATCAGCATTGTTCCCCATATTACTGACTTTGTATACAATTATTGATTTACCGAAGTTAAAGTGCAGCAAATACTGCGATTGGACAAAAAATAATTTGAAACACTAATAAATAGTAGTAAGGTCTAAAAAAAGTCTGTTTCCTGTAACCCTACCGACCCTCCTTTTTTACCCTCGTACCAAACTTTTTTATAACCCTGAAAAATAATAGCATGAAGAAAAATTCTATTTACATGGGATTTGGTGTTGTCTGTGTTCAAACATTTCTTCCATAACTATTACATCAAAGACCTAGTAATGGTTGAATACTGTTATTGATACCCATCAAATTACATGTTCACATTAAAAAAAATTTCCTACTTTCAGACCCATCTTTTTGTCAGCATGTTACAAGAAACAGACATTTTTTGTGGCCTGAAGAACAAGTTAGAGATTGTCTTTGTAACTAGTAAAATATTTTAGCTTCTGTGAAAGGAAGTAAATCACAGTATGTAAATTTTGTAATTATTAGCTACAGTCAATAGCAGGAAATTCTACTTAGGTGTAACAGGTTGAAGGTACTGGTATTCCAAATAATAAAACAGGTAAATACAAAATGTTCAGGATATTGATTGGATGAGTACAGCGCAATATTGAAACCTTCATGACTTTTATACTAATGGTTTTAATATCCTCTACTGTAATAGTGGATTAAGTTAAAGGGTATGTGTATATTTCATAGTTATAGGAAAATTACTTTATTCTCAGTTTGTAAATTAGGATGTCATTAGAAAGTTTGAAACATTGATTTATACAGATTAAGTTTTAGTTTCATGTAGGTGAATTTATGGTGTGTAACTGATTTGTGGTGTGTAACCGAATAGTTTGTTGTATAACTGAATTTGTAGTGTTTTGAATTCTCACCATAAAACCCCCCACAAATATAGGGTATTGGAAAAAGTCTCCCTACCCACCTGTGGAAATATATAACCCACTAGACAGTAACAGTAAGTATTTTTTCCTTTAAAACAAGTCAGAATTCTGGAGTCGTGTATAATGGAGTTTGCTGTACCATCCATGAAGGTACTATAGGATAACATAGTGATACAGTGGAATATATAGAGGATAATTGTTGGTTTCGTTGTAAGATCACGTTATAATTTCACCGAGTGGGCACCAAAAGTGATATTTTCACAAGTCGCCGCCACCCCCCAGTGAAAATGACAACTTTTGGTGTTCAGCAGTGAAATTAACGTGATATTACACCGATACCAACAATTTTTCTGTTTATTTTATGGTTAAAACTCTACTTTTTATTGAGTTTGTTTCTATAAAATAACGAAAATCGCGGGAAACGCCATCAAAAACATGCGCAAATGGCGCCATTTTAACGGCGCCATCCCGCCCCCATGGTTTCCAGCATTAATTACGCTCGGTATACTTTTTGGCGTAAACCGGGTAGAAGATTGCAAAAACAGTGAAAAATAAAAATGGTAATCCACTGTTTCAAAACTGTGGGTTATCACTTTTATTTCACTGAGAAAACTCTATAATTCACTCGAAAACATTAAATAAAAAATCCTACTTCATCTGTTTTTACAGATTTTATTGACTGTGTTGGAGAATGACAGACCAGGAGGAGCAGGAGGATGAGTTACTGGCATTGAGCAGTATCTATGGCAACAACATTCTCAAGGTCATTCGTGAAGGTGAACTCAATGGGGGTGAATTGTCTGCTTGTATTGTGCGCTGCCTGATGATTTTGATGTGAAAATTGTGAAAAATCAGAAAGGTAAAACTTTTCTTTTAATTAATCAAATCAGTTAAATTTTCTGTAGGTGTCAGGTTGATGTAGACATGTTTTTAGTGAACACAGCTTCCAGTGCAAAGATTACTGGTATGTATCACTTTAAAATCAAATATATTTTTTAAATAAATAAAAAAAAAAAATTTTTTTCTACATGTAAACATGTTTCTTGTGGGCTGTGTCTTTCCCCGGCTGTGTCTTGAAAGACACATCGTTTTTATTGAAGTTTGCTCAGAGTTATGTAAAAGGGGTCAGCCATGGACTTAATCTGAATGTTTTAGGTATGAGCACCAGTTGGATGAGAACAAGAGCTTGCAGTGACACAATAAGCTTGTAGCTTTTTTCATGCTTACACTGTTTGATATAATGGGGTAACATTGAAACTAACTTTTAAACAACATGCTTATTTGCAACAAAAATGGAAGTGGTGTTTTTGTGATTTCAGAAAGTAGTGGAGAGAAGAGTGAAACTGAGTTACACAGAATCCGACATCTACCTCCTGTCATGTTAAACTTTGTCTTACCAAAGGACTACCCGTCCAGTAATCCCCCACAGTTCACTCTGTCTTGTAAATGGCTCAACAGGCAACAGGTATACTTGAACATTTTATCAAAATTAAAATCTGTATGTTTGTATTTTAAAGTTTTTATCTTTGGTACCGGATACTCTATATGACCAACACACCCAGAAGAGTTTACCAGTAATTTTAGGTTTTGGGGGATAGTCCATGTTACAGAACGCGCCCCTTTCCAGAGACACCCCCTGGTTCCTTTACATGCTTGGTGTACAGTACTGATACATCGGACCTCCGTTTTAGGTCTCATCCGAAAGATCATTTATTTATGTTTGTGAAGGAGCGATGGATTGAACATGAGATCCCTGGATTACCTGTCCAGCGTGTTGACTACATCTGAAATCTACTGGTACATGTAACAACATGACCAAAGTCACTGGTTTGAGTGAGGTGTTGTGATTGGTTGCAGACAGTGCTTGTCCAGTGTCTGGTTTGGTCATTTTGTTCCTATTCTTGCGCATTGATAAATACATGTATACCTACCCTCAAAAAGTGTTGTGTAGAGGCTGCTATATAGAAAAGATAATATTCAAAAAGTAGTCCCTAAGCATTATAAAACACAGCACTCACCAGCAGTCAGACTTACACAGACAAATGAGTCTTCCAATTATGGGAAAAGGCAGCAGACACAGTACCTGATACTGTAGCATAAATATTAAGTACATAAAGGCAACACTTTTGAAAAATTCAACACATAGCACACATAATGTAGACACAACACAAAGCACAGAACAGACACACACATATGAATAATAGGTTGAATATGAGGTCACCGCCTTGTAACAGTCGGTTACTCGAAATATTGCCAATTGAGGGTTTAAAATCGCTTTGTCTGGATCGGTCCCAAAGCACCCCAAAATTGAAACCAATATTATTGTGCAAGTATTTATAGCTATATTGCTTACAAACTTTGTATCTTATACATAGCATTCCATTTATTTTCTCAGGGTACATAACTCTGTTGAGATGTAATTAGAAAGTGTGTCCATTTATGCACCAAAAGCATGTCCCCTTAGAGTAAAAGTGCATAGGTGGAGATAAGAATCTCCTAGTTGTTCTAGTATTCTTCAGAAAGGCCAAAAGATGTTTTTCAGTGAGAATTCACCTCCTTTAGAAAATTAGCAGTAGATGACCAGGTTAGCCCCTCATCTAAGCTGTAAAAGCATGTTTTATCAGAAATTTGTCCCAGAATGTCGTGCCTGAGACTGTACAACTGAAAGGACATGCACTTTTATAAAAAATTAAGAAACTTCAAAGCTGTGTTTAGACCATCTTGCTGATGAAGATCAGCAGGAAGATTCATCTATGATAAAAACACCTGTGAACAAAGGTTTCTTGTCAGCAAAGACCATTTGTCAGTAAAGAACACTTGTCTGTAAAGACCGCCTGTCAGTAATGATCACATGTCAGTAAAGACCACCTGAAAACAAAGACCACTTGTCAGCAAATACCACATCTGCTTATTCTAGTATGTGGCCTTTGTTGGCAGGTTTAACTGTATATAGTTCAATGTCAGGTCACAATACATACCGTATGTGACTGAAATCAAATTTGTAACATCTACTGGTAGAATTTGTCTTTGACAGTAAGTTTCTTTCTGCTTATTTGTCTTAGAAGCAATTCTTTGCCAAGTATCAAATTGATTTGTATTTGTCTTTGAACATAACTCATTATCAGTTTCTGTATAAGGTAAAATGTTCTTGTAATACCTGGCACTAAGTTCCAGGGTGGGTGAGCTATTACGACCACTTCCATACGTCATCTGTCCATCCGTCAGTCCACCATTTCCTTCAAACGACATCTCCTCTGAAACCACTGGACCAAGTTGATGAAACTTTGCTGGGATGTTCCTTGAATGAAACTCTATCAAAAGTGTTCAAAGAATCCCATTAAATGCAGAATTCTGGTTGCTATGGCAACAAATAGGAAAAACTTTTCTGAAAGCACAAGGCCTAGAGCTTAGATGATTTAGCATATAGCATTGCCTAGTGGACCTCTATCAAGAATGTTCAAGTTATAACCTCAGGATTAAAATTGACCCTACCTGAAGGGGTCATTTGATTTCACAAAGGCTTGTGTAAGAAAAACTTTAAAAACCTTCTTCTATGAAACCACAAGGCCTAGAGCTTAGATATTTACCATGTGGACATCTACCCAGAGTGTTCAAATTATAACCCCCGGATCAAAATTGACCCTGCCCGTTGGGTCACTTGATTTTACAAAGGCTTCTGTAGGAAAAACCTTTAAAATTTTTTTTCTCTGAAACCACAATGCCTAGAGCTTAGATATTTACCATGTAGCATTGCCTAGTGGACATCTACCAAGAGTGTTCAAATTACAACCCCCGGATCAAAATTGACCCCGCCCAGTGGGTCACTTAGTTTTACATTGTATATGGAAAACTACAAAAACCTTTTTGTCTAGAACCAAGATATTTACTATGTAGTTATGCCTAGTGAACCTCTACCAAGATTGTTCAAATCATGACCCCTAGGTGAAAATTGACCCAGCCTCGGGGGTCACTTGATTTTACATATGCTTATATAAGCAAAATTTCACAATTCTTCTTGTCTAAAACCACAAGGCCCAGAGCTTAGATATATGGAATGTAGCATTATGTAGTGGACCTCTACGAAGAGTGTTCAAATAAGGACCCTCAAGTCAAAATTGACCCTGTCTGCTTTTGTTGGCCTTGTATTATAGCCAGTGGTAGTCAGATGAGTAATATAGGGCCATCTTGGCCCTCTTTTTTCTTATGAATTTACAAAGTTACTTGTTTATTTCTAGCTTGGAAAACTTTGCAAGAAGTTAGATTCAATCTGGGATGCGAACCAAGGATGTGTGGTGTTGTTTATGTGGAACACATTCCTACAGGATGAGCTGTTTGAATTCCTATCTCTCAGTTCACCATTAGAACTTGCTCATGTGATCAACCCAAGAAAAGAATCTGATCTGGATGAGCGTGCTATACAAGAAATTTCCTCACAAAACCAACTTCTGCCAGTGATATTGGAATATAATAAGCAAGAGAAGCACAGACAGTTTGAGCAATCAAGTTTCACGTGCAAAGTGTGCTTCTGTGAAAAAGCCGGTGTACATTGTACGATATTTTACGACTGTGATCACGTGTATTGTAACGAGTGTATGAGGGATTACTTTAGCGTACAGATTAAAGACGGTAATGTTAAAGGACTGGAATGCCCAGAGGACAAGTGTGAGTCTCAGGCACACCCTACGCAGGTAAGAGGGACCGGGATTAGTACCGGTATATAACTAGTGGTAGAACCTATGTTTGTGGTAAAAGTATTTATGGCATTTGCTAAAAGAAAACTAAAGAGTGTATATAAAAATACTTGTATATTTTGATGGGCAGAATTTGAAATGAAAGTCTGTCACTATGACCATACGTATATGTAAAGATAAGCAATATTTATTTCCTTACAGGTGCAGAAGTTGGTTTCCCGAGAATTATTCAGCAAGTATGACCAGTTATTGTTCCAGACCAGCCTTGATACCATGTCAGATGTGACGTTCTGTCCCAGGCCAGCTTGTCAGTCACCTGTACTCATGGAGAGGGAGACAACTCTAGCCACATGTCCAGTCTGTCATTTCACATTCTGCACACTTTGTAGGCTTGTGTACCATGGATTATCTCCCTGCAGACTGAAATCCGGTATATCTAAGAATGAGATAAAAATTTTACATGTTCTTTTTTTTTTTCAGAATGTCACAGAAGTCATGTTTTGTATTACAATATTATTCCTAACCATTTGAACAATAGAAGGGAAAAAGGTTACGGAAAAAAAATCATAAAACTTGAATGTATTTTTCCATAAAGTTGTATTGACTGAAAATTTCTTAAGGTTACACTCATATACAATCATGTAGTCAGGTAGTAAAAATGACTTCCTTCTATGTCCATAGATTTGAACTTTCTTTACTCAAATATAGTTTTCATGTAAATTTCGCATTTTTGTTTACAGATGGTTTGCAGAAATTACGACAGGAGTATCTGTCAGCAGATGCTGCAACAAAGAAATTGTTAGAAAAACGTTATGGCAAAATAACTATACAGCAAGCATTGGAAGAAAGTTTCTCTAATGAATGGCTAAAACAGCACTCAAAGCAGTGCCCAGGTTGTGGAGCTTTCATTCAGGTAGAAATCAGTCAATTGGGTAATATTTGCAATGATTTAAGTTTTACGCCAGTTTCGCTTATTTAAAAATCTCACAAAAGATTCTTTTCACATAGATTTACTATAAGAGAATTCTCCTCTCATGAAATCAAGTTTAGCGAAAATCATAAATTTTGAAATTTTCTTTACATATGTATGTTTCCTTTAATAGAATTTGTTCGAACATGGCATTTTGACTGAAAATAAAGATTAAAACAGAAACTTGAAATAAAAATCATAAGTCACTTGACCTTGAATTATCTGCTGTGTTCAAGGGCAGATAATTCAGAATTAAGGCTGGTGACCTATGGTTTCTGTTTCAACACCCTCTTGTTTTGTCCAGAGCAGAACTCAGTAAGTATGTAATGGAATTTATTTTTAGCTCACCTGGCTACGCCAGGGTGAGCTTTTCTGATCGATGATTGTCCGTCGTCCGTCAACATTTTGATTCAAATGACATCTCCTCTGAAACCTCTAGGCCAATGTTGATAAAACTATGCAGGAATGTTCCTTGCATGAAGCTCTACCAAAATTGTTCAAAGAATTTCATTCCATGCAGAACTCTGGTTGCTATGGCAACAAATAGGAAAATCTTTAAAAATCTTCTCCTCTGAAACCACAAGGCCTAGAGCTTAGATATTTGGCATGTAGCATTGTCTAGTGTACCTCTACCAATATTATTCAAATTATGACCCCCGGGTCAAAATTGACCCCGCGCGGGTGGGCCCTTAGTTTTTGCATAGGAATATATAGGAAAAACTTTAAAAATCTTCTTCTCTGAAACCACAAGGCCTAGAGCTAAGATATTTGGCATGTAGCATTGTCTAGTGGACCTCTACCAAGATTGTTCAAATTATGACCCCGGGTCAAAATTGACCCCGCGGGGGTGGTCACTTAGTTTTGCATAGGCTTATATAGGAAAAACTTTAAAAATCTTCTTCTCTGAAACCACAAGGCCTGGAGCTTAGATATTTAGCATGTAGCATTGGCTAGTGGACCTCTACCAAGATTGTTCAAATTATGACCCCCAGATCAAAATTGACCCCACACGGGGGGTCACTTAGTTTTGCATTGGCATATTTAGGAAAAACTTTAAAAATCTTCTTCTCTGAAACCACAAGGCCTAGAGCTTAGATATTTGGCATGTAGCATTGGCTAGTGGACCTCTACCAAGATTGTTCAAATTATTACCCCCGGGTCAAAATTGACCCCGCACGGGGGGTCACTTAGTTTAACATAGGTTTATATAGGAAAAAGTTTAAAAATCTTTTTCTCTGAAACCACAAGGCCTAGAGCTTAAATATTTGGCATGTAGCATTGCCTAGTAAACCTCTTCAAAGTTTGTTCAAATTATGCCCCTGGGGTCAAAATTGACTTTGCCCGTGGGGGGGGGGGTCACTTGTTTTACAAAGGCGTATATAGGAAAACCTATTTGGTATATAACATTATCTAGTGATCTTCCACTAGGCAAGTGGACTTGTACCAAGGTGAGCGATATAGGGCCATCTTGGCCCTCTTGTTATACAAAGACAGAGGGTGTTAAGAGAAAGTGTACTGGTCTAGAACTATTACTCTGCCTTGCCTAGTTTTGAATAATCTCCCTCTATTCTTTGGGAATTTATTCAAATTGCATACAAAGATAGAGGACATTGAGAAGATTTTTGATATAAAGAACCATTGAATTATCTCCTTTTATAGAAAAAATCTTTAGTCACAAGTTCTTTCCTGAAGGCTTTAAAGTGGTAGGGGACTTATGTATTGCTTACATTACTCCAGTTTACTTATTATACCCCCAAAACGAAGTTTAGGGGGGTATATAGGAGTCACCCGGTGGTTGGTCGGGCGGTCTGTTGCATTTTCCTTGTCCGGAGCATAACTTGAAAACTACTTGTTGGAATTCAATACAACTTCATACAATGGTCAAGCACATTGAGAGGAAGTGCAGTGCACAAGAACTATAACTCCATCTTGACTAATTACAGAGTTATTGCCCTTTGTTACTTTTCCTTGTCCGGAGCATAACTTGAAAACTACAGGTTGGAATTCAATACAATTTCATACAATGATCAAGCACACTCAGAGGAAGTGCAGTGCACAAGAACTATAACTCCATCTTGACTAATTACAGAGTTATTGCCCTTTGTTACTTTTCCTTGTCCGGAGCATAACTTGAAAACTACTAGTTGGAATTCAATACAATTTCATACAATGATCAAGCACACTCAGAGGAAGTGCAGTGTACAAGAACTATAACTCTATCTTGAGTATTTACTGAGTTATTGCCCTTTGTTACTTTCCTTGTCCGAAGCATAACTTGAAAACTTCTGGTTGGAATTCAATACAACCTCATACAATGGTCAAGTACATTGAGAGGAAGTGCAGTGCAAAGGAACCATAGCTCCATCTTGACTTACAGAGTTATTACCTTTTGTTACTTTTCCTTGTCCAGAGCATAATTCGAAAACTACTAGTTTGAATTCAATACAACTTCATATAATGGTCAAGCACAATGAGAGGAAGTGCAGTGCACAGGAACCATAACGCCATCTTGACTAATTACAGGGTTATTGCCCTTTGTTACTTTTCCTTGTCTGGAGCATGATTCGAAAACTACAAGTTGGAATTCAATACAACTTCATACAATGGTCAAGCACAATGAGAGGAAGTGCAGTGCAAAAGAACAATAACTCTATCTTGACTCATTTCAGAGTTATTGCCCTTTGTTACTTTTACTTGTCTGGAGCATGATTCGAAAACTATTGGTTGGAATTCAATACGACTTCATACAATGGTCAAGTACATTGAGAGGAAGTGCAGTGTACAAGAACCATAACTCTATCTTGACAAATTATAGAGTTATCGCTAAGAACAATATCTCTTTTTAGTTTGTTTCCAAGGTATTATGTTACTACGAACTTCTTCAGTTTATAAAGCAGTCTTTTGGCGGTATTAATCACATTTAGTGATAGCTCTAGTTATCTTTGTTATGAGAAATTGTGCATATCTCATCATGTATTGCAGATATTTTCCGTGTTTACTCAGGCAAGCAAATATAGGGCCATCATGGCCCTCTTGTTTAAAAAGCTGATGGTGAAATAAATAAATAGTCAATGTTCTGTTAAAAATTGCAGAATCCAGTTTATTGTTTCTAACAATAAGTTTGCTGTTTTAAGGCACCAGTGAAGACTCTACTCAAAATGTGAATTGCTTTTTTTTTTCAAAGCTGAATGTGAAATACAGTTAAACTTTGTTCGCTGAAACTCGAAGGGACCGTCAATTTTAGTTCGAGGGATCGGTAGTTCGAGCTATCGAGGTCCGCCATGCATGGGTTGTTATAATGTAAAAACTTGAATATGATACTTTAACCCATGTTTCCCAGAATTAGTGCGAATTATACACCAAGATTGAACCCCAGACAATTTGTCCCAGCATTAAAAATGGTTAAATCAACGAAGTTCAGTTAAATTATTGCATTTGTTTCGACTACCTCCTTTTTGAAGAGCTCTTAGAGGGTGGGGTCTAAAAGCCGATTTCCGATACCGGTATACCTGACTTTCTTAAAACGAAATACATTTCAAAACGTTTTATATCATTGGAAAGCTCATAAAACAAAAACTTTATTCACTATTTCCAATTTTAGTTAGCAGTCAATATGATAAAATCTCTAACAAATAACTTGCACTATTTTTCTTATTGTTTTAACGGTAACTTGCCCTTCCGTCACTCATTAAATATTCTATCCATTTTCATGAAAAAAAAACACTTTAATTTATGCCAATCTTCTATTAATATTTATCAACATTGTAAAGAAATTTAGATTATCTTTAATTGCTCATTTACTGAGTTGTTAAAAACATGCGCCGTTTAACAACGTCAGTCTATTAAATGTCTGATCAAAAGGACAATTGTTTGTCCGATAATTGAGACTGTCACCTTTTATTGTACGAGCAAAAGGATGTAAATGACAATGAAATTGATCTGAAGGGACCGCCAGACAGGTTCGAGAAATCGAGGTTCGAGGTTTCGGAGGTGGAACAATATGGTTTATAGAGAGATTTGGCCGGGACTGTCGGCCGAGTTCGAGCGATCGGTTGTATTCGAGCGAATGAAGTTCGAGCGAACTAAGTTTAACTGTACTGTACATCAATACATTTGTAGTTAAAGGTTGTTTAATTTTCAGAAAATAGATGGCTGCAACAAGATGACATGTATGAAATGCCGAGCATATTTCTGTTGGATATGTAACAGTGGGTTGTCACGTGCCAACCCCTACTCTCACTATAACACAAATGGATCACCTTGTTACAATAAACTGTTTGAGGGAGTAGCTATAGATGATTGGGATGATGATGATGATGATTGGGGCTGGGAGTAATATAGAATATCTTTATTTATGGGCATTGTTTTTAATGTGTGTAGTCAATGATGTCTTAGTTGTGCGAGCGTTTAGCAAGATTTGACATTGTTGTAGCTCTGCTGAGATGAAAGCTCATGAGCTGTACTGCCAGTACTGGTATATACAATTTTACAAATGATCAGTCCATTATCTATCAAATGTAACTCCATCTGTGATTTGAAGATAAAGTTATATTACCCTTTAGAAAGGCTGTATTGAATTTTGATTAGATTGAAATTTAAAACTGAGTAGATGCTTTGAAAATGTGTAGGAAAAGTTTTCTTTTATTAACAGATATAAATGAGAGTAACAGAAAGGTTTCCTTTTCAATTTTTGATGAGGATAGCCAAAAAAAGATTTTACATATTTCCTTGATTGTCAATGGGAATGAAGCTGTTGTCTGATAAACTGTATGTGTGAATAGGGGTGTCACGTTTAGGGAATTTGGTAAACATGAACATGTCTATCATTAAACGAAACGGATCCGTTTAAACGGTGTTTACATCAGTTTCAGTAAATCATCATACATGCTGCGTTCAAAACAATATTCTTTGAAGTAACAAATGTTACATACCTGTTTAAATATGTCTGCTGTTTTAAATACATAATCATTTAGCTATATAGACATCCAGATCGGCCCGATACATGAATACAAATTCAGGGACCATATATAATACATATATTTCCAATCATGTGACTTATATAAGTTATAGTACATTGTTCGGTTCAATAATAAGGTAGATGTTATTAATTAAGCTGTTGCATTTGTATTTTACGTGTAAACGGATACCCAAGTTACTAAACGTTTAGCGCTACTAATCGAAACGCTTCCGTGTAAACGTGACACCCCTATGTGTGAATGTATGTTAGTTGAAATGTCAAGCTCGAAATTGTATGGTTAGCATTATATATGCATTGCTATTGAATGTATACACCTGTATTTTGGCAATGTTCAGTGACTTACTTCGCAAATTCAAAATAGACAGGAAAAAAAGGTCACTATTCTAAGACTAGAAACTTCCATGCAAAATGAAATTTAATTCCCAACTACAAGAAGTGGCATGATTTTTATGCTAATAGTTAAAGTGTTAGATATGCAGGTGACGTGTTGTTTTACTGAGACATAAGTAGAAAATGTGATAGTTGTGAGATGTTTGTAAATGATTTGCTCTGTTACTATAACTGTCAGTTACAGTTGCTGTAACTGTCAGTTACAGTTGCTGTCAGTTACAGTTGCTGTAACTGTCATTTACAGATGCTGTAACTGGATCTTTACAAGTTTAATGTTAATAAGTATACAAGGGAATTGTTAGTGTATATGTTGTTATAATCACATCCCCCACCTCTCACATTGAAGTGGGGACTATATTGGAATCTCAATGTTCAGTCAGCCAATTTCGTCAAATCCTGCTCCAAGTATCGCACATTGTATTTAAGAGAAGTTTGGATTGATAATTTATTGTCAGTAAAGTTCCATAACTTTGCTGCAGTTACTGCCCTTTGATACTAAGTCATTTTATAGTGCTTTGGAGGACTGCTCTTTGTAATACATGGTTCATACAGTTTTTCCGAGACAAAATTCAAGTACTTTTTAAGGACTGTTCAAGGACTTTTTTCTAATTTTCAAGGACTTAAATGATGCGAAAAATTCGACTTCATGTCGGTATACATAGTCAAATGTCGCCTTAAATCATAATTGGAAGACAATGTAATATGTATCTTGGTTATTCAAATTATATCAAGCAAAATACATGTTGTCTTGATAATCGCAATATTTACTTGTTATTCAAATCTGAATTTTTTGTCATGAGGAACGACTGTATTGACTCATTGGAACGTATATTTGTCAGATTTTGTTTATCATGTCAATGAATGCTTTTTTTCTCGTTTACTATCGTTCATGAGCAATGTCGATGAGAAAATGCATTTTCACAAATTTTCCGCGACCATGACTTTTGGTAAAGGGAAGTCACTTCGGGAGCAAGCGTGTCTAAATTCCCGAATTCGGTACGTAGTTGATACATCACATGTGAGTATGTTCATTGGACTGATACGAATAGACTGTTTTCTCGTCATTTTAAGGCGTGATACAATTATTTTGGACGTTTTTTACGCGGAACATACAAATTCAATGACTTTTAAAGAATTCACTAGTTTCATTTTCAAATTCAAGTACTTTTCAAGGACTTTTTCCCAGCACAGAATTCAAGTACTTTTCAAGCACTTGGCACCAAATTCAAGTACTTTTCAAGGACTTTTTCCCAGCACAGAATTCAAGTACTTTTCAAGCACTTGGCACCAAATTCAAGTACTTTTCAAGGCCTGTGCGAACCATGTAATATTACCTGTCCATGTTCATGTATCCAAGTGTTGCTGTGGGGGTATTGATCACCTTCAGTGTAGATTCTGCTATTTAAGCCAATGGCATTTAGTGATGTAACATTTAATGTGAAGTCTTTAATAATCGTGTAAATTACTGCAGTTAGTGTTTTTACCAGGCTATGTTACCCAGTTATTTGTTGTGCCAGAATAGAATCTGAACATGTATATAGCATTTTATTTTATATGTACATTTGATTGGTATAATTTATTACTTGCTCATTCAGTTAATTACATGTATGTATTCCAGGTGTAGGCTAGCAGAATGATATTCTACTGTAATGAACTCTTTTGGTCTTGTCTATCACAACAAGAAATAGTATTAACTAATTTAGTCTATATATTTGTAGTATTTTGGTATTTATAGAAATTAGTTCTAACACTTTATGTAGACTGTAGTGCATTTAAAACAGTTAAACTAAACAAAGTATCTTTCAGTTTAGACTGTGAGAATGGCTGTAGTTCTAGGATGGCTGTAGTTCTAGAATGTCTCTAGTTCTAGAAATAGCTTTAGTTCAAGAATGGCTATAGTTATGGAAATTGCTGTAGTTCTATAAATGGTGATATTTCTGGATATTGCTGTAGTTCTAGAAATAAATATAGTTCTAGAATGGATATAGTTCTAGAACAGCTATCATTCTAGAAATTGCTATAGTTCTAACATTCTGTTAGAGGGTATACTGAAACTGTCTAATTTGACAATGAACACAACCACTTTGATATAAACGGCATGAATACAAGATCAACACAGTTGATGACAATGTTTTAATTTATGAAAGCACGCAGTTAATGTAGATATTGTGTGTTGCAATCTTCATTACAGCAATTTTTTGCTCAATGACATTCACTTATAAAAAGTTACCTCATTTGATAAATAAATGTTGGTCTGTGCGGTTTGTAAATGTAAATATGATCAAACATCTCAATAGCAATCATAATCTAAATCAATGAGTACAAAATTACAAATTTTATGGTTAAATACCATTGTAAATTCCCTTGACATGTATGTCCTGTTGGTGTTTCCTGCATATTTTCATCATAAAGACTATTTTATGAGGAAAGGTTTGCCTACAAAGGATTCATCACCATAAAATTACATACTATAGACAAGTTTCCTTCACAGTTACATAAATATTTATGCAACATTTCTATAGAAATTTCATTTTGTATTTGTATGAAAACTACAACTATTTTAAAGTAAAGAAAGAAGTAAAAAGTAAAGTAAAAAAAGTTATCTATAGATAATTGAATTTGTATAAGACCTGCAAGTACTGGTGAAGTTATTTTTTTAATTTATACTACACGTCATTTATTTATTCTCCATTGCGAAACAAGTTTGTACAACTTAGCTTTATCGCTCGTGAGACTCACTCCAGTTTGAATCAACCTCAAAGAGAGACAGGCAATGTGAAATTATCTGTGTCTTGCCTGAAGATACTACCACTACATGAGCACTGGGGGGGATCGAACCCAGGACCTCGAGATCCCAATGTTAACAGGCTGGAAGTGCACTAAGATGGTTTTCAGTAAATGCACCTAAAATTTATTGCATCTATGTTGTATTAAGAATAAAATTACAGATATATTTGTTATGATTATTTTTTTTATACCCCCAAAACGAAGTTTAGGGGGGTATATAGGAGTCACCCGGTGGTTGGTCGGTCGGTCGGTCGGTCGGTCGGTCGGTCGGGCGGTCTGTTGCATTTTCCTTGTCCGGGGATAACTTGAAAACTACTAGTTGGAATTCAATACAACTTCATACATTGGTCAAGCACATTGAGAGGAAGTGCAGTGCACAAGAACTATAACTCCATCTTGACTAATTACAGAGTTATTGCCCTTTGTTACTTTTCCTTGTCCGGAGCATAACTTGAAAACTACTAGTTGGAATTCAATACAACTTCATACAATGGTCAAGCACTTGAGAGGAAGTGCAGTGCACAAGAACCATAACTCCATCTTGACTAATTACAGAGTTATTGCCCTTTGTTACTTTTCCTTGTCCGGAGCATAACTTGAAAACTACTAGTTGGAATTCAATACAACTTCATACAATGATCAAGCACACTCAGAGGAAGTGCAGTGTACAAGAACTATAACTCTATCTTGAGTATTTACTGAGTTATTGCCCTTTGTTACTTTTACTTGTCCCGAGCATAACTTGAAAACTACTGGTTGGAATTCAATACAACTTCATACAATGGTCAAGCACATTGAGAGGAAGTGCAGTGCACAAGAACTATAACTCCATCTTGACTTATTACAGAGTTATTGCCCTTTGTTACTTTTCCTTGTCGGAGCATAACTTGAAAACTACTGGTTGGAATTCAATACAACTTCATACAATGATCAAGCACACTCAGAGGAAGTGCAGTGTACAATAGCTATAACTCTATCTTGAATATTTACTGAGTTATTGCCCTTTTGTTACTTTTCCTTGCCCCCCGAAGCATAACTTGAAAACTACTAGTTGGAATTCAGTACAACCTCATACAATGGTCAAGTACATTTAGAGGAAGTGCAGTGCACAGGAACCATAACTCCATCTTGACTCATTACAGAGTCTATTTACCCTTTTTTTTACTTTTCCCTTGTCCGAGGAATAACTCCATATTGAAAACTTCTGTTTGGAATTGAAAAATACAACTTCATACAGTGGTCAAACAAAGAAAGAGGGGGATGCAGTGCACAGGAACCATAACTCCATCTTGACTAATTACAGTGTTATTGCCCTTTGTTACTTTTCCCTGTCTGGAGCATTTTTAGAAAACTACAAGTTGGAATTCAATACAACTTCATACAATGGTCAAGCACAGTGAGAGGAACTTCTAAGAACAATATCTCTTTTTAGTTTGTTTGCAAGGTATTATGTTACTACGAACTTCTTCAGTTTATAAAGCAATCCTTTTGGGGGTATTAATCACATTTAGTGATAGCTCTAGTTTATATTGGGTTCAAAATCAAGGTGAAATTATCAACAGTTACTATACATTATTTATCATCCCCAAAGAAAATAAGATCTGTTTGTAAAACACGAATGGCCCCCTTGATGCAACCAGTAGTATTAATAAAATGTCAAACTATGCAAGGGACCATTTGGCATACATTCATCAAAGGTTACAAATCTAAAGTGGATAAATGAAAATAATGTAACAAGATGCAAGGCCAGAGTGTTTTCTAGTTATCCGATGGAAATGGTTCTACTATTCAGGGTCACTATGACTTTGACCTACTGACCTCAAAATCGAATTGGTTATCTGCTGGTCATGACCAACCTCTACATCAAATTTCAAGATGCTAGGCACATGAATGCTTGAGTAATTGTACTAAAACTGTTCTACTAATCTGGGTCACTGTGGCCTTGACCTTTTACCCAGTGACCTCAAAATCAATAGGGGTCATCTGATAGTCATGACCAACCTTCACATCAAGTTTCAAGATGCTAGGCCCGCGCATTCTTGAGTTATTGTCCTGAAACTATTTTACTGTTCTGGGTGACTGTAACATTGACCTTTAACCTGCTGACCTCAAAATAAATAGGGGTCATCTGCTTGTCGTGACCAACCTCTACATAAAGTTTCAAGATGCTAGGCCCATGCGTTCTCAAGTTATTGTCAGGAAACCGTTTTACAATTCTGGGTCAGTAACACTGACCTTTAACCGACTGACCTCAAAATCAATAGGGGTCATCTGCTGGTTATGACCAACCTCCACATAAAGTTTTAAGATGCTAGGCCCAAGCGTTCTAGAGTTATCATCCAGAAACCACTTGGTAGACTGACAGACAGACGGACCGACTGACATCTGCTAAATAGTTAAGCACTACTTCTTTGAAGTGAGGCATAACAATACGGAGTGTCTGGATTATTCTTTTAAATGAAGTGAACTGTTGAGGATTCAGGTGCACATTGTTGGCAAGAAAAAATGTTGAATTCTGATGAAGACCCTACGTCACACATCTATCATTTCCACAGTATAGTTATCATTCGGTACATGTAGATCAGGTAACAAACAATCATGACTTGTGTTCAGTATGAATGTATTATTAAAAAGGGTGATTTGTTTTCATTCCTAGTAGAGTGGCATATAGTACTCTTTCTATCTACCCCTGCTTCATCCGTTCAGTCAAAATTTATGGCATTGTAGAGTGCTATGTACAGGCTTGTTTCACACACTAATCAAGTTTTCAGCTGTAAGGTCAAAAGTCACACATTTTTGTCATGTCTCCGTCTCAACTTGGTGAGATTTCAAACTTCACAGAATGTTAGAGCATTTGAAGAGAGATTAAGTGTCCTGCACAACACTCGGTTCAAATCGCCCACTGCAGGAGCATAATGTCACTTCCATACATGTATTATTTTTGTTCAAATGCTGAATATTATTACATAAAGGGGGGCAGCATATAGTCACTGCTTTGTCTGTCTGTCATTGTCTATCCCTCATTCCTTTCCAACTATTTGTCACCAACTACAAGGGGGAATTCAACAAAACTTTGTGCTGATGTTCAATACCACTAGGACATACAAAGGTTGTCTGCTGGTTCAAGTTCGATTATTTTTTGTAGAGTTATTGTCCTTTCATTACTGCTGTACTGAATTTTGTTTATGGGCTATTTCTCAGCAACTACTGGTGGGAATTCAATGAAACTTCATGCTAATGTTTAGTATCAAGGAGATTGTCATATTGTCCACGTCTTGTCTGACTACTTTTCAGAGTTATGGCCCTTTGATTTTTTGCTGCAAATAAGGCAAAAACATTTTGTCTGCTCTATTTCTCAGGTAACTATGACTGGAATTAAATGAAAATTGAATGAATCACTCCCTGGGCAATTATTTTTTGTTGAGTTATGAACCTTCGTTTTTTGCTGTAGAAAGTGTGTAATGAAGACAATTTTTGTCCACTCTGTTAATTGGAATTCAACAATACTTTATGGGGAGATTTACTTCTTAGAGATGCACATATTACAAGCATGTCCCAGCATGGTTATTAATTACTTCCTTTTATTTTAATTTTGAACTCCTATCTCTTCGGTGATTGGATTTTGACAAAATTACATGGGAACCTTTACAATTTAAAGGAAGATTTGCATAAGAATATTTCGGCATGGTTATGAATTACATCCCTTTATCATGCTCCTAGATATAACTCTTCCATGGCAAGTGTTTTTTTAATTATCTCCCTGTAAAATGTCTCCGAGTTTCCTTCAATAGATTGTTGCATCCATCATCCACCCTAAAAGCTCACCCTGGCACAAAGTGCCAGGTGAGCTAAAAAAAAACAAACAAACGGATGAGCGTCTACATCCTCTTGTTATCTTGTCTTTTATTTTGTTTTGTTTTAGTTCTATTAATTATAGAAGAATATACATGTTATTTATACCTGCTTTTAAACAATTTTGCTCAGAATTTTGTTGTGTCTAGTAAACAAGTATGATTGCTGTGCTAATTCAGAATGTATAGTTATTTAAATTTGTAAAATAAGGAATTCAGCTATGTTATAGCCTTATACATGCTAAACAATTGTTAACCAAGGGTTTTTAAAAACTGGTTGTTTGTCTAACTTGTTATGTTGTTGCAACAAAATGTTGTAACGTTTAGCATGGTTGCTGTGTTATCATTCTGTTTGCAGACCCAATTGAAGGTGTTTATGTAAACCTGGAAAATTTACATGAATAAAGGATAGATAAGATAATTCAGATATTAATTTTACCTTGTTAGTTCACCTGAGCAAAACATACGAAATAAATGAGGAAGTTGATGTAATACTGTAGAAGACAGAAAAACAAACAATCTACTTTCTGTGGTCTAAGTCAGATAGATCACTCGTAGCCATTGTCTATGTAAATTGTCATCTTGCTGCGCTCGCCTCAAAATTACATAGACAACGGTGATCTATACTTTACTAAGCACAAATGTTCAGCTTATGGAGACATGTTGTGCAGAATCAGAATTCTCCGTTGCTTGTAGGTCACACTCGGAGAGATCAGTGTATCCAAACTGTTGCAGACGTCCAAAAGGCAATGCTACATTACTAAATATCTAAGCTCTTGGACTTCCAGATTTAGAGAAGATTTTAAAAAAAATTTATTTGTTGCCATTGCAACCAAAGTTCTGCATTGAATGGACTTCTTTGAACACTTTCGATAGAGCATCCCTGCCAAGTTTCATTAACATTACCGCAATGGTTTCAGAAGAGATATCGAAAGAAATGGTGGATGGAAGGACATACAACAGATGGTGAGTGATTTTAATACATGTATTTCAACTAGGCACTTTGTGCCAGATGAGCTAAAATGTTGTTAAAGGTGTATTACCCAGCGCTACAGTTTATCTCGAGCAAAAAGGCAGACACTAAATAACTTACTACATGCTAGTTCAAATTTTTTATTACAATCTTACAATTCATAAATCAAAGGTTAACAACAGTTACTGATAGAACCTGCTAAATAAATCCTTTTTTAGTAACACAGCTAGAAAATTTTATTCATATTTTTATTCTCTGTTGTATACAGTGCAAGCGCAGCTGTCACACTGGTTCAATGTTCATATTCCACATATACACTACATATTCCAAAATGTTTTTATTCTATCAAGAGAAGGGTTGTGGTGTCTGTGACAATTTTTCTGCATTAAGTCTCAGTCTGTTAGCTACATAGTTTGACGAGTCTACGTATCTGCTTACACAGTCTCGTACACAGCTTTCTGTTTTTGAGTCAAATTTGTTACTTGGGTAGTTTACACACTTGTCCCAACACCTGTAAAGAAACAGAAAGAAACAGTTACCTATTAAAACAGTTTTTCCAAGACAATTTACTTAAAGGTAGAGTATTTGAATGTACACAAACCTAATATTTAGGAAAATATACAATCCGAAGCGTGGTTATTTAGTAAATCCCTTCTGGCAAAGCAGAATGCAACAATTTTAACATTAATGAACTTGAAATTTAGAACTAAATGTTACAAGGACACTACAGACCTGGCCCCATGCTTAATAAACATTTTTTGTGATCAACTGAAGTTCGAGCACAAAATGAATTTTACTTGTAGAGCTAGAGTTTACCAGTCTATTAAATATTTATGGTTAACTTGTTTTACACACTTGTGACAATATTATATTGATCCAAAGTCTGAGCATGATCTACTGCAAGTAGTTTGGAAGGAAAATGTTAACAAGAGGCTCAAAGGGCCAGTATCACTCTACTGGATAGGCTGGACTAATCTGAGTAAGTTTTGTAAAAAATCTTTTGAAATGTTATCAAAGAAAAGGCAACAAAGGTCACTGTGACCTTGACTCCAAAAATGGTAGGGATCATGATGTTTCAGAGATGAAGATTGTTTAAAAGTTATTCCTATATAAGCCATATGTAAAATCAAGCAACCCCCAGACAGGGTCAATTTTGACCCAGGGGTCATGATTTGAACAACCTTGGTAGAGGTTCACTAGAGGCAATGAACATGCTAAATACCTAAGCCTTAAGCTGTGTGTTTTCAAAGAATCTTAATTTTTTTCAAATATACAATGTATTAACCTGTGTAAAAACAGGTGAGACCTGGGCAGGGTCAATTATGACTTGGAAGGTGGTGGGGGGGGGCTGTAATTTGATTATTCTTGGGAGAGGTCCACCAGGCAATATCTAAGCTCTAGGCCTGTGGTTTTAGAGAAGATTTAAACAAAAAATCTTTATAAACCTATGTAAAAACAAGATTTGCATTATTCTTTCCCTTACCTACTGTTATAAAATAGCTTAGTGTATTTGTGGTAATGCAATTTAGTCTAATTAGTTTTCTATGTTAAACCATCAATTTAAGTATTAACATGATCTCTGTGGGTCATTATTTGAACAATCTTGGTAGAGGTCCACTAGGCAATGTTACATGCTATATATCTTAGCTCTAGGCCTTGTGGTTTAAGAGAAGAAGATTTTTAAAACCAAATGTAAAACTAAGTGAACCCTATGATATGAACTATAATGGGGCTTCATGCAAAGAACATTTATGACATGGGCTATAGTGGTTTCAGAGGCAATGTTGTTTTCAAGAATGAAAATGTGAACAGACGTACGGTGAGCAATTCTAATAGCTCTTTGTGCTAGGTGAGCTAACAATATACTAATATAAGCCTTTGTAAAAACAAGTAACCCACAGGGTTTATTGAACTTGGAGATCTGAGGGTCATACACATTTGGCATAACTACGAATATGATTTGTGGAGTGTAAACATGGTGAAATATAGCAATTCACAGGCCTATTTATCTGGTCATGGCGTAACTCCAAATGAAAAAGGGTTCGGCTAAAAAAGTCCAAGTGCAGTAGATTCCGGTAATTTGCATACCCAACTTGTCGGACTAAAATATCAAATATCCGGAATATGCGTATATATCCGAAAATTGCGTATTTGGCAGTTTGGACACGGTTCTATCACCATACAGTATATCGAAATGATAAGTAGTAATAGATTAAAATATTTAGAATACCATGTGTACCTCCAAATCATTTCACTACTTCGCAAAACTGGTAGCATTGTCAATTTTCGTGTATTTTGACATACATGTTTAAAAGCGAAAGTAGAATTCTCTGTGGCTCGTGAGCATTACACAACATGTGACGAACGCTTGGCTTTTACCTGCTATGGAATGCACTAGTTGCGATAATGATTGCTTTAATTGATTTCATTTTTCAATTATTTCGTATAACTAGATCTCTTTTATTGTCAAAGTTACAAAATGTCAATTAAAAAAATTTAACATTTGATAAAAATTAACTTCTAAAAAATTATGAGGTCAGAACCCGTCACAATTTAGATCTCAATCAATTAAATGGATAGACTTGTTATGTGCAGCGTACTGGTATAAAAAAGAATGTTATCAGCTTACTATGGGTCACAGGACAATTCAGTCGCTAATTTTGTTATGCACCCCCTTTTGCCTTGCCAATTTTACAGCTGATCGGGTATTACAATTGTTGGCGTCTTTGATGATTAATTGACACTAGACTGGTTGGCCGTTTTCAGACAATGGGCTATGCAATTAAGCGGAACTAAGCTGAACTGATGACAAATATGATGCAATTATGCGAAATGTTTTTATAGTAATCATATAGGGATTGATCAGTGTTTTAAGTTTGTATGCATATAACTGGAATATGCAAATAACTGCTACGCAATTTAGTGGAATCTACTGTAGCCTAGCCACTGGCAACTGTTTCAAACAAATCATCAGCTCAAGGTCATGATGGTCAGTGTTTTAAATTGAAGATTTGGTATCTTAATTGCCAAAGATATGTGTTTTATATTAATTTTATACAATGTCAGCACTGGATAAAGTTACAATGTCAATAACCCGACAACGCTTCCACGGAAAACTATGCACGTGAACCCTCTTAGTCTGTTAGTCTTACACTGAGGTAGCTTACTTTTCCGTGAGTAATTCTAATTGAGCACGTGTTTGCACTTTTTGGCTCTCCATAGCTAAAAACTGCTGTAATTTCGGGTTGTCCATTATTCTTGAAGCGATACTGTACTTATTTTCTTAGATCATGAAGGAGAATATGTTGCAATAACCCTGTGCAAATGGCGGCGTATGATTAACGGGAAATAACTCTGATAAATTAGGTTGGTGATTACTAAACACCGGTATTACTGGTACGGGTCCAACAACCGGACACTTTTGTAACATAATTCACGATAACTCCGTTATTTTCGCGTCTGGTAAACTAAATGCCTGAAGAATAGTAAGTTAGGTATTTCTAACGAAGGAAGAGCTAATTTGTTTACTTCTAGATCTACATTTTAAGGGCCACCAAATTGCATTATTTTATGTCCAGGAATACTCTCAAAAACAATTTCTGGTCATTACTGAGAAGTCGGGGACGGATATCGGTTCAAAACTAGAAGGCTGTGTTACATGACATATTTTTTAAAAGAATTGTTAAAAGTAAAAACGGTGACCATGATTGAATAAGTACATGTACGAGTTTAGGCTTTCAATGAAGCATTGGAGACTTACAATGGCCTTGGTGTTCTACGGCAGGTCAAAGTTGGTTATTGAGAAAGGAATTAATGGTGTAGTTGAGATTTCTTGAGTGTGTAAGGCGCTGTTATGATCTACAATGACCAGATTATTGAGATTTAGTAATGCATTTATCCTACTATTTTCGAAATGCCATGTCTTGCATTTATGTTACAATGCTATGACATGAATAGTCATTCATTACATATCAAGCCGATGCTCTTTACACGATTTTTTTTTACCTCGAAAGCCAGTTTGTACCACAATATTCTAGATCTGGACGAACATAGGTTTTATTTTTTAGTTTTTACTAATTTATTTTAGCTCGATTTTGAAGAAAGCTTGTAGATCTAGTCCACTTCCTGGAAAAACCAGTGCTGGTGTCATATGAGGAGGTACGGCCGTGACCGTAGTGGGGCTCGAACCCGCAACCTCCGGGATGAGAGGCAGACACCTTTAACCTCTACACCACCGCTCCCATGCTGTTTCCTTTATGTTTCTATTATTACTGTGTACATTTTATTAAATAAATCTAAGAATATTCCTTTTCTAACTTAAGTCCTCACTGGTAGTCGCACTGAGTTAATTTCATTTTTTGTTGTGTTAAGTTCGGTATTATGTATATGTAGTTTACAAGATTTTTTCGTCGTTTTAATAAATTCACATTTATCTGGATTGAATTACATTGGCAAATGTGTTTCTCATTTTTTTTTATTTTAATAAGCCATTTTGAAGTGTTTGTGAGTCGACTGAGGAACCAATGGTAATAAGATGGTATCGTCAGCGAAAAGCCAGACTCTTTTTTTTACCTAGTTGTGCAGGTCATTTTATGTAACGGGCCAAACACTGAACCTTGGGGGACCCGAGACATGGCTGGCACTGAATCTTAGTTGTAGCGCTCAACCAGAACTGTTTGAGTACGACTTTTGAGAAACGATAGATTCCAGGAAATAGCAATTTTGTTTACACTAAGTTTCATAAGTTTATAAAGAAGGAGCTGGTGACCAATTATATCGAATGCCTTACTATAATAAAATATATGCGGAATGAAAATTATAGCCATCCTGACAAATAAATGATGGCCATTATAAGTGATTGTCAAAAAGTTTTAAGCCCAAAGTCGTATAAATGAAGGAAGGGGTTGTCGAGGTGTTTGAAAACAGCACTTATATAAGGCCTTTACGACCAGTCTATTCTGAATCTATAGTGTACGTTGACACATCACAGCCCGAGCAACATATCATTAAAATTGTAAATTAGTTGTGATTTACGATGATAACACTTACCTTCGCTGCTTTATTGATAATGGAGCAGTCTATATAAAACAGTACCAGTGGCAACATTTTCTACTCTACATCATGGACCTATAAATATACATGTCCGTCTGCCTTGTGGTTTGTCTGTATATTTTTCCGTGTCAGGGCTGTAACTTTCTCATGCATTGAAGGATTTTGAAATAACTTGGCACAAACGCTCAGCATATCAAGACGACGTGTCACGTTCAAGACCTACGTCCCTACATCAAAGTTCAATATCACACTTGGAGTATAAAGGTAATGTTAACCTTGATATATATGCACATTCGTGTCCGGTCTGTAACTTTGTCATGCATTGAAGAATTTTAAAATAACTTGGCACAGATGACGATGTGTCGAGTACAAGACCCACGTCCCTACCTCAAAAGTCAAGGTCACGCTTAATAGTTTAAAGGTAATGGGATCCTTTATATATGCACACATTCGTGTCCGATCTGTAACTTCGTCATGCATTGAAGAATTTTTAAATAAACTGGCACAGATGTTCAGCACATCAAGAAGACGTGTCGCGTCCCTATCTCAAAAGTCGCCATACTTGAGTTTATAGGTAAATAGTCCTGTACATATGCTCACAATCGTGTCCGGACTGTAACTTTGTCATGCATTGATGGATTTAAAAATAATTTGGCACATATGTTTAGCACATCGAGACGACGTGTCGGGTGCAAGACCCACGTTCTTACATCAAAGGTCAAGGTCACACTTAAGTTTGAAAAATAATGGAGTCCTATATTCATGGTAACTCTGTCATGCATGGGAGTACTTTAAAATTACATGGTACAATTGTTGAGCACATGGAGAGGACACAGAATGTGAGATACCTCTTTTGGGGACATTCGTTATTTACGAGGGACAACTCTTGTTTCTACATAAGCCAATGCAAAATTAAGTGACCCCTAGGATCGGGTCAGTTTTAATCCTGGATCATGATTTGAAAAATATTGGAAGAGGTCCACAAGGTTATGCTACATGCTAAATATCCTTTGAACACCTGTAACGTAATAAAACGTATACGCGGGTTAAGACAGGTTTGGCCTTCCATAGAAGTGACAGTGACCGTATGGAACACGTTTTGTCTGTATGAATTTAAAGGCTATGCCGACAGCTCCTGACTGTTGAAAACTCAGACGTCCGAGGCAAATGCTGACACTTTTAGACGACCTTGAAAATGACCTTGGACACAATTTTACCATGCAGCTTTGAAAATTTTCATTTTACCAACGTTCGCGTACAGGCCCCTGTGGGATAGTGTTTTGAGCGCGTGCAAATATTTTTTCACAGACATAAAGCAGACATGTCGTACTCAAACCTAGGTATATTGACATCTTATGAGAACGCTTGAAATTGACCTCCCGTTAGCAAAAAAAAAAAAAAAAAAGTCCATGCGCAGGTTAGCAGGCAGGGTGACCCCTGCGCGTGACCTCTGTAGGTGGGCCAATGGAAATTTTACTTTCATGTTACAGCTCAATCTATTTGCTGACGTATACAACACGCGCAGTAAACCGAAAGTAGCCAAAACGTGATGTACAGTGTTTACAAAAACGCATGCAATGTCTGTCGAGTGTGTAACAAAATATGCCGGTGTCCAAAGGTTATCCAAGCTCTAGGCCATTTTTAAAGTTTTTCCTATTTGTTGCCATTGCAATCCGTGTTCTGCCCTGAAGACTTTTGATAGAGCTTCATGTAAGGAGCATTCCTGCCAAGTTTCATCAACATTGGCCGAGTGATTTCGTCAACATTGGGCGAGTGGTTTCAGAGATGTTGTTTGAAGGAAATGGTGGACAGATGGTCTGACAACATAGACTGGGTGGCGAGTGGTCATAATAGCTCAGCCAGGAGAGCCAACAAGTGACCCCTGGGGCAGGGCTAATTATTATACGCTATATCGGGTCGTACCGATTATAGCCTCTTTAGAGGATGGTGGACCTAATAAGCACAATAACAAACAAATCATACGCTATGCCGGGTCGTACCGATTATAGCCTCTTTAGAGGATGGTGGGCCTATTAAGCACAATTACACTCAGAGGAATACGCTATGCGTTAGCTTTTTGTTTTGGTTCTGTAATAATATGTTGTCCTATCTTAAAGACTGGGTTACTTTTCGACACACTGCCTTTAACTTTGTTTACAAATGTCCAAACTTCTTTAGATGTATTTCACGTGATAGTTGAGCAAAAGTTGCGCCAACTGTCCTGCTTTGCTTTTTTAATTACACTTTGTGCTCTTGCTCGGGTCATCTTGAATAGAATGAGTGTTATGGGAGTTTTTTTCCCCTTTATGAATTTTTCGTCTAATTTCTCTGCGTCTTATGGCTTCGTGGCATTCCTGTGTCCACCATACTTTTTGACTCTGGTTTTGATAATTTTTTGTTTTAATTTTGGTATTGTTCTTTCTAGAATACTATTGAGATTTTCTAAGAACTCTAAAATTTTCCCCTACTGTTTGATTCTTAATCTTGTAACTTAATTTTTACCATGCATAAATGATGAAATTCCATCAACTGGGCAATGGATGCTTTTTCTATCACCCATTTTTCAGTTATCATTACATTTTCAAATTTTATCGGAGTTTCTATAATTGCTATTATAGGAGGATGATCACTGTTGAAGCAGTTGTCGACTACAAGGAACGTTGCCCTAGGATGCAGACCTGCAGAGACTATGGACAAATCCAGGACTGAATCTGTTTGGTTTGCCTGCTCGGCGAGACGGTTGCATTGTCCATCGTTTAGGCAATTTAGATCTGATCAGATCCTCTGCCCCAGCATCGCGCCTAAAGTAATTTTCCGGGTTCCAAAGTGGATGTTTTAAACTGAAGTCTCCTACAATCACACTTGATTGTCAAAGATTTTTGAATGTATTTCTAAAAACATTTATGCTGTTGTTTTCTTTGCTATTTGTATAGTAACTATAGATCGAAACGTTATTATCTTTGCCAATGATTTCTATTGCAATATTTTGGTTGACAGAGTTATAATCAGTGTCCTTAGTTATGTATGATAGGCCGTTGCGGACATATATGCTTAATCCTCCTGAGGTGGGGGGTTTCTTTATTATAAACTATAACTGGTTTTTGATAATCCTTGAATTTGAAAGGATTATGTTTTTCAGCCAAATGAGTTTCCTGTAAGCAAATAACATCTATTGGTTCTTTTTTAAAGGGACATACCCTATAAATGATGTCAAACTAAATAGCCTCCAAAACATAAATAATAGAATCTTTGGAAGTGTTTTAACTTAACATAAAAGTTTCAGCTATTCATTCCCACTCATTATCGATAAAATCAGGGGTTTATACTGCAGTACCGTAAACCATTCAATAATCTATGTAGAGTTGTTGTTATACAATCAATGGGTAGATGCGATTTATTACAGAAAGCCTCTATATTGATTAATTGTGGTAAAATGAGGCATATTTCCCCATAGGTTCTTCTTTGAAATTGTATTTATTTATCATTTTACTGTTTCGAGAATATAATCTGCTAGATATAGGGAGTACCCCTTTAACTATAAGAAAATTTTGTGTATGAATCTGCTCTCATACCCCGAGTTGGCGAAAAATGGTAAAATGTTTGGAAACTATCAGTCGCCGTTACAAAACGATTTGCATTTGGACCTTGAACTTGAAGTAAACGTTTACGGAAAATATAATTACTTAGGCTATACATGCAAGAGGTTTTGATAAATATGCATTATTCTATATGCAGTAATTGAAGCTGAATCTGCGTCTATGTGCGAACTGTGTTGTTTACCTTCGTATTGATATATAGTAACTAGGGTATTTTTAACTAAAATGCACTGTTTGGGTCCCAGGTACGCTACACTCACCTGTGTTGATTACATGTGATACATTTCTGTATGACATAAATACTACGTATGTTAATGTTTTAGATTTTTACTTTCAATTGTATTGTTACCATAAATACATTTATCTCAGAGTGTTTGTCAGGTATGTGTTATTTCGTGTATGTTTTAGAATGATTAATATATGTGCATTTTTTTTCTATTATTTATTTTACGACTACATGAAGAAATAAACTATTAACACTGCATATGTCTCGACATATTTAATTTAACCCAAACTTGGTTATACACAGCAAAATAATATGAAATATAAAAGTAGTTAAATGTGGCAATAAACGGCCGCGTGTCATTAAAGAATAACCACCAGGGTTGTACTATGTGTAGTACCCAGGTAGTCAGTTCCAACCACGGGAAGGCCAGGCAGGCACCTGCTTAAAAATTAGTGGCTTATAGTTTAATTAACCACCAATAGCTCTAGATACCTAATCTGAAGACTTACAATTACCAAGGCGATTACAAAGTACTGGAATCACTTGTCTATATTTTCCAACTAAATTTTGCGACGTTACTCCAGGAACTGCACACATGTACGGACAAGACCTGTTTCACGTATACTACAGCTGACAACCCAGCTGAAATAATCCGCAGCCGACCACCCGGCTGAAACACAGCTAACATTGCTGTTTATAAACCTCACAGCCGACAACCCGACTGTTAACCCTGTAAACAAAGCCGACAACCGGACTGTTAACACTGAAACGGACATAAAGTAGGCTAACCAGTACAATGTAACCCAAATGAAGATGTACTTGTATTTTTTGAAATGTAGATGATGTTTGAAGCTGACCAAAAGGCGAATGAGGGCCGGAAGACCTCCCATTAGTAGATCCACACGCCATCTACATATGTAAGAGTATATATACTGCCTGATCGTTAAAATCTTACTTTTTATAAATGCCTACAAATTGATGAGATCACACCTGCCTGGCCATCCCGAGGAGATAGGAATTTTTCCGCCACGATAAATTTTATACACCGGGAGGAGAAAATTTATTCCCCAAAAATTCTAAATTTGAATTAATGCGATAGCTGTCCTACTATTTAGTTACCTTAAATGAACAGTTGTCAGCGAAATACAAACCCCCATAAACCGAGTTAAACGGCCAAAACAGAATGTCCGATATAACTAATAGCTGTCATTGTAAATTCCACGAGGCAAACAAAATTGGGCAGTAATTTCAAGTTACATGAATATGTTTAAGCATTGAGTCCCTGACGCAGTCCAGGTAAAACTCCAGCCCAACAGGTGACAAGTGAGTGCCGTCTAGGCGGTAGAAACCTGGGGTTTTTAAATCAATGTCAAGAGACAGAACATCAAAAGGTGGGCGCTCTCGAAGTAACTGCCGGCCCCATCTATTTAACCTTTTCCCCTTTTTCCTCGCGGTTGCCCAGGGTAACCTAGTAAACCGCCACTCCTTGCGTTGGAGGATATCAATCCAAACAAGGGTAGCCTCTGGGTTCCCATCCCTAAGGTACTGAATGTCAGCCCGCATCTTGTTAGGATACTGGCCAGGGACCTATGAGCTATATCATTACCTCCCAGGTGGATGAGGATAACCTCTGGTTTCTTACTGAACAACACTTGACAGCGAATAGTAGGGCGGAACTTAAACCAGTCGAGCGAGCGAATGCCATACCAGCCTATCTTTTTTCCGCCAGGAAGCTTCAGATGTTCTCTCTCCGTATCTAACACCCTGGTTCCCGCCCAAAAGGGGATGCTATCACCTACTACCCAGACATCTGTGAAAAAGAAACGAAAAACAAAACAAAACATAAATAACCTACCCAGTTTACAGGGTAACTTATAAGCCAAGGCTTGGTTGGTGCAGAGTTGAATACAAATACATGGAATGTAATATCATAATGTTATCCCGAAACCATTTACTTAGAGGATGTGACCTGTTTGATACAAGTATGAGATTTTGCCTTCGCTTTAAGACCTTATATAAGATTTATAAGCACCCGATGTCCAACGGCCCATTGCCTTAATGGCCTGCGTTGGTATGCCGGCAAGCGCCAAATCTGTAGCTCTGCCAATTCTGAAACTGTGCGATTTATATTTGTTCTGGCATAGACCTGCACTTAAAATAGCCTTACTTAGGACTGCGGAAAACTGATACCTAGTGACTGGTTTGCCATCCGCATGGCAGAAAAAATGACCTTCAACCTGAGGGCGAAGTTTATGAAACTCACTCACCGCTCTAACTGCGCAAACTTTGAACCATTTTCAGATGGGATTTTAATGCAAGTCGGTACCCCGAGTTGATTTGTCTTAAACTTATGCAAGGTAACTGAGACAGATTGTTGGTCCTGGCAATGTTAACATTTGTGACCTGAATGTTATCGCTAGGCTGCGAAATAGCTGCCCGTGGCACTAACTCACTTACCCGGAACAGACCAAAGTAGCGCAGACCCACATTGCTGTAAATAGTTTAACCTCATAATTGCTAAAACATATAGCTGGCAGTTCCCGTAATATTTTGACTAGGATACATTTTTGTGATTGGAGCACGGTTGTCACGGGTAGGCTTCAGCCTAACGCAACCCTCCAGAAGTTTAGCTATTATAAAATGGTCGGTCGCGTCCGGCCAGCTGTGAGCCTTGTGAACGTAACTCAAGCCCGAGACATAGGTTCGAATAGACTGGGGTGGAAACCTGCATAAGCAATAAGCAATAAATAATATTACATCTTGCGGCGACAGAGGCCATGCCTGATTGAGTGAATATGACGCTCTGAATTTTTCGAACGTTCGAATAGCCGTTGCGTAAGTACTGTGGGTGTTTTCTGACAAACTGCTATGCATTAACTTTGCTGCTACTGAGTTAAGCTTGACCAAAGATGGTCCGGGAATTGTACAGGGTCGACGTCTGCCTCTGGCGCCAGCTCTCGAAAACGCTGTTCCCCAAATATGCACTGCTACGAAAATTGGGAATAATTCAAGAACTGTGATATCGTCTGTGATGTGCTTTTCGCGCCAACTGTCGGGCCACCGAGCTTGACACCAGTGACCCTGGTTCAGGTCTCTCCTCGAAGCCAAATTCGTTGGCGGTCTTTCGCTTCTTTCCACGACCTCTCCCTGGCATCTTACAAGGGTTAATTTAAAGGATGATATACGCGGATTAAGCAGATGTATTTTTCTAAGAAAAACGTTTTTGTTCGGTTATCTTGGAAAACGATAAAAACCGCAGTATGCCGAATGGTATATAAATACCGAATTAAGCGGAAAGTACCGGAATGGACAATAACAACACTTCATCGCGAAAATAAATATTATTTTTAAGGAGAAAATAATATGTTTTATTTATGAAATAACATCGGTTCCAGCGGTGTTAGTCGTTTAATAAACAATGATTTGGAGTACTGATATGCAGTAATTAGCCACGAAGGCCGAAGGCCTGAGTGGTTAATAACTGCGCATCAGTACGACAAATCTTGTTTATTAGACGATAACAACGCTGAAAAGGGTGTTATTTCGATTCTAACATGACCAGATACTACAAAAAGTGAATAAATGCGGCGTTATTTTCTCTGTAACGCTCATTTAACGTCATGCATCGCTATATGACGTCATGTTTACAGCACATCGGTTCCCGCGTTGTTTATGGTTTAATATAACATAATTTTTCTACTCTTTGTATATAGAGACAAAATCGGAGTCATGTTAGAATTAAGAAATAACGTCCGTTCCAGCGGTGTTAGTCGTTTAATAAACAATGATTTGGAGTACTGATATGCAGTAATTAGCCACGAAGGCCGAAGGCCTGAGTGGTTTATAACTGCGTATCAGTACGACAAATTATTGTTTATTAGACGATAACAACGCTGAAAAGGATGTTATTTCGATTCTAACATGACCAGATATTACAGAAAGTGAATAAATACAAAGCTTTATTTTCTATGTGAACGCTCATTTAACGTCATGCGGCACAATATGATGTCATGTTTACAGCATATCGGTTCCCGCGTTGTTTATGGTTTAATATAACATAATTTTTCTACTCTTTGTATATAGAGACAAAATCGTGAGTCATGTTAGAATTATTTTTTTCTTTCTTGTTTTATTGTTTCATTTGCTGTTTGAAGGCCACATTGTATAAGTGTAATGCAATGTACGCGTGTATGTACTTTCACTTAATGTGTTTACCTTCATGAGATAAATAATTTACTATTATTATTAATGATGGAGGGTTGTATGTACCTACAAGAGACACTGGACAATAAGTGTTCCTAACAGCACCCTAGCACTTCACTTTGTGCCAGATGAGCCAATAAAACCTATCATAATGCTACTGGACTTAGCATCATACCTATTTAAGGTAACATGACTTTTATGAGTGATATCATAGTCCAGAGGTCGGTTTCTATATGAAGACTGTGTAATAATTAAGACCTTATCTGCAAAGAACCAAAGGTTGAGGGTTGACCGCAAAACTGTTGTAAATACTTCTTTCATGTTCTTTGTTTCATATAAGTAACACCAGTTTTGTGGTCAACCCTCGACTGGTGATGTTAATAGCGGTATTCAACTGTAGTAACAACTGGACATCATTGTGATGTTGTAAAGTTTTATTTGAAAATATCACAGAACAAAACCGTAACGAAAATTCCAATAAAATACTTGTAGCTGAAGTAATATTGAAAGCACTTTGTTCTTACAAGCAGAACATTAGCACATATAAATTATTTACAACACAGCTAATCTCTGAAATTAGATATAAATGTGCCCCAAAGTTTATTCACTGAAAAAATAGCACTTTCATGAAAAGACAAACATAGCATGCAGTTTTACATTTAAATAAGTAAATACGAAAAAAATTGCAGGATTTAATATACGTAAATATCAACAAGATGAATTTACTTCAGAGGTGTACATGTATATTGACATGATTTAATAATTACTCCACAAGTGTGCGTGTATATTAACATGATGTAATAACATGACAGGGAGTATAAACATGATGCTTTGCCAGTGTTTCAGAGACACATGTCCTGTTCTAGAATAAGCATAACTCTTTAATATGACATAGTGTAAAATTTCTTTCTCAAAATTATTAAGTAAATTCTATAGGAATGAATTAAATTGCTGATGCATAACTACAATAAATGTTTTTACACATGTCTTCTGCAAATCACTTTGAATTAGCCATACAAAAAGTTCAAGATTTTTCATCTCCAGGTCAATTCACCAACCATAAATTTGGGAATAAACAATCCTGCGGGTTCACACTACTGAACATTTTCAGAGAGCTTTGAATTAGCCTAATGATGGATACAGGATGTGTTGCTGCGAAAACACAAAAATAAAAAGTTCTCACAATATTTCATGATTTAAAGTATGTCTTTACAATAGAAACATTAATACAGTAAGTTGTGACAATGACATAGAATACGCAATAAGCAACTTAAGTTTGCTTTAAAATGTATTGTGTGATTAAGGAATTTACAAAACTTGCTAACTTTGTAATTAGAAGTATACAGTACTGTAGAATGTTTATACACTATAGTGTATACTTCCGTGTAGATTTGTAGCAGACAAAACTTTTCAGTTATTTGTTTGACACACAATAGTGAAATGGTCTAGTTCCGTGTTTTTAGTGGTTGAAAACTTAGAGCTGACTAGGCAAAATCAGGGTTCGTATATTACATATAATATACGGACCCTGGCAAAATGAATGAGACAGTTGTTTAAATGTGTTCACTTAGTTGCCATGGTTACTTGTATTTTGACAACAAGCCATAGATTATAAGCTATGAAAGGGTTATTAATGCCAGTTGAATCAAGGTGAAGAGACTTGAAAGTCAGTATGAGCAAATGTACTCTAGTACAATAAGTACCTGTACATGTTTCTAATTATATAAAGTAAATTTGTTGTGCACAGAAGGCTAGCAGTTTCTTTATTTTGAGCTGTGCTCCAGAACTGTTTATGTTTTCACATTTTTTTTGTCATATAAATGAATAATGGAGACACTGGCTGGGTCTGTTGACTAACATATGGCCAGGTTCTCCTTAAAACAAAGCACAGTATATATTATGAAACTGTAATTTCAATTTGGGTTTGACTAACTTATTTCCACATTGTTTATTGTCTTAACACAAACACTTAACACAAACATCTGGTAACAGTATTCACTTCAGAAGGTATGAGCATTGCGACAAACACCACATCCAAGGGCAAACTCTTCACCGGTTGGGGGATGATTTACATGTAAAGGACACTCTTCCCCTTCAATCTGCTTGCCTCGAGGGCCACATGGACACTTTGGAAGCTCAGTCTTGGGTATACTTGTGACCTGCTGGAAGTTGTCGTGACAGAGGTTACAGAAGTGGGTTGTCCCAAAGCAGAAAAATACAGCCACAGAGCAACAATAGCGGCACTTGTACTCCAAGAAATCTGTACCATGCTTTGGACACATCTGGAAAAGGCAATTTTATTCCTTTCAAAACAGATACTATGCATTATTTCAGTAATACTCTAAATTGGGTAATTCTCGCGTGACGAAAACTCATGATTTGTGAACAATTCGTGAAAAAAGGGGAATTCTCAAATATTAAATCGATGTGAAATAAACGAGTTTTAAATTAGGGAAAAGGAAAACAAACGAAACTGGAGCTATCACTAAATGTGATTAATACCCCCGAAAGACTGCTTTATAAACTGAGGAAGTTCGTAGTAACAGAATACCTTGCAAAAAACTAAAATAGAGATATTGTTCTTGGCAATAACTCTGTAATTACTCAAGATAGAGTTATCGTTTCTATGCACTGCGCTTTCTTTCAATGTACTTGACCACTGTATAAAGTTAAATTGAATTCCAACTAGTAGTTTTCAAGTAATGCTCTGGACAAGGAAAAGTTAAAATGGGCAATAACTCTGTAATGAGTCAAGAAAGAGTTATGGTTTTTGTGCACTGCACTTCCTCTCAATGTACTTGACCATTGTATGAAGTTGTATTGAATTCCAACCAGTATTTTTCAAGTTATGCTCCGGACAAGGAAAAGTAACAAAGGGCAATAACTCTGTAATTACTCAAGAGAGTTATGGTTCTTGTACACTGTACTTCCTCTCATTCTGCTAGACCATTGTATGAAGTTGTATTGAATTCCAACTGGTAGTTTTCAAGTTATGCTCCGGACAAAGAAAAGTAACAAAAACTCTGTAATAACTCAAGATAGAGTTATGGTTCTTGTACACTGCACTTCCTCTTATTGTGCTAGACCATTGTATAAAGTTGTGTTGAATTCCCACCAGTAGTTTTCAAGTTATGTTCCGGACAAGGAAAAGTAACAAAGGTCAATAACTCTGTTATGAGTCAAGATGGAGTTATGGTTCTTGTGCACTGCACTTCCTCTCAATGTGCTTGACCATTGTATGAAGTTGTATTGAATTTCAACTAGTAGTTTTCAAGTTATTCTCTGGACAAGTAAAATGCAACAGACCACCTGACCGACTGTCTGCCCGACCGCCCGACCAACCACCGGGTGACTCCTATATACCCCTAGGTATAAATAGCGGAAATTAAATAATCACGAATATTACCCAATTTACAATAACCTGTCCACCTAAGAAACATCAACATATACTTAAAGTAAATAAAATACTGTTAAAACCACTGTTTCATGAAGTTAATAGTAAATTTGTTTGACTGCCAAATGGCTGTAAACTTGTACATATCATATTACTATAACATCAAGTTCAAAACTTTACAGAATGTGTTAATGATGAGCCTTACCTGAGCCATTGTAACATCCGAGCATGCTCCACACACAAGCTCCTGTGGATCAAACTGATCACCCCCCTCTATCTGTTCATCACAACGCGCCTCCCCTCCATAATATGCCTGCAACAGAAAACACAATCAAAGCAGTCAATATTTATTCATTTTCTAACAAATGAATGAAAGATGAGTCATAGGCAGATATCCCTGTTATACATGATGTCCAATGCGTCCCAATAACAATACTCTGATTTTCATACTAGTATTTAGATCACATGTTCCCATACATTTAAAACATCTCTATGTAAATTAATCCCAGTAATATCAGAAACTTCCTTTTAAGACAAACTCCCTTTTAAAACAAACTTCCTTTTAAGGCAATCACTAATTCAATACATGGCATTATAATAGAAACTTTACTTTAAACTGCATTTTTCAACTCATTATTAATAATGTCTATGACATGTGATATCTATTTATAGATATTTGACTAAAATTAACTTTAAGTTAGATATCGAACGACAGTTCCATTTTTTGTCTCTTGCTTTTGTTTTTTGGTCACATCCCAGCATCCCCAATCTTTTCAACAATATCTAAATAGTGAAAGGAAAACAACATAAATTTTTGTTCAATTTAAATGACTCTTTTGAAATGTCTGACCTTTTTGCACTTGAAGCAGACATAATAAGCATATCTGTCCATGGCAAATCCTGCCGGATCCTTATAGAACCTTGCTCCTGGGGTAATGATCGCATCAGCCTTATGCAATCCCTCGTACTCGAGTCGCATCAGAGCCTTTCTACGCACATCCTCAAACAGTTGCTGCATTGGTCGTAAAAACTCCCTTAACACTGGATGATCGATATTGCACTGAGAGATAAAAAAGGCAAAAGTTTGTAAAGCTGTCTTAAATATGCAAAAACTTTACTGCTAGCAATCAGGAAGGTTCTAGGAAACATGTAAGATAACTGAAAAACAAAAATTATGCAAAGCTTTTCCATCCCAAGACTATTTATTGATATGCACATCTTTGCATTAAAATTCACACAGTACATATCTATATAAATTTAAAAAAGTCATGTTTTGTTTTCTTTTTGCATCATAATTGACAAAGCAAGTTGAATTTATTTTTTTTACCACTGGGGACATTTTCTATACTACAAGCTAACGGGGGGATTAAAGTTCAGGATGCAGGCTTGGGATAGATAAAATCTGTATAGAAATGAAATTTCAACATAATTTATAGAGCTGTATTCACCAGCACTTGCATAATACAGCACAATAATTTTTGTCCAACATTTTGAATATATGAATTATGAAATCCAGCCTCTTTCCTAAAATAGAACAGTGGGTGCTACTTCACACAGATGTTCTAAAACTGACAGGTATAACCCTGTAGTGGCCTGTACTGTACACAAACTAATTTTTTCGTGCAATATATTTTTGCTATATTCTCGGAGGCCAGATTTCCGCAAACTTTAGAATATGCGAATAATTTATTATTATATATTTTTTCATTGTTTTCTAAAACACACTCATTTAAATATCGGCGAAATCAGTCTGACATCAGCAAAATGCAAACATTAACTGGTGCGAAAATTTATTGATATACAGTATCAGCTGGTTATGACAAGTGGCCGCTTTATCCAGATAACTGCTTATGTAGTCTTCAATGCCTAAAACATATATCTCTCTTACCTTACATATTGGACAAAGTGAGAAACCGAAGGTTATTCTAGGACCAACCCATCTCTGCTCCAACACCCGTTTTGAACAGTGGAGATGGAACACGTGACCACACTTCAACTGTAACAAAGTAAATCCATTATATACCTTGCCGGACATACAATTCCTTAATGTGAATAAGATTAGCTGAACAGTAATATTTGCATGACTTTTGATAAACTATACACGTTAGCCTTAATCTTTTCATGGTGTTATCACAAGTTCTGCTTTTTCCTTACAAACTGATTCTGAGAAATCCATCTGGCCGGGCATTAATCTGATATCAAAATGCTGTCAAAATTCCAGATTTATAAAGTTAAAAACAAACATTATATGTTTTGGAGACAAAAGTGTGATAATATTCTTAGTCTTTCAAAGTGCATTGCTAGTCATTTTAAAGAAAAAATGCATAAAATAAACAAAATCTTGGCCAATTCAACCTGGACATTCATCTTACCAATAAAGCTGGTGAAGCTGAAAGCGCCTCCGTGAAGCAGATCATGCACATGTCATCAGCATCTTGTTTCAGTAATTCTTGATCATCAGCTCGGCACCGGTGAAGGCATGGTAAGCACGGTTCCTCATTCTTTATACCGCCACACAGATGACCGCAGGACAACGTCTTGTTGCAAGCATATTCAGCGTAAGCCTGACAATAGGTTAAACATAACCAATCAATTTTATATGCATCAGTGAAATCTCAGAAAATCTTTACCTATGTAATAATTTCTTCACCAAGCATTAAATCTACATTCTGTCTGGCTAAACTTCTTAAAGGACCCTTTTCAATCTATAAACTTTGACAGGAGTACATTCATCCAGGTAATAGCTGCAAGTGTAGAACACACATACAGTCCAACCCTTTGAACGACACCTCCCTTGAGCAACAACCTCCCTAAAAAGACATGCATTTTCTTTCAGGTCTCCATAATTCTATAAAGAATCAACCTCTCTAGAACAACATCTCTCTACAACAAACACATTTCAATGTTCCAAAGGGTGTTCGCTCCCGAGAGGTTGCACTGTATGACTAAAGGCCGATACTTGGATTACACTGCCTATGTGGTCAACTGGTAAGAGTCCTCACTTTCAATCATTGTAATCTCACATTGATGGGTTTGAGCTCTGAAATAGGCATTAAACCTAAAGAAACACAGATAGGATAGTTACAACATTGGCTGTAAAAGCAACCACACAAATATTTCTTATTTAAAGGATTTACAGCCAATACAGATAACTCTTCATAACCATTCAGTACAGTTTAATGTATGGAATACAGCTGAAAACAGTTTGGTGTGCAATATGTATGAATAAAAATAAATTTACCTGGCAGTCCGCATCTGTGCAGACGTTACCAATAGCCAGTACCCCTGTGTTGCTTGTGGTACCACAGAACCTGCAAGTACCAGGACCGGCTTTGCCTGGTGTTGCCGCAGACTTACCTGTATAAATATATTCACAACTTAAACACAATCAGATATGTAACACACACAAAAAATGTACATAAAGTAAATACAAGGGCCATAACTCAGGTATTACTAGTTCAATAAAACCCAGGTGTGCAACTTCTCATCCCAATAAACATTTGTATGAAGTCTGGTGAGCCTAGTTCAATTAGTAAGGTAGCAGTGCCACAAGATTTTCAGGACATACGCACGGACAAAAGCAAATAAAAACCTAATTCAGATATTGAAACATGACCTAAAGTCAGACAGTTTAATTTCTCCCTGCAGACATTTTTTGAAACTCATTTTGGTGACAAAAAAGTTTGGTGTGCATAGTCTGAACTGTCAGCTGACAGTGTTTTAAATGGTTTCAACAGCCACACTTTAAGATATCTACAGGCATAAGAAAATTTGTACCTGACAGACAGCTCTGCTTAATACATGTATATCAGCAGGACTGCTAGGCCAGATTTCATTAAAATCAGTAAACTTTAAGACACTAGGGGTCTTGGCAAGTTCACCAGGGATGAAATCCCACGGTAGGCCGGGACTTAAAACAATCTAACCAAGAAGACTCTAGTCACAGTTTGCACATGCAGAAATATTTGCTTCTAGCAAGCCTGCATTTCAAGTACCTTTTCCTTCTCTAAATTCCACCATAGCTTTCAAAGTTTTTGAGTCAGCTAGAGCCATGATCCAGAAGAGTTTTGTTCTTCCACATCCTTCATGTAGGTCTACCTTGATAGCCTCCTCTTCTTCTTTAAACACCTAAATATACATCAACCAATTAAAACATCTTAATATACATGTAGCAATAAAACACCAAAACGTATATGAAAATACCTGAATATACATATATAGATCCAATGAGAATGCCAAATATACAGGTAATTGCTGCACTGATTGGCCATAATTAGCTATTTTACATACATGTATATACAGTCAACTCTGTATGTAACAAACACCTTGAGACCATTTAAATTTGTGCCATATATCTGGAGAAGGTTATATCCATACAGCATTTTCTTATTAATTAAACACTTTGTTCCTTGTATCCATATTTTTGCTATTTCCCAAGTCTTTATTTTGAGTTCACTGGATACATGTTATGTACTCTGGGGTATGAGCATTTAACCTTCATGAACATAATATATCACAACAGAAATCCTTACTTTATAACCACTGCCAAAAACGTCAATGTCTCTGGTCTTGCCATGTTTCAGCCACATGAGAAAATGACTTTTATGTAGTATTTACCAACCATAGAAAATGTTTGACCTGCTAGTCCTTATTTTGTTGTTGTCCGAGTTTAACACCCATTCAAATAGTATTTTGGTTATTTTTGCAGGCAGGCAGTTTACCTAACCATAGTTCCTGGGAAGACCTAGCACTATACCCCTATCCTCCATAAGAAACTGCCAACTTTCTCACATAATGGAGACACAATAGGTATCAGAGCTCAAACCAACTCATGACCCTCCATCTACAAGAGGTAACAGTGATTTCAAGTCAGCAACCATGGAGGCAGACAGTTTAAGTGTGTGTATTTATGTAATACTACTAAACAAAATCGAAACCAACTGCTGTAAAATTGACCCAGTCAAGAAAACTTATCCCTTACCTGTCTCTGGTGCGAACGTTTTTTCCTGTGGAGATGCAGGAACCTGTCACAGTCTGCACACAGGTTACCGCAGTCCATACACAGAATGATAGCTGGCGTTTCACTGTCGTCATGGTTATCACAGGTAGGGCGTGGCTGACCATGTGTACCATTAGGGCTGCTCACCCACTCACCGGAGGTCAAACGTTCAACATGATCCTGGTTTAGAACGCAAAGTGATGCGATAGCTAACCAGATCTGAAATACATAACAAGTATGTTACATACTGCATCATGACATTCTCAAATCATCAAGAAAGATTTCTGATAAAGCATTAAGACTATCGGTATATGACATACAGGAAAATTACATAGGTCCTTATAATAAGGTCTTGTTCAGTGTCTGCTAAAAGTGTAGGTATTCATTATCATTAGTGATTCAACTTGACTATCCTAGAGACTGCTGCAAGGCAATGTACATCCATTTTGTCACAAAAACCAGTCTGCCTAGTGGCTCAACCTACCCACTTATCACCATAAAAAGATCACACTGTATCTCTATGAACAGGCTATAGTTTGCAAATATTGAAGCAAGTTTGATGAAGCACTATGATTTCAAACCCATAAATAAAGATGTTATGGAGATATGGTCAAATCACAAAGTCAGCCTCTTTTCCAGAATATTTTAAGTAAAACAGGGCAATTTTAAAGAATAATCCTACTTAAATGTAACTAGTACCTACTTAATACAGGTGGCTACTTTATGCAGGTAATTTTTTACACAGAATAAATTCTGGCAGTATTGTGACCAATTTTTAGTAAAGGTTTGATGTTTATGATAAAATGCTACTTACTGTGGGAGTTTTGATACACGCCTGTGGGCCCCTCAGTCCCTCTTCTAGTTTGGTTAATGCTAGAATGGCTTCCGCAATGGCTGCCTTGGTGACATTCTTCCAGCCGTCAGACAAGTTGCCGCTCGCCATGTCTTGTACCAGAGATATGACATTGTTGGCAAGACTGCTGGTCATCTTGCCTCGTAGCCACCAGCGCGGCCCAGTTGCACTGTTGTAAAACATAACATATACAAAATACAGCTACAACCCAAGTTAAGTGGCAAACTTGAGAAAAAACCAAGCAATTCTTTAATAAATTTGCAACACAAACAGAAATGACTTCAGATGGTCTTTGGAAACTGATCGCCATGTTGGAGGCTAAAACTGACAACCCGGACTCACATGTGACTCGCTGAATTATATATATGTAATTTGACAGTACATAAAATCTACTTACTTAATCATTGACTGTTCAGTTATTGCGTCTGCCAGCATTACAGAACTGACGCCTTTATGAGGTCCCGCAGCCTTGACCTTCATCTGAACTGTAAGTGCCTTGGCAATACAGGCTAGGAACACATCCAGGATGCATGGCTTGTGAGGATCAAACCCACGGTCTCCCTCTTCCTTACTAGCCAGACTGACAATGCTGTATTCTACTGGTGGTAGAGAGGGTACGGACAGAATATTAGCCAGGGTCTGGGGTTTCACGTCTGGTAACACACGCCTCAAAACTGACACAACCTACAAACAAATAATTTGTTTTATTTAAATCATATATCTATTTAAATTGCATTTGAATCCTTTAACTGTTTAGGGTATTGCAGTAATACCTGTACAACAGTAGTTTTTAAGTGCATTCTGGATTTCTGACTGGTGTTTCTCACCTCAAAGCAAATTAAATTGACTCTTAGACACAGTCTGAAGCATAGTATCTGGAAGCTTAAAATATGATCTTTGTTTGCAGGAGGTCGTCATTCACATGTTTTTACTTTAGATGAATAGTGCACTGTGATCTCCCTGCTGGTCTTTACTTGCAGGGTGGCCTTTTTCAGGGGGTCTTTATTTGGAGGTGGTCTTTAAAACAAGCTTCTAAAGCACTAGGTTTCAAATGTCATTACTGATTTGTTACATCATTTTATTTTGTGACTTTTAAAAAAGGTTTCTATAGTCCCAAAAATCGAACAACCAGTAATGATCGTATTTTACATCAAAGGGCATTAGAATAGGGTTAACCGTTTAGTGATTTTGACATTTGAGACAGTATATACAGTTTTTAATGGTCGCAAGCAGTTTTAATGGCTCCAACTAATGCTGTCACCTTTATAAATATTTGCGACCATTAAAAACCATATATGTAGTCACAAATATCAAAACTACAAAACAGTTAAAACTTATATTGACTGTAGATGACAAACGATGCATAGGATTTGTAACACTGTGATTACACTAGAATGTTGGCAGAAAAGAGTCCATGCAAAAGGCTGCAGCCAGAGCCACAGGAAGATTTAAACCAATGAAAGGCTGTGATGAAGATAGCTATTCCAGAAAAAGTATTGTCTACAATTTCACATTTTCTACACAAAATGATGTAGTGTTTTTAAACTGTATGACATTACCTGTCTCTGTACTCTTGGGGATGCTGTATGTAGAAGACTAAACAAGTCCTGCAGCAGACCGTACTGCTGGGCCAGATACGCTCGTCCAACACCAGAACCAGTTAGGGCTGATACCATGGAAACCAACTCAAAACAAAACATGTCATTGGATCTGAAATGAAACATATTATCTCATTTATTCCAAGATAAAATTTGTAAATGTACCGGTACATGTACTATGGAAAGTGCAACAGATGGTTTTGAAAAGCAGAGGACAATAAACAGTCCTCCTTCAAGCCCACATTATGAAATTTTTCTTGTGCTGTGCAAATTTAGACACAATAAACAAAATATAAACAAAACAAACATAATCAAAGCTATAAAATTTGTATAAATATTTTCTTGTTTTCAAGTTTGCTAATAACAGAGAGTACGATCTTACTTGAGGTCTTGATGTGACTCTTGCTTCAGTAGTAAGGCGGTTTCCCATTCATCTCGAACCCGCACCGTCTCTTTCTTAATACCCTGTACAATATGTGAACACACCTGTAACAAGAGAGATTTTCATCTTGAAATGCACACATAGCTTCTCCAGCAATACTCAATCTCGTTTACACTGATACAAAACTGTTCTTTGATCTGTATATAGCAGACCAGAAAATTGTATCAGTAAATCAAGTAAATTGTATCTAGCACAAGCTTCACACTTACGAGTAATTTAGACTGCTTTCAGTAACTTCTATAGTCGCTAGAGGTAGAAGTTGAGAAAACTGAAAAGCTTAAAAACTGACTTCAGGACTGCTAGGGCCCCTGGTGGATCTAGAAGCTCCTGAGATTTAGCTATTTTAGAGCTCTCAGAAACCACTTTTGAGATAACATATCTTTTTTAGTTTTGAGAAATTCAGAAAAACAATCTAACATTTTCAGCCATTCGCCATCCTAAGCAAGAAAGGGACATAAATCTACACTCCTTTATCCGTGTGATATGAGCAGGATGTAGGAAGAGAGCGCAGTGTAAAAATAAGAGACTGAAAGCTTGGAGTTGCAATGGGAAATAGAAAATTGCATGCGGTGTATATCTGCCACATCTGAAAGACAAATATTGGAATTCCCCGGTGACGAGTCGACCGATGCGGATTTGTACACTGTGATTACACTAGAAGTTGACTGCACTGAGCCACGGAGGATTTCTCAATAAACGTGAGGAAGAACTACAAGAAACATAATAAACTCAGATAAATGTACATGTTTAATGTACACATTTACAGTAAAACCCCTATAATAAGACCACCATTCGGACTTTCTGGAACTGGTCTTATTAGCGGGGTGGTCTCAGTATTGAGTTTGGTCTTTTTGTACTGGATAGTATTTATTTTGTTATAGCCACAGGTGGCCGGCGCAGGGTTATAGCAAAATCATTATGTACATGTAGCAATTGGTCTTTATAAATTATAGACAGAACATGATCTGTATAAAGTCATGTACTTCTCATGAACAAAATTTATGGCATTTTTTTTTCTGTTAAATTAAAACACATTTCTGACCAACTCTAAACAAAACAAACAAATAAAGTTTGTCATTTTACTGGAATATCTTGCTTTCAACTTTAATTCAGTATGTCATTTACTTCCTTAGTGACCTTACTTCAAAACTAAAAGTTTCTGATCACCTCTTAAAGCATAACAAGAGTTGACTGTATGCTTGAACATTTAAATTTTCACCCACTGTCGTCATCTAGACAGATCACACTTGGTTTTGCTCATGCAATCTAAATTTCTAACAGTTTCCCAAACTGATTATCACATCAAATGTATTAAATAAATCAAAGACAATTAATTATCAAACACTTCCGTGTTTGTTTACTCCATCCTTGACCTTTCGCGGTAAAGTGGAAATCTTAAAAGCTTCTGCTTCAATTGCCGTAAATTGGTCATTAGTTGTCTGAGTAAAACTTGGGCAGATGTTGTTTATGTCATCACTTTAAGATGTAAACAATACACATGAAAGTTGAGAAGTGAGAAAAAAATCTTTTCGATTCGCATTATAGGAGTTATAAATATCACCTTGATTAATGAAAAGGGACTGTATTTGAGTGCGCAGTGAATAAGGAATAACTTGGGGTAGGTGAATTCTCGGTAGTTTGCCACAATTAAGATATATAGAGAAAAATTCCGTTCTGAAAAATATTGGTCTCATTAGCGGGGTAGGTCAATCGAAACATAGTAAACTCGTAAATAGGGTTTAATTTACCTTTACTTTTTTTCACTATAGTTCAACACACGAGACATAATTAAGGGGCCATAATATGTAGCTGGTTATTTAACTTGGGCAGGATATTGTGCCCATAAACATTCTGGACAAATTAAGTGAAGACTGCATGAAATTGTTTGAGTCAGAGAGCAGATGCAAGGCTAATGTTATCAATTTTGGATAATTCAAGGGCCGTAATTCTGAAGTGCCCGAGGCGATTTGGCTGGTTATCGAACTTGGCTGAGATATCAGGCCCACAAACATTTTGATCGAGTTTGGTGAAGACCAGATGGGAACTGTCTGATTTAGAGAGCTGATCAGGCTAATTTATCAGTTTTTGATAATTCAAGGGTTATAATCCAAAAGTTCCTGGGACAATTTGGCTGGTTATGGAACTTAGCCAAAATATCATGCCCACAACCATGTTGACCAAATGTGGTGAAGATCAGATGAAAACTGTTTGACTTAGAGAATGGACAATGTTTGTTTGTCTATGGATGGGTGTATGAAAAGAAACGAAAATGTAAATTACAAGAAGCCATCACAAATATTATCATATCTGTACAAACCTGTTTTTGAAGATGGGACAGTTTTCCGCTACGACTGAAGAGAATTCCCACCATATGTTCTTTGAGATCTGGTTCACTATCCTCAGGGTCCCACGTCTCTGAATTTTTCTTATTGTCCAGTTTGTCTATCAGTCTACCAAACACCTGAAATAAATAACATTCAACACTGCAATAGCTCAATGGCATGGTAATTATTTACATTAAGTGTCACCATTACTGGAATTAAAAGGGCCAATCAGTTTTTCATTAAACCTTTTCATCTTGGATGCATTTACTTCACAAATAATTTCTTTACTGTCAAGCAACAGGTACATAGGCAAACTGTAACCAATTTTCAAATAGCATTGGCTCCCCAGCTATGCACATCAGAACAGAACTTGCTTGGATTCAAACCTCCAACCATAACAATTTTCGCAAAGAGAACAATGAGAGGTCATAAATCAATTATTGTGATGTCATAAATCAATTTCCTGTGATGTCATAAATCAATTACCTGTGATGTCAGAAGTCTGAACACTTTCAAAGTCTCTGCCTCACAGTTAATTTGCTGGATCCTGGCTGCACTCTTCTTCACTGCTACCTCAATCTTGTCCCCAAGCACCTTGACCTGCCGTACACGCAGACTATGATCAGGGCCACGAAGGGATAGCTGGATACACTTACAGTCTTCCTCCGGTATAGGACAGTTGATCCAGCCTATATGTCTTGTGTCTACCTCACACTGGAATATCTTCTTCATGTCCTCTACAGTGGAACCGACATTGAACGTGATGTTCGATACCTTGCTCTAGAACAAAATATGAAAACCCAAGAGTAATTGCCAGTCTGACATCTGATACACGGTTTCACATTCAATTCAATTCAATTCACATTTATTCAGGCATAAAATTATATACATAATATATTTGTTTTTACAAATGATTCACAGACAATAAAAATACAGACAATTGATGACGAGAATTTGTCATAAAAATAAATAAATGTTATTTGACTTGAAAGTCCACTTAATATGTTCCCTTCTCTATCAGTGACGTGTGTCCACAAAACCTGACACACATACATGTTTATATCAGCTACCTTAAATGTACCTATAGATTTTACTTCTTTCAATTTTAGGTTCTATTTTTCCGTTAAACAACCCCACAAAGTTATGCCTTAAATATGTTAAGATGTTTACCCCAAGATCTCTGGTATTGTCTATATGTACATAGACTATCCTCGGGTTAGCCTGGCCCTGGCATGTTATGGTTATGGTCTTAAGTTTGTTCCGGTCCTCGTCACCACTCTCCCAGAAGGTCTCCGTGGAATTATCTGTACAGAAAACAGTTCTGGTAGTTTCTTATGATACATATCACAGCTTATGAACATGTAGGGAAGTAAACATTAATTTTGCTGGACCGAAAATATTCAAACACAGTCCTCCTTTTTATTAATTTGTCTAAGAATAAATGTTTCAACCGGTTTTCAAAGTTAAATTACAAGAATGGGACAGTAACTGCAATATAATACACATAATACCCGCCAGCTATATTCAACACAAATGCATATGATATAAAGGTTTTATATCGCATACAGTAAACTCTGTAACAGCAATATACAATATATAAATTTAGACTAAACTGAACAAATTTTGGTTATTAGCAATATCTCAAAACGTATGAAAATATAACTTTTGAATGCTTGTAGTTTAATACGGACAATGTACATGTAGTTACCTGTGAGACTGGCAATCATCGCCTGTCTACTGGAAGCTTTGATCTCAGCAGTTGGAGTAAGATCTTTGAGCGAGATCAGTTTGTAAGGTGCCTGAAGTGTTGGAAACACAAAACACATGAGGACACTGTACCCAACTTGACAGAAGACAATTTGAAACTAACATTAGAAACAAGAGGGCCAAGATGGCCCTATATCGCTCACCTTGGTACAAGTCCACTTGCCTAGTGGAAGATCACTAGATAATGTTATATACCAAATAAGTTTTCCTATATACGCCTTTGTAAAACAAATGATCCCCCCCCTTGCAATTGGTTAATTTTAACCCCAGGGGCTAATTTGCCAACAAACTTTGAAGAGGTCTACTAGGCAAACATATTTGCCAAATATCTAAGCGATCTAGGCCTTGTGGTTGTCAGAAAAAACATTTTTAAGAGTTTTCCAAACCTATGTATAAAACTAAGTGACCTCCATGCGGGTCGATTTTGACCCGGGGTCATAATTTGAACAATATTGGTAGAGGTCCACTAGCCAATGCTACATGCCAAATATCTAAGCTCTAGGCCTTGTGGTTTCAAAAAGATTTTTAAAGTTTTCCCAATATAAGCCTATGTAAATACAGTCAGGGGTCAATTTTGATCCGAGGGTCATAATTTGAACAATCTTGGTAGAGGTCCACTAGCCAATGCTACCTGCTAAATATCTAAGCTCTAGGCCTTGTGGTTTCAGAGAAGAAGATTTTTAAAGTTTTTCCTACATAAGCCTATGTAAAACTAAGTGATCCCCAGTGTGGGGTCAATTTTGATCCGGGGTTCATAATTTGAACAATCTTGGTAAAGGTCCACTAGCCAATGCTACATGCCAAATACCTAAGCTCTAGGCCTTGTGGTTTCAGAGAAGAAGATTTTTAAAGTTTTTCCTATATACAATGTATGCTATGCAAAACCTAAGTGAAAATATAACTTTTGACCAGGCTTTCATAATTTGAACAATCTTGGTAGAGGTCCACTAGACAATGCTACATGCCAAATATCTAAGCTCTAGGCCTTGGTGTTTCAGAGAAGAAGATTTTTAAAGTTTTTCCTATTTGTTGCCATAGCAACCAGAGTTCTGCATGGAATGGAATTCTTTGAACAAGTTTGGTAAGAGCTTCATGCAAGGAACATTCCTGCATAGTTTTATCAACATTAGCCTAGAGGTTTCAGAGGAGATGTCATTTGAATCAAAACATGACGGACACTGATACGGACAATCATCGATCAGAAAAGCTCACCCTGGCATAGCCAGGTGAGCTAATAAAATACATACATGTAACTGTATACATTAGAATTTATGTATCATTCTGATACAAGCTTGTCAAATGCCATGACCTTAAACAGTAAATTACAACAACCTTTTCCATAATACATGGAAACATTTTACACAAGAAACATTAGGAAAAGACAACATTTTCTTGCATACCAGATCGGTATATCTGCAGTTTTTTGCTTGAGCACCATTTCGATAAGTGTGCATTTAAAAATCTACTTAAAAATGCAAGACAGCATGCAAGAAAAAGTTTCTATCATGAGACACTTGGTTCAGATGGAAATATCCTTCACCTCAAGTAACTGATTTGCTCCCTACAAAACAGTAACTCTCAGTGACGGATATTTCGATCTGAACCACATGCTCAAGACAGAAACTAATAGGCTTTACTTTGAATAGAAATGACTCACATGATGAGGTTCTCCGTTACTTTGTTCAGCCAGCTCATCCGACTTACTGAGTATCTGACTTATATTGCTGAACACGTGACTCTCGTGCAGGAACTGGTGGTCTGACTGCTGGAACTTCATACAGAAACAACGCAGCGCCATTTGCTGGAAAGTAATAAACATAGATGAAAAATGTGTAAGGATTTATAATCACACACTTTGTTCTGCAGTAACATAACAAACTGCTGAGATTGCAACAATCTTTCAGGTCAAACTTGAAATGGTAATTAACCTGCATCAGACGTCTAAAATGTGGAAATATAAAATAGAGATGCTTCATATAAAAGAGAATGCCAGATTCCATTATTCTGAGCTACTGTAGCAGTGTTCGAAAGTTCATGGGTTTATAGATGGGCTTTCAAATGTAACATAGCTAAAAGATAATACTGGTGTCACCATCTAGTACTGCATGGAAGTCTGAAGTAATACACTTAATATATATTGTATAATTCTGCCACTTAAAGCAGAAACTAATTAATTCATTCTAACATCGCTGATACATACATAGTGAAGTTGAAAGGATTGTCTTTAGCAATGGATAAACTAACCTGTATAATACTGCCGATTGGTAGAGACATCGTAACATCCGCTATAGATTGTAACAGTGCATGAAACGTCTCAGGTAACGGGTCAATCGCTTTTCCAGCTATAGTTATGTCAGCCATAGGATGATCACAAACTGGAACCTCCTACAAAATAAAAAGCTTTTTTATACAAGGTACTTTTGCATTATACATACAAATCAATAAATTCTTATATCTAAACAAGAACAAACTTAGTTTAAACAATACTTTGGCTAGGGTCTGTTAATAAAAAGAAAGTTACAAAGTACTTTCACTTCGTATTTCATGCAAAAAGCTAGTCTTTACAAGATGTAATCTCTATGCTTTAAAAAATTATGTGAAGTCTTGAGTACACTACAAGCAGTTGTGAACTTCAGTTCTTAAAGAGTGAGTTTAGAACATGACACTAAATAAACATGTTCAGAAATTTCTTAACCAGAGAAAGTATCATCAATAAATATTACCTCTTGATCCTTTTTAGCATCTTTCTTCTGTTCTTTCACATTTGGTTCATTCTTCTGTCCATCTTTGACCTCCTCTGGGGCTTCATCGGGCTCCTCTTCCCCGGGGCCCAGTGCCGAGACAAAGAACCACAACAAATCATGTATACATATAGACTGTGTCACCATACGCAATAACCAGTTCATAGCCTACAACATAAAACCATTTTGCTTACTGCAAGATACAAAATATAGTCAAACCTGCGAACACAGACCACTGTTGGGAAGCTACGAATGTGGCCTTTGTTTGCAGGTGGTCTTTACTCACAGCTGTTCTACTATAGATAAATAGTGCACTTTGATCTCTCTGCAGGTCTTTATTTGTAAGGCAGTCTTTATTCGGAGGTGGTCCTTAACACAGGTTTGACTGTAAGCATTTTTTCAACAATTATAATTTCAACTTTTTAATTCAAGAGAACTTTCGATATTCTGCTCATAAACATTTTTTGACAGTTGATTAGTGTAGTCATAAAAACATAAGGTAATGTAATATGACTGTCCTATGTATCAGACATAAATTTTCTTGATTGCTCATTCCCTGTTTCAAGATGGTTTTAGTTACATATAGACCCGACAAGTTAACCAGCAATCATGTGTTGAACAAGAGCTGTCCCTCACAAGTGACGAATGCCCCCGAAAGAGGTGTCTCACAGTCTGTGTCCTCTCCATGTGCTCAATAAATGTGCTATGTAATTTTAAAATCCTTCCATGCATGACAGAGTAACCATGCATACAGTATTCCATTACTTTTAAACACTAAGTGTGACCTTGACCTTTGAGGTAGGGACATGGTTCATGCAGACAACACATTTGTGCCAAGTTATTTTAAATCAATTAATGCATTAAAAAGTTACAATCCTGACACAAATGTATGCATATACCTATACAGGATTCCATTACCTATAAACTCTAAGTGTGACCTTGACCTTTGAGGTAGGGACTTGGGTCTTGCACGCGACACATCCGCTTGATGTGCTAGACATTTGTGCCAAGTTATTTAAATCCTTCAAACATGTAAGTTATAGCCGACAAATGTAGCAATATACAGATTCCATTACCTAATCTAAAGACCTTTTGAGGGATTGGGCCTCACGCGACACATCAGCTTGATGTGCTAGACATTTGTGCCAAGTTATTTTAAAATCCTTCAATGCATGACAAAGTTACAGTCCGGACACGAATGTGTGCATATATGCATATATAGAGGAATCCATTACCTTCAAACTCTAAGTATGACCGTGACTTTTGAGGTAGGGACGTGAATCTTGCACGCGACACATCATCTTGATGTGCTAGACATTTGCGCCAAGTTATTTTAAAATCCACCAATGCATGACAAAGTTTCAGTATGGACATGAATGTGTGCATATATAGAGGATTCCATAACTTCAAACTCCTAGTATGACCTTGACCTTTGAGGTAGGGACGTGGGTCTTGCATGTGACACGTCGTCTTCATGTGCTAGACATTTGTGCTAGACATTTGTGCAAAGTTATTTTAAAATCCTTCAATGCATGACAGAGTTACAGTCCAGACACGAATTTGTAAGTGGGGATGCACAGACGGACGTACTTACCAGATGGACTTTGTGAGGTTATCCCTTTGATCTTTCTTTGACCTTTTTAAACCCCACAATGAAATTATTTAACCCCACAACACCATTTTTAACCCCATAATGACCGAATGAAATCAAAGAACCTCACAATGCTTAGTTGTACTCACACCCTAACCCAATAATGTCTACTGGGCATGTACGGACAGACAGACAGACAGACAGATGGTGCGATTTTAATATGCCACCCTTCGGGGGCATAAAAAGTGACTGTTACCTGTAATGCATACACCCTACAGGTGGCCTTCCTAAGTGCCTGCCTCATGGCTAACTGTAAACCATCTAGATCATGTCTCTGTATAATGAAGGCCATCACTGGTCGACTAAGTGCTCTCTCTTGGCTACTCATAGGTACAACAGCAGCGACACCTCCCTTGTCAGAGGAACCAATCAACTTTGTCATTGCAGCCGAAGGATGCTTTAACAGTGTACCTCCATCTGCGAAGTAAAATGCAAATAAATCAAAATTTAATTCACCAATGATATTTATAGCTGCAAATTATTCTAATAGTTCATATCAGTGTTTCAATGGTGAAATTGCAAGAAATTACTTGAAAACTTGGAAAATGATATTAAATTTGTCAAATTTAACTCTTTATCAAAAATTGAAATAGATGGTATGGGGTAAGTATGATTCCCAAGAAGGCTGTAACTGTTACCCTACTGGTGGCAGGTTAGTTTACCATTGTTACCAGTGCAGATCATGATTAACCTGGAAATGCATGCAGTCTGATCATGATCTGCACTGTCGACTATTCAGTCAGTAAATTTTCAGTAGGTACCCCCTACAAGCAATGGTGTTGTCCAAATTGTCTGCTGGACAAGTCCATCTCACAAATTAGGGGCCAAACATAACACATGCAAGCACCTATAAACACCACTCCACATGAACCTACAGAATGTTGCCGTAAGTCCACATTTCCTGTAGCAGGATTCAAACTATATATAAGTGCAACAATACAATTATCTATGTCATAAAAACCAAACTTTGGCTGATTTTAAGCCCAGAAAGCCAACAGAGGGGCAGGGGGAAACACCTACCTCCTACACCGCCACTATTATTCCTTCTACGAGGTGAGAACAGACGACCCAGATTTTTGTCCTGGGCATTGACACTATCATCATCTGATACAATCTCGGATACACTTCTCTGAAATGCACTCTTCTTAGACCCCTCTGGTTCCGACTCGGGACTTGTTCCAGCACTATGCATGCTCACATCCAACCGTCCTTCCTGTATAACAAAATTACACATTCCAATCAAATTTCCAATGACAGAGAAGTTTACATATTGTTCTTGTTTATAGCTAAACCAATCACAGAGAAGTTAACATCTTGTTCTTGTTTATAGCTAAAAACCATCAAATTTTGATGAAAACATATTTTTTGATGGATATTTTAATACAAAAAAAACATGACTTATATTTTGAGTCTGAACTATTAAATCTGCTAGAAATGGACTTCTCTCAAGTATTTTAACGCACAAAATCATAAAATGTACTAAAACACTTTGCAACATTCATTAAAACTGAAGGGTATTCATTCTATTTGATAATTTGAGAAAAAAAACCCAGCAATTTTACTACATGTATAACCATCTGATATTTCTGTCTTTTATTTTTAGTATCCCAAAAGGATTATTATACAATTACATGTACTAATGTATTTCAAATTGACATAATAAATTATATATGTAATGTATTAATTAAACAAGATGGCCAAGATGGCCCTATATTGCTCACCTTGGTACAAGTCCACTTGCCTGGTGGAAGATCACTAGATAATGTTATATACAAACGGTTTTCCTATATACATCTTTGTAAAACAAGTGACCCCCCCCCCCGTGACAAGGTCAATTTTGACCCCAGGGGCATAATTTGAACAGACTTTGAAGAGGTCTACTAGGCAATGCTACATGCCAAATATCTAAGCTCTAGGCCTTGTGGTTTCAGGGGGGAAGAAGATTTGTAAAGTTTTTCCTATATAAACCTATGTAAAACTAAGTGACCCCCTGTGCAGGGTCAATTTTGATCCAGGGGTCATAACTTGAACAAAGTTGGTAGAGGTCCACTAGCCAATGCTACATGCCAAATATCTAAGCTCTAGGCCTTGTGGTTTCAGAGAAGAAGATTTTAAAGTTTTTCCTATATGAGCCTATGCAAAACTAAGTGACCCCCCCGTGCGGGGTCAATTTTGACACGGAGGTCATAATTTGAACAATCTTGATAGAGGTCTACTAGCCAATGCTACATGCCAAATATCTAAGCTCTAGGCCTTGTGGTTTCAGAGAAGAAGATTTTTAAAGTTTTTTCTATATAAGCCTATGTAAAACTAAGTGACCCCCCGTGCGGGGTCAATTTTGACACTGGGGTCATAATTTGAACAATCTTAGTAGAGGTCCACTAGCCAATGCTACATGCCAAATATCTAAGCTCTAGGCCTTGTGGTTTCAGAGAAGAAGATTTTTAAAGTTTTTCCTATATAAAGCCTGTGCAAAACTAAGTGACCACCCGCGTGGGGTCAATTTTGACTTGGGGGTCATAATTTGAACAATCTTGGTAGAGGTCCAATAGACAATGCTACATGCCAAATATCTAAGCTCTAGGCCTTGTGGTTTCAGAGAAGAAGATTTTTAAAGTTTTTCCTATTTGCTGCCATAGCAACCAGAGTTCTGCATGGAATGGAATTTTTTGAACAATTTCGGTACAGCTTTATGCAAGGAACATTCCTGCATATTTTTATCAACATTGGCCTAGTGGTTTCAGAGGAGATGTCATTTGAATCAAAATATTGACGGACGACGGACAATCATCAATTAGAAAAGCTCACCCTGGCGTAGCCAGGTGAGCTAAAAATGTTTTCTCTAAAGCCCTGATCTTAATTTAATACCTTTGGTTATTAAACTGAGTACATAGTAAAATATCACAGAAGAAATCAATTACCAATGGACTTGTTGGAGGTATACATGTAGACAATGGTCTAGCATCCTTTCCAAGTGACCCTGACCTTGCTAGTGGACTGTGTCTTGGTTCTGTAGGTAGTCTGGGTCGATAGGAGAGAGAATGGACTGGTCTGCGCATACTCATTGATCCGGATCTCACTCTTTCATCTGCATCAATGTAAAACTCATCTGCAAATGCTGAATCGGAACTCTGTGCACTTTGTCTTATCAGATACTGGAAGGGGACTTGAGGGAATGGATTCAAATCCATTCTGTACTCCTCTATAACACTGGGCAACAGTATATCATGGTTTGGAGAAACTTTCTTATGCATCTGGGTGGGCAACTGAAATCCTGAAGCACTGGCAAGATCTAGCAAAAACATAGCGTTGTTCTTTAAAATAATATGAGGTTCTAGCGGCAGCATGATGTTTTGTTGTCTTGACAACGTATTCTTCTTCTTCACTTTCTTGTTTTTATCTTTCTCTTTCTGAGCATGCCTTTTCTCTTTTAAGTACTTCTCCCTGCATTTATCACAAATAAGATACCAACTGCTCCCTCCAACTCCTCCCTCTCCACAATTACCTGCCCAACCGTCACAAAAGTTTCCCCCACTATTGTAACCTTTTCCTCCTGCATGCCTACCACACCCTGGATGTGTCTGCCTCATATGGTAAGTCACTGGATGGGGAAACATTCCATTGCAAAGTTCACAGTTTGACTCCCTCTCCACACCTCCTCCGTATACTCCCATAGCTATAGCTTCAGCAAATATTCCAGCTCGACCCATCTGTTTAGCTTCTTTCTTCTTCTTACTTTTCTTCTCTTTATCTTTTTTCTCATCTTTCTTTTCTGGTTTCTTAGCTTTTATTGCAACAGCAGGACTTGGATATACAAGTTCATGAACTATGACACGTAAAGTAGCAGACGACAATTCATCCCAGAAATAAACCAAGTGCTGTAATGTTGGTGGTAAAGGGGCTTCCTTTTCGACACTGGGTGACTTTTCTGGCAAAAGAAAATGTTCTACAGTCTTTGTGTCTGATTTGAATTTCACTGGCTCCTTTTTCTTTTCAGAATCGGAATAGTGAGTTTCAGGTTTCTCATCGTTTTTGACGTTCATGTCAATCTTGAATCTGACACGAGGTTCATTGATGTTCTCTTTCTTTTTTGACTGATCTTTGCTTGAATCTGTAGCATGTCTTACCCTTTGCTTTTCTGGCTTTTTTGACTTAGTGGGTATTGACATTTCCTTTGTAAGATTTTGATTAAATTTCAGAAAAGACGCACAAGCCATTGCATCATGCACAATACCCTCATGCCATAAGAAGGCAGCAAACACTGCACGAAGAGTCTCTGCTACTGAGGGTGACATTGCTTCTTTTACGTAATGCTTGGGTCTGTCCATTACCATGGAGGCAGAGAAAGCACGCGCTCTGGACATTGGACCAAGATCTCGCTGTGAAGGGGATGAAGCACGTTCACGTTTTGACCTCAACTGTCTACCCCTGTCCTTTCTGATGTTCTTTGGTGATAGCCTGCAATGTAGCAGATGTGTCAACATCTTTAGTCATAATTTACATAAAATATACAATCAAGTACTGTTAAAACAGGCACAACTGTGAACCAGATACTGGTCATAAGAATGACACTTCATGTTACAACCTTGTTTGTTGATCTTGACACCCAATTAAAGTTTCAACCCTATATCTGAATTACTTCCAGAGATTGCAACTTGCATGCAAAACTTTAACCAAGGTGTGACACTGACACTGAAGCCATGGTGAGCAGAATGTCTTGCACTTTTGTTTGAGCAGTCAAGTAAAGAATCAACATAAAAATATACAAGCAAATTTTAGGAAGATTTATATCCCCGCCGAAAGGAGAACTGTTGTGAATTATTTCCAGACGGAAAAATTGCCTATACATTCAATGACCAACTGAAAGTAACAAAGGGCCATAACTCTGCTATACATACATGTAAGTGGATCGCAATGGCAGCTGGCAGGCAGCATTCAACTAATGATGTATACATTCCTGTCAACTTTAAGTGAAATCTGCCACACTTACTAAGATATGGCTCCAGATGGCAACAATGACTGTATAAAATGGCTATTTGAAAATAACAAATACTGAACAGAAGGACAACACCAAAACATTATCCTTCCACCTTTGGCTAATATATATCAGTAATAGAAATAATCCTTACCTTCCTGCAGTTTCATCTTTATTTGTAGCTCCTATATTGAAGGCAACTTTTACCCCTTCAGCATTCTGTCCGGTAAGAGATGGAGACCCTGTCTGGGCTCTGGAGGGGCTGGAACTGATATGTGGACTGCTAGATCTTCTTGGGCTCCCTTGTGGACTGTAAAATACATCTATATACAAAATGCTTCAATGAGGAAGTCAGTGCTAACATAAAACTAAACTACATGTAAGAGTTAAAAATATTTCCAGCTTTAATGTGAAGGTCATGATGCAAAAAGACAAATGGAAATAGACAATGAAATCATTTGATAAATAAATTAAAAACGTTTAAGTTGTCAGCTACATAAATAAAATACCAGAATGTACGTCCACAGTAGTCGAGATAGTTAAACCTATATTCAAGGTAGAAATGAGCTGACACATTACAAATATTCCATCTAACTTGTTTACATTTAACTTGTTTACAATTAACTTGTTTACATTTAACTTGTTAACATACCTAAGTCTACTTGGGGAGGAGAATCTAGGACTCATTGTACCCTGACTCAGATTTTCATTCAGTTCTGTTCCCTCACTGGCACTGTGTCGTACCAGAGGTGAGTCAGGCGGTGACACAGACGGCCTGTCTATAGATGCCTCTTTCATTAGCTGCCCTGTAATTGTACAATGAAGAAAATATTTATATAAATGTACTTCACTTTAAATAGGTGAAAAAATATCAAATAACTCTGCTTTGTATGATAGCCACATTTTTTTCTGAATGTAAGCTTTCCCTTCCAAGGTGCATACATTTTTTTCTGGTTTTATTGTTATATTACTATAAGAGTGTTTTTCTTGGGAATGATGCACTGCGAATTCATCAAACTGGCTAAAATAGCAAACAATGATTACATATAAAATAGTGTTCGCTCACAAATTTAACAACTGGCGAATAAATAGAAAATTGCATAATAAACAACTCGCAAATATAAAGACCTTTAAAGTATTTTTCTAAGACTTTTTTCATTTACTTTATCTGATAATCACAAACTAATGTGTTGAGCTATAAATTTTTAATTTTACCTTTTCTAGTAGTTAAAGGACTACTGGGTGGGGTGACAAAAGCTTGAGAATTTTCGTTAGCCATGGAACTAACTCTTGCTGGAGAAAATGACTGCTTAGGACTCCCACTTCTAGCTACTGGTGAACCAGATCTTGGTGAACCTGTTGTACAAAAAATCTACCTTCAATATGGTTTTGAGAAAATGTTAACACAACATAACCGGCATAAACTGTTAGCACAATGAATAAACATGACCTTCTCGGAGATCAGAGCCCCCCCCCAAAAATTTTTTTTTTTTTTGGGCCCCCAAAAAAACCAAATTTTTAAATCCCCCCAAAACGCCCCCCCCTTTTTTTTATAAGATTAAAGAATATCATCTAAAAGACAAATTTTTAAGTGTTTCACAGCCAAACAAAATCCACCACCAAAACTGCCGATCGACCTTAATTTTTTTAGCAAAGAGACCAGAAACACACTTATACAAGAGCTGTCACATGACAGCACGTTCGACTATTCGAAAGGTTGTTGGTAAAATGGGTTTTTGCCAAGAACAGGAGTATTGTGTATTGTCTAAAGAATAAGGTCAAAGATATGAAACTTGTTCAAAGACCTTTGTAAATGTACATTACATTCAAAGCCTTACTCTGGATTCTGTAAGCCAACTGGAGGGGAAGGAGGGTAATTTAAGAAATACTCCTTGAAATTTGATCATGATACTTTGTACTTTTCAAATTGATATGTATTGAATTAAAAGCATGCCCTGCATGCTGCATTTATTCTGATTTTCAAAAGAAAGCCATTTCGAGTATTTCCATGTTAGTCTGGTAAAAACTGTGACAAAATTCTAAGTAAAAGGGGCATAAATATGTCAAAATCAAAAACTTGGGGAAGATGTTGCAGTAAACAACTTTTCAGTTTCAAGTCCATAAAAAAATCAAAGTAAAAGGGGCATAAATCTGTCAAAAATAAAAACAGAGTATGGGGATTGTTTGCTCAGATGTGTGTTGATGGTAGACACAGTTTTAAGTCATCCTTTGATAGTTTCAAGATATTTAAATTTAAAATCTTCAACAAAAATTCTAAGTAAAGAGGGGCTAATCTGTCAAAAATCAACGGGTTTGAGGTTGTTTCTCAGGTGCGATGTTGTGGTAAAGATCTTTTGAGTTTCAAGTCAATCCTTTGATAATATGCAAGATTTTGATTTATAAAAACTTAACAAATAAGATAAAAGGGGGCAAAATCTGTCAAAAATCAAAACAGAGTTATGCTGTTGTTTCCTCATGTGTGTTTGATGGTAAAGATATATTTTGAGGTTGAAGTCAATACCTTTGATAATATACAAGTATTTAAATTTATAAAAACTTTACCAAAATCTAAGTAAAAGGGCATAAATCTGTCAAAAATAAAAAGAGTTATGGGGATTGTTTGCTAGGTGTAGATGTTGATGGTAAAGATATATGTTGAGTTTCAAGTCAATACCTTTGATAATAGCAAGATATTTGAATTTATAAAAACTTTAACCAAAAATTCTAAGTTAAAAAGGGCTAAATCTGTCAAAAATAAAACAGGTTATGGGGATTGTTTGCTCAGGTGTAGATGTTGTGGTAACATAGTTTGAGTTTCAAGTCAATACCTTTGATAGTATTCAGATTTTGACTTTAAAAACTTTAACCAACGCAGACGCCCCCCCCGGGGTTAGTGCAATTCCCTTATTCTTAACTAGTCGCTAAAAATGGAACACAGGCAGGCAATTGCATCTACAAAGTAATACAATGTACTGGGAAAATCATACATCCTCTATTCAGTGTATCCTCAAAACTGTAAAATGCCGTACCTTGTTTATCTACGGAACTCTGTGGACTAGAACTCCTTGACAGTTTCTTTGGCGAGCCTGGAGGTGAGGGCACGGGGGTTGGTCCATTACCATTGGCTTGACTTTCACCTGCAAATATATAGCATCTTGTTTCAATAGTTTCTGACTACAGTAGGATGTTATTGCAGTTTAAATCTGTTTCAATACATTCTACTGTTTCCAGGTAAGATATTTTCTCCAGCACCATTTTCATCTTTTCAAATCTATTCTCTCAGGTAGCCCAAAAGAAATTAAATGATGGCTGCATCAACATAAAATATCTGTTTAATGTACTACATGGATCATTTATGACATACAAATTTAAAGAAGACTCATATTTCAAAATCTTAAAACAGTAAATCTTTACAATGTACTGTTTTCAACAGCTAAAAATATAGACAAAGAATCAAGTACCATATGGACAACTATGTACTGAAGAGTGTTAAACTATTCTGTGCTTATGGTTTAAATCAAACTTAAAGGGGCACTCCCTACATCCAAACAATGTGTTCAATGAACGTAAAATGATAAACAAATACACTTTCAAAGAACAACATTATATCGAAAAAAAATGTGTCATTTAAGCACAAATAATCAACAGAGACCTTCTGTAAAAAATTGCTATCCACCCATTAATTGAGCAACAACTTTATATATGTTATTGAATGTTTTACGGTACTGCAACATATTTTAAAACGCTGATTTTCCGCTGATGACTGAAATGTATAGCTTCAACTTTTAGGTTAAGTAATTACACTTGCAAGTACAATGTATTCTATTTATGTTTTTGACGTTATCTAATTTGACACAAGTTTTAGGGAGTGCCTCTTTAAGCAAATGTAAACTTAAATCAAGGCTTCAGAAAAGTACATGTTGCTTACGGCCATAGAAATTGATCAGATATTTATTCATGATAACTCAATATACACTGCATTGAATCTAATAAATCATGCAAAAAAAGGGAAGACAACATAACATATAAGTACAGCTGCACTAAACAATTACCTACAACAGCAAAAATAACAACACTGTATTCTATAATTCAGCACATTTTCCTGGCGTAGCAGTAAAGCATACACTGATAGTGTTTTCATATATTATATGACTTCCTCCATATAGTGCTTAATGAAATATTTTCTGCAAATATTGCAAAAACAGAGACCTGCTGATCTACTTCTATCTCTTGGAACTGAAAAATTTAACTTCTTCAGTTCTTACACAAGGCCGTACAATTTTAAAACTTATAACAAATGCAAGAACTCTATCAAAAGATACTAAAAAGCAATAGTTGTGATAGCTTCATAGCAGGTAAGTAAGTGCTCAGTTCAACAATCACTATAAAATCTTTCTGGCATGCGGAAATTTCCAACAGTTATACAGCATAAATCATGACTAAAACGAGCCAAGAGAGTTTTATGGAACATATAACAATGCTTGCATTCGCAGTGGTTTTTGAATGAAGAAAGCCAGCTCTAAATACAACATTTTTCTCATTCTTGTCCGTCCAACTAGAGTACTTGCAGAATCAGAGCTATAAGCAACATGTCTTAACCCAATACAGACACTAACTACTGCATACTAAACATTCTCAAATTAACAAGATAGAAGAACTAAAAAAATTTCAAATTTTACATTTCAAATATACATGTATATTTTTGCACACATTTAGAAAGGCATGCAACTACTACAGTAAAAATACATTTTTTTCTTCTTCTCTACTCAAAAATAAAACTTTTAAAACTGACAGATTTACAACAGCGTACAGTCTTGTACCTATAAGCTGGGCAAGCTTTTTGGGGCTGATGGCCCTAGTCAGAGCTCGGTACTCCTTTCCGGCAACATTTACTGCGAGACCGCTAGACTCTCTACTGAAGAGCCATTCCAGGTTCGACCACTCAAGTTGGTCGTTTTGTGACTGGCCTAAGGCAAAATAAACACAAAATCTTTGCAAAAAATCAAAACACACTTGTGGAGAGAATATTCCAACTGTATGTTTCATTCCGTGTCTACATGAAAAGCTCAAAACACGCTCTTTCTATTAATCCTTTATTATACGGTTGCATTTTATGATAAGGATACTACACTCATATAAACAGATCTCAGGCAGAAAAACTGCCTATTTAACCACATTTCGGCCAAACTTAATGATTCTTTACCAGAATAGACATGAAATGAAACATAAAATTGTTCAGTTTTACCAGATGAAATTTACACAAATGAACTTATCAAAGCTTAACAATAAGAGTGCGTTCATGCTTTTACATGTACACTGTATAAAATTTTGGGTTTCCATACTAGCAGAAATCTTCTCTTTTCTAAAATGTTTACTTAGTAGCACTTCCAATATTTTCAAGTTTGGCAATCACATCAAACTCCAAAAAGATTTTGATAGACAGATTTTTATTTTGTTGCAGGAACTATGGAAACCCAAAAGTTGCGGAGAGAGTGTTCAGGACTCACCACAATAATACTGACTATATCTCATAAGAGATAGATCCCTACAGCCGCACACTTTACATAATGATAAAATAGTAGTGAAATTTAACACTTTCACATGCAGCTGATATCAGTCATATACATTTGTATGTATACATGTACATATTTCCAGTATTCTCAAAGCTACTACTTTCTTTCTATGCTTCTAAAATGTATTTTTCTTTCTGGAAAAACCATTTAATATTAGTACTCATGATAATAATCCATTTTTTTTGCAGACTTACAGTGAAGGGCACTTCTTTGCTGCTTGGAGCAGGGAATGGAAGTAAACAGTATCACAACACTTGATGGACAGGTTATTACACTTGCAATATACATGTACAGCAGTAATATAAAAGGAATCTCAAAGATTCTGTATGGCTAAATGTCAAATTTTTATCTAAGAAATGATAATTGTGTCCCTGTATTTTATCACTGAATAAAATACAGTGGAGTTTCCAATGCCTACTAATATAATCATGAGTGCATAGCTAATAATAACGACTGACTGTATTTTATTTAATGATACTGGGAGGCATTATTATTTAGATTTCTAACAAGCTAGTGCTTACTCTTAGTATATATTACATGAATATGGTAAAGTACTTTTGCTTCTCTCATTTTCATTTCTAATAAAAAAGCATTTGGCGTATAAATGAATTTTGAGGATACTGGAATCAAAAGCATCAAAGAAACTTTTCAAACTTGTACAACAATAACTTCTAGTAAAATGAAAATTCTTCAGTTACTTGAAATAGTTCACCGCACTGCACTGCATTTTTCTGTTATAGTTGATAACTTCCCCCGTTTCCATCTCTGGAGCAAATATACTGTAAACCAACTCAATTTACGCATGCAATTTATTTTTGCCATATTTGCGGATGCCAGTTTTTCACAAACTTAAGTTTATGCGAATAATTCATCCTTACTTTATACTTTTTCTTTTTTTCCCTCTAAAAACGCGTATTTAAATATCTTCGAAATCAGTCCGAAATTAGCAAAACGCGAACATTAATTCACACAAAAATTTATTGGTTTACAGTAGACCACCTGAATATGTGTGTGTCCTTCATGTTCATAAGATGTCTATCCCTAGACTAAAGTGTGATAGATAAATAAAGCTGAGTGACTGTTACAGTAGCAGATACCTCATGAACCAAGCCCATTTAAAACAATACCAATAGTTTTGCAGTGAAGGTTACATGAGCCACACTGTCCAAAAACAACCTCTTTGTAGCTATCACATATGCATATCAACCAGTGTTATTGCTCTCTATTTCATGAAAAGTGCTTAAACTTGTGTCAAAAGGCTAAATATCAGCCTTAAGCACAACATTCAAGAGAAATCCTTACACAGTAAACTCTGTATATAATGAACCACTTGGGACCTTTTAAATTTGTTCTTTACATCATCCATATAGCATTTTCATATTAAATAAAGGAAGAAAAAAAATCGGGCCCAGAAAATTAGTTCGTTACCTCCAGAATTTTGCTGTATCCGGAGTTGCTATATACAGAGTTTATTGTACCATTATTAGTACTAAACTGCCTTTTTAAACATAAAACCCTTCCCTATTTTTTAACATGTATCCACTGGGCAGTGGAAATTAAAAAGAACTTTGTTTCTGGTGTGCTCGTAAGAACATAGAAAATCTCTCTTTGGGACGAGAGAACATGATCTTGCCAATAAAACAAACAAATATACTCTTTACATACAGTTGCTATAATAACACTTGGGTTTCAGGAGAAAGGTAAACAAGCAGTACAGATTTGGACAACTGTGTGATCTGGATGTATATTGGTAAAAAAATCAAAAGGTTTGTTTTTGTACAGCATGACTCATATAAAAAAATCCTCTTTATGATAAGGTACTATGATACCAACCTAACGCCTTGACTAGATCTTTCACTGAGACTCCCTGGAGATCAGCCGGGAGACCACTAGCTTGCATCTCCTTTCTTGAGAACTTCGGAGACCCCGGAGCAGGAGACCGTGTACACACAACCGGAGATGCGTTCCTTGGCGAAAACTGTATACCCGATCCTACATTACCGTATGGCTGGTGGGTAGCTGTAATGTATTAATAAAATTGCTATGTAACTACAGAGAAATTTCAACATACAAAGATTGAAAATACATAAAATGATTACTTCCTATAGAAATTATATTGAACCAAAATTCTAATGCACAACTATTTACATTTACATTTTCTTTCTGCTGCAAAACACTGGTCACAAATAACGACTTTTAGTCAATGAAATGAAATTAAATTGCTCATCGAATGTGATCAACTGCTATAATGAGAGTGCTATAAAATTAGTTGTTTGGTTTATTTATAATGTGCATAAAGAGGTGAAGTTATATAAATCTAGTTCAGTATGGTAACTTGTGAAGGAAAATCATTTTTAAAGAGGTGTAGCCAAGAATTTCTTCAGATAAAAAAAGATTAAATAATTATTGATCACTAAAGCCATTCAAATTTCTTTCAAACTAACGTGTACAATATGCTTCCATCTCCCTTAATTAGTGCTTTATTTCCTCCTATGTGGGGAAAAATTCTTACTTGCTATCACTGAACAACTGAACATCCAGCATTAATTGTTCAAAGTTTCTTGCATTATTCTGTAAGATCTAGCAGAATATATAAATGCACAGTTTACGTGCTTGACCATATCTGTGATTGTACGTAATCCTATGAACCTAATGTTTCCATACCTGAGGCTGGTAGTGAGTAAGTACGTCCCATCTCACTCCTCTGATACCGATCAAAGGATGGAATCAGTCCAAAGGCGTGTGGTGGTAAACTGATCTGAGGTTGCAGTTGGGAACTACCAAACACTGGCAGATTGGACTGGGAACCTACAATAAACATACACAAATCATAAAACAATTTACACAGAGTCTTTCAGTACTGCATCAATACATAATTTTGAGTAATAACTTTAAGTTTTGTCTATTTTGGTTTGTTAAAGTTCGATTCTCACTATAGGAAAGCTTTGAAGATTGGTAACTACTCAATTACAATCTGACACAGAATTGTCTTTACTGACATACTGAGCAAGTCCATTATGGTTTAGTCTGAAAGTTACCATTTCTAAAACCTTACCAAAGGCAAATGGACTAGTTCTCCTATTACCAAACACTGTGCCCTGGTCTTGTCCAAACATCGGGTACCTCTGTCCAGGGGTGCCAAAGTCAAAGCCTTGCTGTACCTGCGGGGGCAGTGTATTGAAAGCAAACGGGTCTTTGGCCGAGGACTGCTGACTGAGACCAAGCTGGGATTCATGCAGTAGATAGGCTGTGTTGTCCTTGGATTTAGCCAGCGCCCAGGCTTCACCATCTTTGTTCTGACAATACTGCTCTATACTGTCCTGGTCCATCTTGATCCAGGTACCCTCAACATTTACAACCTGGTTTCAATAAAAACACTAACAGTACTTAAAACTGGAATATAACACATAATCATACAACCAAAGTTACCCCAACCAAAACCCAAACCAAACAAAAAATACCCAACCAACAAACAAACAAAAAAAAAAAAAAAAAAAAAACAAACCCAAAAGTATACAGCAACCATGGTTTACTTAAACCATGATCTACAGCAACCATGGTTTACTTTAACCATGATCTACTTAATAACCATAGTATACAGCTACCATGGTTTACTTCAACCATGATCTACAGCAACCATAGTTTACTTCAACCATGATTTACTTCAACCATGATCTACAGCAACCATGGTTTACTTTAACCATGATCTACTCAATAACCATAGTTTACAGCAACCATGGTTTACTTCAACCATAGTTTACTTCAACCATGTTCTACACCAACCATGATCTACAGCAACCATGGTATACACCGACCATGTTATAAATAAACCATGATCAACAACAACCATGGTATACAGGTTTACTATAGCCATGATCTACATTAACATTTAGTCTTTATTTATCACAAAGCAGAAATAAATGCCTGACAAAGGGTAAAGTTCAATTAATCAAATATTTGGGCAAATGCCATCTGAGCAGGATCAGTTGAACCTTGTATCCCCAATGTTTATAAATTCAGACCTAAAACAAGACAAACAATTACAGCTTATTTCTCTCACTTAGGACGTACATATGATTGATACATGTTACACAAATCAAGCATTCTAAACACTTTGAACATTGGGATATACATGATATCAATTGTCAAGAAGGATCAACACTGTGACCAGTTCCTGATTTCTACACCTGACCTTCTTTTTATGAATACACTGTTACTTTCCAACAAAAGTTCCTGATAGGTTTGCAACGTAAATTTATAAAGGTACGTTTGAACTGGGATTTCATTCCTAACCATAAAACAGCATTGGAAAGTTTATTTTGTATAACTCAATTATTTGGATGCATATTTTTTCATTGTTTTGTTACAAATGTAATCAACCATATTGCTTGCATATCTAAAACATCTTTGAAAGCTGATAAACAAACAGATAATAAGGTTTTTATCACTCACAAGGCACCCAAGGTCACAAAGAGTGATCAAACTTCGAGTTGTCCAAGATAATTAGCTGATCTTTTCTGAGTGTTAATAATTTTGTTCAAACAAGCCTATCTTGATTTAGACCATAGGATAAATCCATAATCAAATATCGGTATATAGCTATTGTAGAACAACTCGTATTTCTTATTTAGATATGGTTTTTCCATGCAATGTACCTTGTACCCAAATGTTTATAAATTCAGACTAAAACTCGACCGGAAATAAGCATCACTTCTACCAGACAGTTTCGTTGCTTTTTCTAACTCGACATGATAATTTAATGGAAATGTGGTCTCATATGTCCAAAGGATCCACATTTCACCACTTCATACAACGGACTTGATATGTACTTTATATCACCAGAACCATAATGTTTAGTACAAAAGTTTAAAACCGTAAACAGATTTTATTATAACAATATTGATCATATTTATTCACTATTTTGTTACACCCATGTAATCAACCATATAGCTTGCCCTAACTGATTTTTGAAAGCTGATACAAACGATACTAGGTATCATCACAATCAAGGCCATCCCAAAATGTCAAACATCTTTACAAGAAATGAATTAAGGATGATTCATTCTACTTTGATAATCTGACATACTGTAAATTGGGTAATTTTCCTGAGACAAAAAGTTCACGATTTGTAAGCAGAAAAACGTTTTTGCAAATTTTAAAATAACAAAATGAGAATTCTCGAATAGTTAATCTAAGTAAAATGAATCTTTTGCAAGATTTTTAAATTAGCGAAGTGGGCAGTTCGCCAAAATAGCAAAAATTAAATCTGCATAGTCTGCAATTTGACAATCTGCTGTGCTTAGCTAAGTGACAGCTTTTTGTTATTAAGATTTGATCATAAGGACAGCAGTAGTTTCACTAAAACGAATCAGTTCTGCACATTAAACAGACCTTGAACTGGTTGGTTTGCTGGTTTCTGGCCATACATATGAAATTTCTTGACTGTCTCACTGAGAATTTCATCTATAATTGACTTAGGTTCTTCTAGCGGAACCAGCAGGGTTTTGCCCAGGTGCTGGTTGTACTGTAGTACCCAGGCATCAGTGAAACCATTGTTACACCATTCCTTGATGCTGTCAGCACAGAGTCGTAACCATACACCGTCATCATTGTGTACCTGTAGAAACAAAACATTGGAGTCAAAGGACAGTTTTATCTAGGACTTATACCTATATATGATGACACTATGAAAGTAGTCCACACACTTTTCAATTTCTCAATTTTGAAAATCATAATAATGTTGTGCTTAGCATGCATCTAAATACCCTTGCTGGATTTCCCTTTGAATATTACACAGTAGAACCTGTCTAATCCGAACCTGTTTGGACCAGAGGAATTGTTGGAATTACAAAGGTGTTCAGATTAGAAAGGTTCTCTACCAGGGTGATTAAGTACTTAATACATGTATTTACATGTAAGTCTGAGCTAAAGTTAATACCTCTGTATGTTACCATGTTATCAGAACAATTGACTAAATAAGTTGAAATGTCATTTACAGTACATATTTGTCTGCTTTCAATAATACCTGTTTAACTCTAACAATACTCTTCAATATTGTAATGAACTCACACTTCACTGAATGATTGTGTATTGTCAAGATATCAGGGTTGTTACGAGATAGGCTACAAATATTTGTCCAGTTTTCCGAGTAGACAGGGTTCCGAATGCAAAGGTATTTTTGCATTAGATAAAGAAGGAAAGATTTCAGGACCATGGGAAACATTTGGTTAAGAAAGTTTTCCAGATAAAAAGAGTACAGATTAAGAAGGTCCTACTGTATACACATTCTTTTTGGTTAACAAGCATCTATTTCAAACAAACTTCAACTGTACGTTTCAAAGAATGTTCTATAAAATTCATATTTACGGTATTTACCTCATCCATGAACGAGATGACTCCCTCTGGTTTGACTATACCAATCTGTTCACTCTGTAGTGACGGGTTTGTCCGCACCCTCAGTCCCGCACTGTACTTAGCCACAAACTTCCTCATCTGTAAACAACAACAAACTTATGTACATGAATGCAGCAAACTTTCTTACATATTACAACAATACTTATAACTGTTTATGCTGCTTTCAGAAAGAGCGTTATAGTATATGTTGTACACAGGTATACAATGTTCTGTCGTAGAGGATTGAAAAGACTATGCGCTTGAGTTTTCAACATCAGCATGAGAGAACAGCATAGCTACCATGATTAAAGGATCAAAGTAGGGGAACAAGATATTTGGGCCGAGTCATATATGTAAAGGCAAAACTCTCACTTCTAAAAAAAGTGACTTTCCACTGAAAGAAACTTAAAAGTATATTTAGTAGGCAGACTATGGCTTATTGTCTATAAGCAATAATGCCTGTGTTTATTTCAGCTGAATGTCTTGAAATTATTATCAAGGGGAAGTACTCATTTTTGGATCTGCTTTCTCTAAGTAAAGCAGTTGTCTTTCTTGTTTTATTCTTAGGACAGGAAGTTTGGTTCCAATTATTTTTCCTTATTCCATGCCATTTCTGCAAATATCTCCGATAAATAAATAACAATATAAATATATAATATGCACAACAGTTAACCCACCTGCTTTCTCTGTTGCCTTTTCAGACTTTGAGTGGGTGGGGTAACACCTTGTGGTGGTTCTTTCACTTCAACTTTGTAAGTCTCTCCTGCACAGACAAAAAAGAGGAACTCCTTGTTATAAAGTAAATACATTAGTTCTACTATAAAAGTAATGAAACAATTTACATTTTCATGAATTGAGATTCATTGCCAATAGGCACTGGCTGTCAATTGTATGCATCTGTAAAAAAAATAATTAAGCTCCTGTCATGTTTCTAAAATAGTTGTCTTCAATATAATTCTCCATGCAAATATTAAACTAGAGCTATCACTAAATGTGATTAATACCCCCAAAAGGATTGCTTTATAAACTAGTTGCCCATATTACCTAATCTTGCAAAGCCAAACTAAAAAGAGAAATTGTTCTTAGCAGTCCTTACTCTGGGCATTGTGCGTAGGTACCATTGTATAAGTTGACCTGAATCCAACTTTCTCGTAGTTCTTGGCAAGGATGGCTCCAGACAGCGCAACTCATCAAAGGAGTAATATAACCCTGAAATTAGACAAGACTACAGTTAAACCTATTCCTTGCCTTGTGCACTAAGCAGTGTTCAAACTAAGCTTCCATTTTATGAAGTTGCTATCTCAGTTTCCAACCAGAAAATTTTTAATTTTGCTCCAAAAGGAATACTAAAACAGTAAAATATAACTGTAATCAGCTACACAAGATTATACTTCCTATGTACTGCACTTCCTCAAAATCTAGTTGACCATGATGTGTGAGCTTGGTATTGAATTCCAACTAGTAGTTTATATGTTAACATTGGAATTTCAAAAAAAGTTTTAAGGGCTTAATAATTTGGTAGAGTATATTTTCAACATAGAGCTAGTCCTTGAACACTGCAACTTCGTCTATTGTGGGGGTTTGCTAATAAATCAAAACTTTTATGCAGTATTATTGCAAAACAAAATTCCAACTAGTACTTTTCAAGTATAAGCTAGGACAAGTTGAATAAGTAAAAAAAGTCAATAACTCTATAATTACATCATAATTTTTGGTAAATTAATTGTTCTTGATACTGGACCCCTGAACACTATTGCTAATTTGATAATACCATAAGTGGTTACTGAGATATGTATTGAATTCCAACCAGTGTTTTCAAAACTTTATGCCCGAAATGGAAAAGTCAAACAAAGGGCAATAATTTGCACTAAATACTTAACATAGAGTTATATGTTCTTGAGTACTGTGACACTTCCTTAAGATTAACAAAGTTTCAAGTCAATATCATAAGTGGTTATTGAGATATTGCAATGACAGTCTACAGGCAAAACTTTAACCAAATTGTAAAAGTTGAACAAAGGGCAATAACTCTGTAATTCAAATTTATGGAGTTATAATTCTTGTGCATTGACTCTGTCAACTGCTTAAGACCATTGAACGAAGTTCTAGTCAATATCAACTAGTAGTTTTACTGAGTTATGTGCATGATAGTACAAGGAAAAGTAACCAAAGGGCAATAACTCTGTAATTAGTCAAGATGGAGTTATAGTGACTTGTAATAGCTCTCCATTTTCTCTCAATGTGCTGACCAATTGTATGAAATACTTTAGTAATTCCAACTGTAGCTTTTTAAGTTTTTTTCACCAAAATGAAAAGGCAACAGTTCAAGAAACATGCGGCTGTAACAAGCAGCTATCTGCTTTAAGCACCCCAAACTTTTATTGGTTTACCCTGAGCTGGTATGAAAATAATTTAACAAAACAGCTAGTAAATTTCATAATTTTTATTTTGACTGCTGTCTTCAAAGCATACCTGGAGAATTAACAATGTTGTACAGTCCTATACTACTGGGGGTCATTTACATATGTGGTGCATATTGTTACAGTTAAACCTGAACTAACATGTTTCCTCGCTAAAGTTCCTTTGACGGTTATGGCTGTCCAGTGCAACTCCTAAAAGGAATCATTATCTGGGACCTGAAAAAAGACAAGCTTGACAGTTTAACCTATTCCTTGTGTGGTCTTTGGACTGATAATAGGGAGACATAAACAGGCTCATGGTTTGAAAAGTCCTCTCTAGGTTTCCATGCATAAAAGGATTGTAATTTCTCCAAGTTGAGTATACTGAAGCATAAAATGATAAAAGTAATCAGCGACACAAGTAAACAAACAATGTGCAATTTGCGAAAATCTGTCGGGGAAAATGAAGATGACCTTTGTACTTCAAGAAAATTTTCAATCAATATCATGTTAACATTGAAATTTCAAAAAAAGCCTTTTACCGCTTTATACTGACAAATATATTTTCAAAAATCAGAAATACTTTCCCATAATTTTACGGAACCTTTTATTTGATGATTTGTTCTAAAGTATGTTAATTTCGGACAGTTTAAGCTTTATTTTTTTCCCCAAAATTGAGGGAGCAATTTATTTTATTGATATTTTCTGTCAAAATAAGCTTTCTGCAATTTTCATTCACCTAACTTTAATTAGCCCAAACATGGTTGAACTCATTCTCCAATGAAAAGGCAATAAATTTCATGATTTGTATGTTTGATGCTGTCTGGGTTTTAGATAGACAGATTTATTTCAACATAAAGTGTACAATTTACAATGGCATCTTATAATTAGAATTTACAAGTAAAACGATAACAAACATGTATGAATTAATATAGCCATGCAAATCAACAGTATATTTAAGGATAACTCAAAAAGAGCTAAAACAAACTCTTATTTCAGCATTTGTGGTCCTTAAGATATAGTCTGGTATGCTAGGAAGTTCCAATTTATCACAGTAAATAATTTGAGCAAAATGCCTTAAGAATTTGAATAGAAACCTTTTGAAAGACATTAAAAAAGTCAAGTTAAGCTTAAAAAATGTTCCTTAACCTTGCATTTAACATGAACTACAAATAAGGTACATGTCATGCATCACTATTATGTCACAGCTGTCCCATCACTACCCAACAATTCTATTATATGCAAATGTTTTTTTTCAAATACTTTTCCACGGGAAATAATCTCTTACTATCTGAGCATACCTGGAGAAATGTAACATCATTAATCATCGTATTCGAAGGTTCTTCATGGTTTGAAAATTCATGTACATTTGAATGCATAGTAGTAATCATAATCCCTAATTTAGCAAATAGCAAGGCCAAATGGTATACAATGGCACTGTTCTGATCCTACCTTCATCATACAGATGGCATGGAAAAAATAAGCATCTTTTTGTACTTCAAAAATTTACTTCAATATCATGTTAAATCAATGGCAAGGTAAGGCGGTCACCTCCAAAAGATAGTTGCTTTTGGAGCCACTTCAGGCCTCACAAAGTTATTTTCATCTCCGATGGTCCTTAAGGTCAATAGGAACAGCTCTCACTTCAACCTGCAATGTTTACATAGTTGTTCTGGGCTTTTTTCAAAAATGAAACAATTTAACACTTTTATTTAGTATTATATATAAAAGATAAATTGTTGCAATTTTCAAACCTAATAATCCGTGATCCTTCTTAATTTCTGATTCTGATTAAAATCTAATAATACCAATCTTAAACTTACTATTCTTAACCCTTTGCAATGCTCAGGTTGTGTCTTTGGGTTATCCTGACAAGTTCTTGCACTTTGGTTTGAAACTTGACAGAACTATGACATCCTTATGCCAAATGAACTGTAAAATAGGTTATGATATAGAGAATATGTAGTGTCCGGTTTTTGGAAGACAATTTGATACTCAGATAAGTTAAAATTGCGGTCGAAAATGTCGGCCGATATTCGAATTTGGAAGTTCCGAACCTGATATCACATGTTTTACAAAAGAAATTGAGGAGAATATTCTATTTACTTAGCAAATCTTCTTGTATTTTTTTGAACTTTTAGGGGCCTAATTTAGAAGGTCCGGTTTTAAAGAAAATGATTTAAGTTCCACTGTATATGCTTAAATTTGTTCTAAATTGCAAAGGACAATAATATAAAAACATTTTACATATACGGTCTGTTATAATAACCTTACATCTGACTAAGTTTATGAAATCTTTTACATGTTCTAATGTAATGATATCTGTTTTGTCAAACATGTTTCCAAGATACTACCCAACAATTTCCAAGTAAAACTGACTTATATAATGCTTCTTTGGTTTCAAATATTCCACTGGGATAAGCCTTCTAATTGTAAACATAAATGTATATCTTAAGAGTTCATATGAAAAGTGACCTTTAAAGATGTTTTACATTACTTTTGAAATTAGGTAGCCGATATGCCTTTCACAATTTCAACCACGTATAACAACTGTCCTGTCTGAACCTGCCATAATCATAAAAAGCAGGAAAATCATCTTTTTGTCAAATTTTACCTTAAAATTGCTGTAGATGGATCAAGGCAAATGATCTAACTAAGAAAATGAATACCAACAAGGTCATAGTGCCTTCATTTCGGAAATAAAGATTCTACAGGCGTTTTTTCAATTTCCTTATGGGCCAAGGTTGAACGGCTTAAATCACTTCAACTTATCTATTTGGACTGTATTTTTATTTCCAATAAGTGAAACATAAACATATGATTTGTAAACAATTAAATAGAAAAATGATAGGATGCAAATCAGAAATGTTTAAGACGTGATTACGTTTTCTCTGTAATTTCACTTGAGGAGTCTTGACATGCTGAACTTAGTAGTCCACATTGCTATGCTGAGGTGTTTCAAAGGGTTATCTGACCAGTGTCTTGCACTATGATTTTAAAATATCGGACGGGTATTACCCTTCTGCCATTTCTATATGATACGTAAATGCATGATAAATTCGCGATTATTTAATCTGCAATATTTTCACAAATTTCCCATTTTGCTAATTTAAAAATCTCGCGAAAGATTCATCTCATATAGATGAACTATTAGAGAGTTCTCCTTTCCCTAATTTAAAATTTGCAAATAAGACCGTCTGCTCACAAAATCGCAAAATGTTTGTCAGGCGAAAATTACAGTACGGTAATTTGAGAGCTAGTTTCCAATACACCACCTTTACACTAGTCAGCCTTTTCTTTCCTGCAAAAAATTATCAAAAACTGTGAACTTGTTGGAAGAAACCCATTTCTCAAGCTTCAACTTGTCCTCAACTTTTCAAATGTGCTAAAGAGAGAAAGCAGGGTGTAGTAGAACACAAACCTTGAGATTTGGAGCATACACTTGTTGGCCATACTGATCCTTGGTCAGCACAGTGATGATGTTTGGCCAGCTGCATTTCAAATCCTCCTCATTATACTGTATTGCACATTGTTTAGGATCCACGTAGGAATCAGGCTGTAGCCATCTAAAATGTAAACCATCAAAACTTCAAGCATACATAGAACTTAATATACATGTATTTTATTAAACTGTAATCAACTAAAAGCAATGAACATTATAACAGTCCATTTTTGAGTGTTGTTCATATCCCTGCAAGGAAGTTGCTTCTTTATACCTAATGTCCAATTACCTTAACCACATACAACTAGAACCTATTGGCAAAACAAAGATCTGGCAGTGAAAAGTAAACTGCAATTTACATGTAAATATCACATCTTTTTAATTCATGACTTACAGCGCTATATTAAATTATTGTCAGCAAATAATTTGCACCTTGCTATCCACAATGAGTTACGTTTCCCTGCTGTGTAATGTTGGCACAATATGAAATAAGCACAATCATAAGCTAAGTATAATTGAATTTATTTGTCCAGCAATATTTGGGGTAAAAAACGGGTGGGTACAAACATGCCCGGAAGGCAGCCATTTTGATGTCATCAAAGAAACAATAGAAGATAGGATATAATTACTGAGCTCAGCTATATGTGACTTTTGAATTACTATGATAAATTACCAATAACAAGAACTAACTTTCACAAGCTTGTCAAGTGATTTTAATATGACTGTATATAGTATAAACAAAACGCGGGATGTGTAATCACCAGTTAAAATTTTATGCAAGCCCATATGGTCATCACCAAAGCCCTGTTTGGACTGAAGTTATTCTTGTATTACATTTTCATACATCTGAAATGCTAACAATCAGGCAAAGCATTCTGTAGTCTACATTTCATATATGAAATATTCATGTACGATTGTACATACCTAGCAAGTCTACAGCCACTAGTACCATTTGTACAAGATACATAGTCCTTGAGGAACGACCTCTCATTGCTCTGCCAACAAAATGGTAAGTTTCCTTCCAGTGCTTGTACTATTGTTGGTGGTCTAGAGAGGGCAAAACCTTTCCCAAGCAGCTGGGAGTGTTCGCCAAACACCTGAAATAAAACAGGTTATATTCTTACAATGTAAAATTTAAAACCATAAGTGACAAATGCTTCTAAAGTGGTATCCAATAGTCCGTGACCTTCACCTTCAAGTTGTGGACCCAGTACTTGCACACAACACTTTATATCTCTATGTGCCGAACATTTATTCCAATTCATTTAAAAAAATTTCAATGTATAACAAGTGTTACAATCTGGACATAAACATGTGCATATATACAGGACTCTAAAATCTCTGACCTCTAAGTGCAACCTTGACTTTCAAGGCAAGGACGTGGGACGTGCGCGTGATATGTCATCTCCATGTGCTCAACAATTGTGCCATGTAATTTTAAAATCTTTCCATACATGACGGAGTAACCATGTATACAGTATTCCATGACCTTTAGACTCTAAGTGTGACCGTGACCTTTCAGGTAGGGTTGTGAGTTTTGCACGTGACACATTGTCTTGATCTGCTGAACATTTGTGCCAAGTTATTTTAAAATCTTTCAACGCAGGACAGGGTTGCAGTCTGGACATGAATATCTACATATATACAAGATTCAATTACCTTTAAACTCCAAGTGTTACCTTGACCTTTGAGGTATGGATGTGGGTCTTGGACGCGACATGTCGTCTTCATGTCCTTAACATTTGTGCCACATGATTTGAAATCCCTTCACACATGACAAAGTTACAGCCTGGACATGAATGTATGCATATTTACATTGTATACGATTTTGTTACCTTTAAACTGTTGAACATTTGTGCCATATGTGCAAAAATCATTTGTGTCAACAATTCAATGTGGACTGTACCATTTAATGTACCAGAGACTATAGGAAAATATCTGCCTCTAACAATGTAAGACCTTCCTGCAATCACTGTATAGTATATATACCGCTGACATACCATTTGAGCTGCCTCCTCTATGTAGTCCATATCCTCTTCCAGTTCCTCTACGGTGACTGGAGGTAACACAATGTCCTTCTTGATCAGTGATGAGCTACACATTCCTCCTAGATACCCTAGCTCTTTCTCCAAGTGACATATTGTCTACAAACAGCATATGCATACGTGTAATAACCCAAAATTATACATACATGACTAAAAGCATTGCATTAAAAAATCTATTTCTAGAGGTAAAGAAGATATAAAAATCACTTCCAACAGATGAAATATTATACTCGAGTACTTTCAAAAAGGCTCAATTACTTTTTTCCCTTTTTGGAATACAATGGGGAAGAAGAGTTAAATGAACTTTTTAAAACCTGTCAATAATCTTTTAAAACATATAAACTGTAGATCAATGATAGCAATATACAGAAGGTCTGTCAAACATACAATCATACAATATTTAAACATGGCATGTCACAAAGTCTTGCTTCACTTACTTCTTCTGTTCCACTCTTCCACTCATAGCCGACAATAAAACACTTGAAACCATAGAAACATGCCTTCTCATCTTTCACATAGTCTGATGCCGTCTCCAGAGAAAATATCACCTCGTTTCCTGAAAGAAACGAAATGTTAATCACACATTTATGATACTCAAACCCATCCTTAGATAATGACATGGTAGATGAAATTGGAAGTTGGTTCTCAGATATTAACATCATGTTTATTACAGTTTCAGTTCAATTAAATTCAAAATTTATACATTGTCAGTATAATGTGTATACAACAGGAAGTATAAGCTGTAAGCAGCATCTGACCTACAGTCTAAAGCTTGGGTATACTTTCACTTGTAGATAACTAACAAATGGATATTATTTGTCTGGAGGAAGGTAAGTCATTCATCACACGGTCTGAAGAAAATCAGCAAAACAAAAAGTGTATTGTCAGTTGAATTAATTCTTTAGAGGCAAAAAAGGGAGAAATACAGCCGCATATCTTTATCAAACTTCTTCATTTGTCGAGCTGCCATGACGCAGTGGTAGTTGTGTTCACCTTGGGATTGGAAGGTCCCAGATTTGATCCCCACTTGTGCCATGTAGCAGTAGTGTCCTTGGGTAAGGCACAAATAATTCCACATTGCCTGTCTCTCATCTAGAGTGAGTCTAGTGTTGCAAAAACTTGTTTCGCAATTGAGAATAAATAAATTAGTATAAACTAAACTTCATCGTTCTTTAGTTTATATTAATTTATTTTAGCTCGATTGTGAAGAAAGCTTTCAGCTTATCGAGTCACTCGCGAGTCCGCTTCCTGGAAAAACCAGTACTGGTGTCATATGAGGGGGTAAGGTCGTGACCCCATTGGGGCTCAAACCTGCAACCTCCGGGATGAGCGGCAGACACTTTAACTTCTACACCACCGCTCCCCTTACTCTTCTGTTAAATTTGACTTACCAGGTATGATTACAGAAAACTTTGGCCATGTAGTTGTTCCATGGAATTTTTTCAGTATTGGCCAGTAAGCCACCTTTGATGTCTCTTGTTCCTCATTGATCACTGGTGCTGGAGTGGCTGGAGCCTCCATTTTCTGGTAGCCCGGTACAAACAGCTGTAGGGTGTCCTCAGCTTGTGCTGTACCACACTGGGGATCAAACTCTACAACCATCCACTTGACTGTTTCTGGGAATGTCACCTAGTTTTAAATGTGTACACATACTTTATCCTGTCTTACAAATATGACAATTCCAAATCTTCTATATCAAAAGGGATGTTATCAAAACATTGGCCATTAATTGGGTAACAATCGCAATGATTTAATTTTCACTATTATCGCAAATTTCCCATTTGACTAATTTAAAAATCTCGAGAAAGATTCATTTCACATAGAATTACTTTTAGAGAATTCTCCTTTTGTGAATTTAAAAATTTGAGAATAAATTCTGTCTGCTCACAAATTGCGAAAAATTTTGTCACACGAAAATTTCCCAATGTACAGTAGTTGTTAAATTAATATTTTTTCCTGTTGAGATGCAAGTCGGCAAAGCTTTTGTAAAGAATACTCAAATTTCACACACGGATGATTATAATTGCCCATACAGATACAGGTTTAACTTTTACTGCATCACATTACATTTACCTTCCTTGAATTTCACCTGATATTTCTTTATCAAAATTGTATGAGATTTAAATTATGCAAAGCAAGTACCTTACTACAAGTGGTTAGTTACGGTTCAAAACTAATATCTCATGTCATATTAAACGACGAACAAACCTTGTAGTTAGCTACTGTAGCAGGTTTGTAAGGGTGATCACTCTCCAGTATGGCATAATGCTGTGATGTTGTTCCACCATTGGTTACCTCCCCTGATTCTGATTTGGGAGGAGCAGGGAATACCTGGTTTATCAGAGTAGACAGTGCAGGGAGTATTTCCTGCACCAGACCCAGCACTTGCACTGCTCCCTACATAATAAAAGTTACCATCCTATTAAAAGAGAATATTTCTTCTAAACCATACACTAAAACAATACCATGTAAAATCCCCTACAATTAGTTTAAGGCCAAAAACTACAAGACAGATTAGTGACTGAGTGGTTGACACATTCAACTTTACCCCACCTTATTCCTTTTCCCTACAATTGTCTAAAAACTACCGGCCCTTAAAGTGTTCCAAACCATGGCTGTAACCCTATGTTACATCATTTAAGAGCCTTATTTATTCAGAGTAAATTTCATCTCTGATATTATATTAGCTAGGTTTATCGTTACATTCTGAAAAAAACTTGTCTGCTCCTGATCAAGAACAACGAGTCACACTAAGCTTTGACAACTTACCCTTGGGTCTTGAGACGCAACTGGACCGATATAAGCCAGGCACAGTGGTAGGAGAGACTTGAAGAGTTGGGAAGCTCCTAGGGTCTCTTTCACTACTTCTGGTGTAATACTCTGTGCCCGCTGCAGAAGATCCGTCGCTACACGGCATATAGCACTGACAATGTCTATACCATTCTTCCTGGCCTGTAGCTCCGCCAGGTTCTTGGTGTTCTGTTGATGTTGCTCACCTTCCTGGGGTGCACTGCAGTATAAATACATGATACATGTACCGAGATACAACTTCTGGCTTTGTGCTTCAGGACCACTGTTCATTCAACTCCAGTCAAGTTAACTGTCATCAGCAGATTGTCAAAAATTAAAGTGTCTTAATAATAAACAGGTCATTTCAATACCAGGGGCCATCTAATGATACTATAAAGGACACAGGAAACCAGTATTTGAAAGTCTGATTTAAATAGATTTAATATTTTATCAAGTAAATCGAAAATACTCAACAAAAAAAACTAGAACTATCACTGAAGGTGATGAATACCCCCCGAACACCCCACTGACACAGTATATAAAATCTATGCAACATTTGATGCTTTTGTTATTGGACCTGCACAACTTAAGACATGGTACTTATCACTTCTGTGAAGTATCATGAAATTCTAACCAGGGGTTTTGGAGATTAAGAGCGCACATGATTTTATCATGTCGAGCCCTTATGACCTTGACCTAGTGACCCGAAACATGGACCATGCACAACTAGGCATGGTACTTATCACTTCTGTCAAATATCATTTAATTGTGACCAGGGGTTTAAAAGATTAAGAGCGCACAAGATTTTACTATCTCGAGCCCCTGTGACCTAGTGATCTGGAACATGGACCATACACAACTAGGCATGGTACTTATCACTTCTGTGATGTATCATTAAATTCTGACCAGGGGTTTTGGAGATTAAGCATCCATAAGATTTTACTATATTGACCCCCTGTGACCTTGACCTTTGACCAAATGACCTGAAACCTGGACCATGCACAACTAGGCATAGTACTTATCACTTCTGTGAAGTATCATTAAATTCTGACCACTGGTTTTGGAGATTTAGTATCCACAAGATTTTACTATCTCGAGCCCTTGTGACCTTGACCTTTGACCAAATGACCCGAAACATGGACTATGCACAACTATGCATAGTACTTATCACTTCTGTGAAGTATCACTAAATTCTGACCACTGGTTTTGGAGATTTAGTATCCACAAGATTTTACTATCTCGAGCCCCTGTGACCTTGACCTTTGACCCGAAACATGGACCATGCACAACTAGACATTGTACTTATCACTTCTGTGAAGTATCATTAAATTCTGACTAGGGGTTTTGGAGATTTTATGTCCACAAGATTCCCTCTACAGACAGACGGACGAGCTGAATCCAGTATACCCCCCCTCACACTTTGTGTTCCTGGGGTATAATATACATAAAGCAGAGACCTTATTGTTTCCATTCCTGTAGATATTACTGCATCCTTACATTTCAAAGTTTATAAAATAAATCTTGAGGCTAACATTTACCTGTAATACAGAATATTAGGCACCTGTCCTCTCATGTGGTTGGTTCCATTACTACTTAGGGAACAAGCTGTGAAGGTGAAGGTCGTTCCATCAGGACATTTTACCTTGCTGATTCCACCATCACCGTTGAATGTTCTCTGGAAACCACGGTTACGAAGACGTATGGCATATTTTACACATTCCTGAAAATTAAAATTGGATTTTTATGTTTCTAGTTTGTAAAGGCAGCTTGTTGATTTTCAAAAAAACCAAAAAAGACATTTGGCTGTTTGTTGAAAAGAAAATGGTAACTTTTTCCATGTAAATCAAATGGTCCAAGACACAGTGTGTAGCTAAAACTGCTGCAGAGAACATCTCAAGATTCAATTTGCACTGAACCTATGATTTGCCTGGCTTGGTCTGAACTCATAGACTACGAAAAGACGGTCCAATGATAGAGTAAGCTGGGCATACTATCAGACCAACCTTTTCTGTTACTGTCATTTCTTTTCGAAACACCTGTCACAATCATTCAACCATGAAAATAAATACGAAGCTACATTTAAATGTTTAACCTGTAAATATATAAATTTGAGCTTATCAACCTTTCTTTACAAATAAGACTGACTGTATCTGAAACTAAGATGCCATGGTATGTTAGATGGAACCATTATCTTACTTTTATAGGAAAAGGTTTATCGAACTTGATTTCCGCTATGTCGCTAACACAATCTTCTGGACCATATGACCCCTTTACTATCTCTATACTTTGCCAGCGCTGGGTGTGCGATGGGTCTGCATTCTGACCACTGCTTTGCTGAAAAACAAAATATAGGTATGTTTCATCGACATCTATTGATTATATGTGTCGAGAGTTCCTTTCTTATACCTATTAGGTTTGTCAGACACTTGTACATGTACTTTTCTCCCTCCTGAGCCCAGATCCTGATAAAATTAAAAAAAGTTTTTATTTTCGCTAATTTTCGCAAATGAAACACTTCATGAATTCATCAAACTAGTTAAAATAGCAAACAAACAATGACTATGTATAAAATGGTGCTCGCTCGCGAATTCAAAAACTCGAAAATAATGCGGCTTATTGTCTTGTACAATACAGTCCAGTTTATTTTAGCAGAAATGTGGAACGGAACTGGAATCAAGGGAGACTAATACTGTTAGACTTGTTATAATTTCAATTCGAAGTTGTCTTCTATTTTTAGAAGTCTTTGACAGGAAGTTCCAAAATTACTTCCCTTTGGTTCCACATTTCTGAGAAAAATCCTGACACTAAAAATTAGAAAATTTAATCCATTTAAACCTTAAATAAATAAAAAAATTTTGAGTAAATAAATATAAGACACAATGCCTGGAAGGGGTAAAGGATCAAGAAAAAGGAAGCAGACTGAACATTTGTCTAAAAGACAGAAGAAATCAGCTGAAGGGGAGAAGAATGAAACAAGTTGGGACAGTGAAACAGAAATTATACCAATTCTGGCTAAATACAAGAGACTGGATGACACCAGGAAGGGTAATATAATTGACTTTGAGACAATAATTAAAGAATCTCTGGACCTGCCAAAATCTAATAAAAGATCTGAACTCAGATCTGCTGAAAAGCCTGAAACGATTAGGTGTGGCGGGGATTCCTTAGCTTGCCATGTCCCTGAACAAATCAAAATCAAAATCAAACAACATGAATATGTAAATTTAGCCATGTTATAAGGGATGTGTATTAAAGATTTAACACCAAAAAAAAAAAAAAAAAACAAAAATCTCCTGCCCAAAAAAAAAAAAAACACAAATAAAAACCCCCCCCCCCCCCCCCCCCCCCCCCCCCCCCCCCCCCCCCCCCCCCCCATGGATTTTTTTTTTTTTTTTTTTTTTTTTTTTTTAAAAATTTTTTTTTGATAAAATTTTTTTTTTTTCCTTTTCCCCCCCCCCCCCTCCCCCCCCCCCCCCCCCCCCCCCCCCCCCCCCCCATAAAGTAAAATATGAGGTAAAACTCAAAAAAAAAAAAACCTCCACAATAAACGGAAATGATAAAAAAGATTTTTTTAAAAAAAATTTTTTTCCCCCTTTATTTCCTTTCCTTTCAAGTTAGACCCCAAATTATCAAAATGACACGGTCACTGTGACCTGACCTTTACTACTGACAAAAAAAGGGGCTGTTAAAAGACCAATTATCCAATGAAGTTTAGGTCTGTATAAAAACCTAGTTAACACCCAAAAAAAAAAAAAAAAAAAAAAAAAAAAAATCTTCCCCCCAACCCCCCACCCCCAAAAAAAAAAAAAAAAAAAGCTATAGGACCAATCATCCTAAAGTTTGGGCTGTAGTCAAAGGGAAATTGATGAAAATGGGATAATCTGGTAACAAGACATTCATCCATAATTGAGCTGTAGGTCAAGAAAATCGTCCGGAAAGAAGAATACGACACGGACCCCCAGTTGGGTTGTAGGTCGGCCGACATCCGGAATAGAGAAATGGACCGATGCCTTTTAATCTTCTCAAGCATTTACACTGACGCCCCCCCATCCTGAGCATAAATAGAAAATTGGAAAATCATGAGGTAAACAACTCAGGGAATATAAAGACTGTCACAGTAAAACGGAAAGATAAATGTAATCTAAATGATTCTATCAAATACCATGTCAACAATCTTTTCAACTGAATATTGTAAATTGGGTAATTTTCGAGGGACATAAATTTCGCGATCTGTGAGCAGACAGACTTATTCATGAATTTAAAATTTGTGAAAGGAGAAATCTATGTGAAATGAATCTTTTGTGAGATTTTTTTAATTAGCGAAATGAGAAATTCGCAAAAATAGCGAAAATTAAATCATCGCAAATATTATTCAATTTCCAATACCTCATCAAGAAGTTCCAGTTCATAGTTGTACACCCCTTCTCCACCATACAGACATATTCCTGCAATTACGATTCCCGGCTTGTCTACCATAAACTCTATAGCATCAGGGGAACCATTTCCTGTGTTCCAGTATGCTGTCTGACTGGTGCGTGTAAACCTGTTTGGTGTTACAAGCATTGGCCGTGTTGTCGATGTAACATCAGTCTGAAAACATTATATGAATAGATCTAGTTAACCGTGTCAGTGATCGCCTCAGTTAAACAATCACCTGCCTTAAGTGGCCAATTCAGATAAGTCCATTGGCTGCCTGTTTAGGACAGGCCTGACTGTACACACGTACAATTGACTTCAAACTGATTTATCAAGACACCTATTCTTTAGCTCTTGAGATGGAGAAAGTCTAAAAATAGTTTTTAGCAAGGTGGCAGGCACATCAAAGATCACACAAAAATAGACTGTACACCAAAGAACTGTCTGCTACTTATTTATGTCAGTAGTTGCCATGGCGACGATAAGATAGCCAGACAGAATCATCAATTAGTATTTTTCATTTTCTTAAATGGTTTGAACTGTCTAAAATAAGTTTTATCAGCGAAACGTCTGCAACTGAACCTGAAAGACTAGCACAGCCATAAAATTTATCAGTAATCAGGATGCTTGGTTTCAACAGTCTTCAAACAATCATACCTCTAATCCAGTGGCTGTTGTAGCAAGTTCACTGACAATGGTTGAGAGGAGAGAGCAGGTATTGGCCACCAGTACACTAGGGTACGGTGACTGGTCCTTGACCAGAGTCTGTCTGACAGGGTACGATACAATCATTAACAGTCGATCCAACACCTCCTTGAATGAGATATGACTGCTCCCTATTCCAGATGTCTGAAGAACAAACAAAACATCAATATCAGACGTAAAATTTCTCTGAAAAATCTAGAGGCTCCGTACATAAATAGTTTCAAAAACTATGAATTAATTTGGTCTACAAGGATGCGCTTTGACATAACCTTGTGCATGAGATAAAACATACTGGAAGTTACCCACCTTTATGAAGGCTCGTAACTCATAATGTACACTTAAGTTGTATAAAAAGAAGTCTCCGAGTCTGTGTAAGGGACCACCCTAAACAGTAGCATTTCTAAGGTAGCAAGTAGTTATATAAAATATAGTAATCATAACTAGGACTATCACTGAAGGTGATGATCCCCCCCCCCAGAACACCCCACTGACACAGTATATAAAATTTATGTAATATTTGATGCTTTAATTATTGGAGCTGCACAACTTAAGGCTTCTGTGAAGTATAATTAAATTCTGACCTGGGGTACTGGAGATTAAAAGCGCACAAGACTTTACTATCTCAAGCCCCTGTGACCTTAGACATAGTGACCCGAAACATGGACCATGCACAATTAGGCATGGTGCTTATCACTTCTGTGAAGTATCATTAAATTCTGACAAGGGGTTTTGGAGATTTAGCGTCCACAAGATTTAACTACCTCGAGCCCCTGTGACCTTGACCTTTAACCTAGTGACCCGAAACATCGACCATACACAACTAGGCATGGTACTTATCACTTGTGTGAAGTATCATTCAATTCTGACCAGGGCTTTTGGAGATTTAGAGTCCACAGGATTTTACTATCCCGAGCCCCTCTGACCTTGACCTTTGACCTAGTGACCCGAAACATGGACCATGCACAACTAGGCATTGTACTTATCACTTGTGTGAAGTATCATTAAATTCTGACCAGGGGTTTTGGAGATTTAGCATCCATAAGATTTTACAATCTTGAGCCCCTGTCAGGGATGTGCTACTCGTACTGGTACTTGTACTCGTACTTACTCGAGTACCAATTTTCAAGTACTCAGCAGTACTCAGTACTCGTCTTAAATTATGAGTACAAGTACTCGTACTTACTCAAGTACTAATGCAAAATGGCCAGTACTTATGAGTACTTTACGAGTACCCTATGAGTACTTCCACACTTATGTGTCTAAATGCCACAATAAATAATTCATATTTAGCCAAAAATTGGACAGGCTTATTTTAAAAAATCTGCTCACTTTTGTACATGTTGTTTTAAAATAACTTATTAATTAATGCATTATAAATAAATCATGCACCACTAGGCATTGTACTTATCACTTCTGTGAAGTATCATTCAATTCTGACCAGGGGTATTGGAGATTGAGTGTCCACATGATTCCGTCTACAGACGGACGGACAGACAAGCTGAATCCAGTATACACCCCCTTACACTTTGTGTTCGGGGGGATATAATAAATGCACTTGTAACACAGTCGTTTTTGTTCTCCAGACTAATTTACACATCACTTGACTGTAAATAGACTTATGATAATGAAACAGCTTAAGGTGTAAATCAGTTGGCTTTTAAACTTATAAAAAAGTCATATAACAGAACTTCTCTCAGTAGTGGAAGATCTTAAAAATATTGTGTGTTTGAACTACAATCTTACTGAATGTACAAAACAGATACACAATGGAGTTTTACTAATCACTGAACAGACCTGGATTCTTGTCGTCATGTGATCTACGAGAAGTGGGAATCTGTGTATATCTCCCATCCTGGCCACGCTGTTAGTGTTGTCATCCATTATAACTGTTGACTGTTTACGTAAGAGCTCTACTGTCCGTGGTTCACAGTTGATCGGCATTATGTTAGTCAGCTTGATCGTGGGATGGCACATCGCTTCCATGATTGCTGCGAGCAGTCGACCATACCCACCAGCATTCACCATACTCTGTAGTTTAAACAAACATTTATTTTTATAGTGCACATCTCCAGAAATTTAAAAACTACCACAAACTGACAAACACTTGGCTTTTTAAAAACTTTTTGCAAATATCTTTGCCTCATTCAGGTCACCATTTTTGGAAATTATTGTAAATGAATCTAAGCAAAGACAATGTAAGGTTGTGGAGTTACACAATTCTGTTTTAATTTCTTCAAAACAAAGTTACAAATACTATCAGTCTACAGATGGACAGGCAAGCTGATTCCATTATAAATATAACCCTCCTTCCAACTTTGTTAGGTTTGGGAGGGTATAAGAAAATTAATTGGAAGTTTGCAACAGTTAAAAAAAACATGATGCTAGTAATCAGAATGGGACAGCATGAAATGGGATTTATATTCAAATATAGCCTACTTCCTTATTAAAGTCCCAGAATCTTTTTGAATTTACTAGTATTGTAAAATAAATATATTGATAGGATAATGATAGAACCATGTTCTATTCACTCTAAAACAGTGTTGACATATTCATTTCTTTTGTATTCAAGTTGCTTTTTCATGAAAAAGAGTTGCCAGGAAGCCTTTTTTATTTTTAGCAATATCATTGAAAAAAAAGCTCTATATTTCTAACATGTACATCAATTTTAAAAAGTAAGGTTAGGAATGTTTTTGGTACAAATAAAGGTCATTTTCGCCGGTAAGACATCTTTCTTGGTAAAATAAGAGCTACTTGTCAGTGTGGTGCTGTGGTAACACACCGGTAAAAGTAACTTACTGGGTCAAGATGTTGTAGCAGATCACACAAACACAGCCACTTGAGTGTACCAGTTGGGTAAAAAGCATGGAAACAAGATCTGAACGTAAGGTGACACTCGTCTAGAATGTCATCTACAAATGGTGATGAGATCTGTGCACCTGGCGGCTCATCAACAAACACCTGGAACTTGAGCAGGTTTGGATTGACTTCCTCAGCCAGGATACGGCGTAGCAGGTCCTGGGAGCTGCCAACACACTGGGCAAGTCTATCTGTCTCTGCTGTAATCTTCTTTATTAACACTTTAAAGAAAAATACAAACATTAGGGATGAGTATTGCCAGAAATGTTGTATCGCGATAAATTGCAATACACGGCACTGTATTGGGATACGTATTACAACATATTGAGAGTGAATAACTCTTACAAAAATACACTTAGAAGTATTCAAACTTTGTTATATGGTAATAAAGTAATTGAATCATTCCTTGGGCAAAGTCATTAATGTTTAATTGTTTACCTTTTGAGTTTTGATATCGAATAATATACCGCCCGTTATTACTAAGTCTACTGTCTGTCACTGTCGTCACGGAAAAAGCACACAACTCATTCAAATTCAAGTTTCAGCTAATAAATGACTGGGAATTGCAGTTTTTTATTTACATTAAAATACCGCGGTACGGGGTGAAACCATACCGGTACGTATCGCGTCTCAAGCGAATTGCAATATACCTGTATACCTGTTTTATCCCGCATCTCTTACAAATATACATTAAATAAGCATAAAATTTTATCATATATACTGTAAAGAGGAAGATTCTCATGTCATATAACCAATCAGAAGCAAGGGAATTTCATGAAGTTCTTCTCAATATGTATTGCTGTTTAAACATACTATGTTCAAACAAATGATGATAAAGCGGGAAACAGCTGGTTCGGACACAGTAACAAAACATGCTGTGGGTGATGAATACCCCCCAAACACCGCACTGACACAGTAATTAAAATTTATGTAACATTTGATGCTATAATTATTGGACCATGCGCAACTAGGCATGATACTAACTTATCCCTTCTGTGAAGTATCATGAAATTCTTAGAGATTAAGAGCGCACAAGATTTTACTATCTCAAGCCCCTGTGACCTTGACCTTTGACCTAGTGACCCGAAACATAGACCATCCATAACTAGGCATGGTACTTATCATTTCTTTGAAGTATCATTAAATTCTGACCAGGGTTTTTGGAGATTAAGCGTCCACAAGATTTTACTATCTCGAGCCTCTGTGACCTTGACCTTTGACCTAGTGACCCGAAATGTGGACCATACACAACTATGTATGGCATTTATCATTTCTGTGAAGTATCATTAAATTCTGACCAGGGGTTTTGGAGATTAAGCGTCCATAAGATTGCGTCTACAGATGCACGGACGGACAGACAGCCAAGCTGAATCCAGTATACTCCCCTTACACTTTGTGTTGGGGGGGGGGGGGGTATAATAATGTTCATATACATTTCAGTTAAACAACGATGACATATTGGTCTTGGTAAGTTCCTATGGCTGCAATAAATTTTTTCTGAAGTCAAGATTTCAATTGAAAAAAGAAAAGTCTTAAGTCAATAAGAGATTTTTATTCTGACACAAATTAGCATGTGTAATGTGATTTTTTTAATTTCCGAAAGAGAGATTTTGGAGGAAATACTTGGGTTTACAGATCCTGTAACCATGGCTACTGTTTATGATAACGATCGATAAAATATTGAGAACTGACCTCCATCAGGATAGACTTCATTGATGTAAATCTTCAACAATCTGAGACAAGCTCTACTGATGTACACAAGTTTCTGTAGATCTGTGACAGCTCCGAGGTGACTACTGCCCCGTGTTGTGTCAAGGTCCTGAGCTATAGAGTGAAACGTGTTCCAGCTCCACTCTAAAAGCTTCAACAGTGCTTCAAAACTTTCCTGCAAAAACATGAATAAAAGAATTTTGAATTACACGTACATAGCAAGTTTTGTGTTTTTGTTCATTTCCTGAGAAAAATGCTGAAAGAATACAAATCTATGTACAGATGGTAGGAAGCAAATCGTCATGAGGAATTCTCCGATCAACTTGTTACGAACAGTTGTAACCAATCTGGCTCAGAAACCGCCAGACTGAGAGTCGATTGTTTTACCAACCCTTCTAATAGGGCAACATACTGAAGTTACAAATTTATTTACATAACCAGACATTTATTATTATTAAAAACTAATAAAAACAACAGAAATATAAGAAACAAATCTTACAGGAGAAACCGAGCACGAGAAGTCTGCACTCAGTATCAGTGCCGACTCTGTGGTGTCCGACTTCCTGGTAACAGTCGTGTTGTCTCGAGACGGCAATCTGTACAGTAACTGTGGTATCTGTCCAGCATTCACATCCGTACCATTGTTGGATTTCTTAGATCCTTTGAACTTGAACACAACTCTGTGAATATAGGTCAGGACATGAAAACAGTACAACAGATTATCTACTTTAATATAAAAATAACTTCTTTTATCTACAGAACATTGTTAATAAGGAATCGTATACTCAGTAACAACTAGAAGAAATATCCCTTTCTGTGACCAAAGCAAAGTTACAGAATAGAGCTATTGTCTGCCATCTATACTTGTTTTAAACTTCTCTGTAATACTTCCAGACTAAAGGGTCAGACTCATGATGTAAATCACTTTGAATTCGTGAGACAAAAAGTTTGCGATTTTTATCTATGGGTCAACTCATGATACCATGAATTCGAACACAAGCGATCCCATATGTTTGGCGACATTGTTTATTTCTGTAGAACTTTGAATTAGTGCAATGATAAATTCGCAAAGGAGTGCTCTCGCGAAAAATAAAGTTCTAGCGAATATTTCAGGCAGACAAGACAAGTGAAAGGATGACTATCAGAACATTACTACAGGATATATCCCTCATGTGATCACACAGAGAAGACTCGAAGACTACACATAGCACTTACTGGTCTTCAGCAGTAACCACTGACTGCCCATTAGATCCACAATCACTGCTGGGTCCAGAGATCTTGGCAAGAGCAACATACCAGCTGTTAGCTTGTAGAAGAACTGGTTCATCAAACAACATTGGATACTTCTCCCTATATTTAAATATTTAAAATGACTTTTAAACTATAGTTCTTTTGTTTCTTATAATGTATGGTGCTAGAAGTTAAACTCATTTTTCTGATGAAATTTTTATATAAGCACAGGGCATGGTATTGTGCAACTAATATTTATTTCCCTTTCCTTTGTACACTCGGAAAATGTTCTAAATGTAGTATTTCTCACAACTACTACATAACAGGCAGAGGAGATAAAATATCACAAGACAGGAAAATTCATCTCACTTTTACAATCAAACTCTCTTACAGTGTACCATATGTGTCCAAAATTTTATCTCAAATATATTCACCTTGCAGCACATTCAAACACAACTTCATCCGACTCTGCAATAACTTCACCATCACCCTCGTTCTCCCCTCCATCAGGACCCAGCTCAAACAACTACAATATATACAACATAGTATTTCATGAACAACTCTGACCCGAGTTAACCGAGGACACCCGATTTCTGCTGTCTGTCATTCTATACACAAAATTTGTAAAAACTGATGAATGAAACAAACAGATACATGGGTGCTGCATCAATCTCAGAACAAAATAATAAGACTTTCCCTGTGTCGGTGTATTTCTCAAACTGCATTAATCAGTCATGTATACTATAAAAACATTTATGATGACATCTATATAGTAGTCACATTACAAACTTACTGAACAATAGTTTTCATGACATCATGAAGCATATGACATCATCATATCGTTCTCGACTTGTACACTCTCGGGAGAGGACTGTAAAAATATTATGGGAGAAGAATTTCAAAATTTTGTGTGAGAGAAACTGAATAGTTTGACCAAAGATTAGAACACGGACTTAGACAGTTGCACAGTGCTATGCAACGAAACTATTGTTCAGTTGGTTTGTCACTGTGACGTATATTTACCAAACCTTCATATATACATGCATGATTGGTCAATTAGATACAGATCTAATAGGGCCACTAAGGTCCTCTTTGCTCGGTAAGTCACGTCAGCTTGCCACACAAGCTTGGCCTTGGCCAAATGGTCTATGCAATCAATATTAGTACTTTGACTCACACGTGTACATATTCAAGCCTTGTATGTGACCAGCACATCTAGATGAAAGTTTACCTTGATCCTGCCGTAGTACTCTCCCCTGCCACCAAAGAGACCAAACCCTCCCAGTAATATGTCTGTATCACACATAAATCGTATAGCCTCAATAGAATGACCGGAGTATCCCCAGCCTCCACCATGATCTGTGGCAAAAAATACAATCATCATTAACATAATTATGTTACAATACAAAGTCAACTTCACGTCTCATCAGTAACGTACATTGTAAATTCACATTACATAGTTGTTGCCTATTATGCAATATAAACGATTACCTATGACATAGTACAAAATTCTAACTCCTTAAAAGAACTTTATTTACTCAGATATAAATGCTCATGCTATTATCTAAAACAAAACCAGACAGAAAGTGAACACGGTAAACTGGGTATTTTTGTGTGAAAAAAATTTCACGATTTGTGAGCAGACAGACTTATTCGCGAATTTTAAATTCACAAAAGGAGAATTCTCTAATAGTAAATTTATGTGAAATGAATCTTTTGCAGGATTTTTAAATTAGCAAAGAGGGAAATTTGTGAAAATTAAATTATCACGAATATGACCCAATTTTCTAAACTATTGCAGGTTTTCATTTTGTAACTTTTAATTATTCTTTTTAGTTTAAAATTCTGTACATTTCCTCTGTTCATAGAAGAGAATCTGCCTACTAAAAGTGCATATCTTGTATTTTTAAAGACACTAAACATTTGAAATCTATGGAAAAGAAATCTGTATGTAGTGCAACTAAACCACAAAACATCATTTTTTTTTTATTTCACATATTTTGGTTTGTAATAAACAAAACTGAGTTCACGGATTTGATGATGCTGTCTAAACATTAGAATAACTCACTTTCAAATCTATTAACCACAGAAAAGTCATCTTTGTTGTATATCTTTGTGGTAGCTGCTTTCTCTTTGGCTTCCTCTAGTACCGTCAGGTTGTTCTGCTTTGCTGTAGTCAGGGTGTCAAGACAACCTATGGTGAATCAGAGTATTAAAGACTTTACACATACAAAATACCTGTATTTGTTGAAATCTATTGTTTCAATGAAAACAACAGTTTTACTGAGACTTTAAAGGTCACAAATATTCCAGTGCTGAATCACCTTATCAAATGATCTTTTTTCTTTTGCATTATATAAGACAAGTGCAGATATGTAGCAGGCAGAACTACAACAAGAGCTGTCACATGACAGCACGCTCGACTATTCGAAAGCTTGTTGGTAAAATGGGGTTTTTGTCTAAGAACAGGAGTATTGTGTAATTGTCTATAAGAATTAAGGTCAAAGATATGAAACTTGTTCAAAGACCTTTGTAAATGTACATTGCATTCAAAGCCTTACTCTGGATTCTGCAAGCCAACTGGAGGGAGGATGGGGGGATAATTTCAAACAAATACATCACCTTGTATATTTGATCATGAATAATTTTGTAACTTTTCAAAATTGGTATGTATAGAATTAAAAAAGCATGACCGCTGCATGCTGCATAATTATTCTATGACATTTCCAAAGAAAGCCATTTTGAGTATTTCCATATTAGTCTGACAAAACTATGACAAAATTCTAAGTTAAAAAGGGCATAAATATGTCAAAAATCAAAAACATTGGTGAGGATGTTGACAGTAAACATACATTTTAAGTTTCAAGCCAATACGTTCGATAGTATTCTATCTTTAACAAAAAATTCAAAGTTAAAAAGGGACACAAATCTATCAAAAATCAAAACAGAGTTAAGGAGATTGTTTCCTCAGGTGTAGATGTTGATGGTTGACACATACTTTGAGTTTCAAGTCAATACCTTTGATAGTATTCAAGATATTTGACTTTATAAAATCTTTTACCAAAAATTCTAAGTTAAAAAGGGATATAAATCTGTCAAAAATCAAAACAGAGTTATGGGGATTGTTTCCTCAGGTGTAGGTTTTGATGGTAAACATATATTTTGAGTTTCAAGTCAATACCTTATATAGTATTCAAGATATTTGAATTTACAAAAAACTTTTTCCAAAAATTCTAAGTTAAAAAGGGGTATAAATCTGTCAAAAATCAAAACAGAGTTATGAGAATTATTTCCTCAGGTGTAGATGTTGATGGTAGACACATACTTTGAGTTTCAAGTCAATACCTTTGATAGTATTCAAGATATTTGAAATTATAAAAAACTTTAACCAAAAATTCTAAGTTAAAAAGGGGCATAAATCTGTCAAAAATCAAAACAGAGTTATGGGGATTGTTTCCTCAGGTGTAGATGTTGATGGTAAACATATAGTTTAAGTTTCAAGTCAATACCTTTGATAGTATTCAAGATATTTGACTTTATAAAAAACTTTAACCAACGCAGACGCCGACGCCGGGGCGAGTGCAATAGTCTCCTTATTCTTCGAATAGTCGAGCTAAAACTCAGCTGCTATGTAAATGTATGAGTAATTCTTACAATCACAGTAGACATATGTGGCATCTAATCTATCACTTCCATTTTGTGTAATCCTTTATAATGACTACCAGTGTATTTCAACTACAATACAGTTTACACATTAATGTAAACTCAGCATAACTTTCATGATTACATGGAATCATTACTGAGTACAGTAAATGGCATACATGTATTACAGTCCAACCTACTCGACCGACACCTTCCGAAAACAACAATTTCCTAAAAAGACACACATTTTCTTCCCCATTGTGTCAATTATATAAGGAATCAACCTCTCCATAACAACACCTCTCTACAACAAACACATTTCAGTGTTCCCAAGGGTGTTCGCTCCTCAGAGGTTGCACTGGTGTCTTTTAAAACAGAATAAATCTGTCTCCCAAGAACTTTCTGCAGACGGTGAGCTATTTGACACTCTTACAGAAGAACCAGTATCCCTGTTTCTTCTGACCTGGCTTGAAACAGTCTTTATACACTTACCTAGAACATGCAGGGCACAGTGTGACCTGGTTGCCTCAGCACCACCCTTGATAGGAACAGATAACTCTGGTTTGAACAGTTCGCATGTAGCATTTTCATCAGGTTTTAAACTTCTTGCCTCTGCTGCTATGACATTGTAACACTGTATTTCATTGTTTTCTTGGCTGAAACTAATAAAAAAGTAATGTCAAAAACGAAGCCTGATACAAATGCACTTGTACTATATTATTTCTTTGCTTATTAAAAATAAATGCTCAACAAAAGGATTGCTTTATAAACTGAAGAAGTTCGTAGTAACATAATACCTTGCAAACAAACTAAAAAGAGATATTGTTCTTAGCAGTTCCTCTCATTGTGCTTGACCATTGTATGAAGTTGTATTGATTCCAACTTGTAGTTTTTGAAAAATGCTCCAGACAGGGAAAAGTAACAAAGGGCAATAACCCTGTAATTAGTCAAGATGGAGTTATGGTTACTGTGCCTGCACTCCCTCTCACTGTGCTTGACCATTGTATGAAGTTGTATTGAATTCCAACCAGAAGTTTTCAAGTTATGCTCCGGACAAGGAAAAGTAACAAAGGGTAATACTCTGTAATGAGTCAAGATGGGGTTATGGTTCCTGTGCACTGCCTTCCTCTAAATGTACTTTACCATTGTATGAGGTTGTACTGAATTCCAACTAGTAGTTTTCAAGTTATGCTTCGGACAAGGAAAAGTAACAAAGGGCAATAACTCGGTAAATACTCAAGATAGAGTTATAGTTCTTGTACACTGAACTTCCTCTGAGTGTGCTTGATCATTGTATGAAGTTGTATTGAATTCCAACTAGTAGTTTTCAAGTTATGCTCGGACAAGGAAAAGTAACAAAGGGCAATAACTCTGTAATTAGTCAAGATGGAGTTATAGTTCTTGTGCACTGCACTTCCTCTCAATGTGCTTGACCATTATATGAAGTTGTATTGAATTCCAACCAGTAGTTTTCAAGTTATGCTCCGGACAAGGAAAACTAACAAAGGGCAATAACTCAGTAAATACTCAAGATAGAGTTATAGTTCTTGTACACTGCACTTCCTCTGAGTGTGCTTGATCATTGTATGAAGTTGTATTGAATTCCAACCAGTAGTTTTCAAGTTATGCTCCGGACAAGGAAAAGTAACAAAGGGCAATAACTCTGTAATTAGTCAGATGGAGTTATAGTTCTTGTGCACTGCACTTCCTCTCAATGTGCTTGACCATTGTATGAAGTTGTATTGAATTCCAACCAGTAGTTTTCAAGTTATGCTCGGACAAGGAAAATGCAACAGACCGCCCGACCGACCGACCGACCAACCGACCGACCGACCGACCAACCACCGGGTGACTCCTATATACCCCCCTAAACTTCGTTTTGGGGGTATAAAAACCCCATCATCCCTCTACTGACACTGAAAATTTGATGAATTGAGGTTCACCTTACACACACTGTATAATTTATATAATATGACATAAGAAAGCTGAATTGTGTGTTAGGTCATTGTAGACTTAATTCAGACATGTTACACCTTTGAATCATGATATTAAACTTACTGAAAGCTCATCATATAATATAGCTGTGCTGTGAGAGATGACTACTTACCTCCAGAGGACATTGTAGACTGGATCCAGGCATACTGCCTTACAGGACAGGTCCACCTGCTCTCCACTTCCAAAACTGAAACGTATAAATTACACATGATATATAACCATATTGTTATCACAGAGAATAAGCAGGAATGCTTGAAAAGGCATGTATACATCAGTCACTTATCAAACATTTACATCAGATCCCCAAATGAACAAGAGAAAGGAAAGGACAAAGAAGAAAAGTCACGATGCGACAAAACCTGATTTTCGAATCCACTAGCAGCAATGTAAAGGCAAGTTTATATTGTTTTTCCCCCTAAATATACATTGACTCTTGATTCATCTAGAGAACTGAGTTCACTTTGTTAATGCACAATTTAGCTTTCATGTAAAAGATTGAAAATATAATAACTCAGCCAAGAATTGGCACATTGTAATAGAAATCAAACTTAACCTACACAAAATAAATGAGTTCAAACTTGATGTGCCGTTCATTTTCAAACACCTGTTAACAAGTTTGGTGACAAATATTCAAGTTAGATTTGGGACAATGACATTTTGGTCAAAATTTGACAATCAAAGGGCAATAACTCTGAAGTGTGCAGGTTGATCAGGCTGGTTTTCGAACTAGGCCAATATGTTATTTCCATAGTCATTGTGCTCATGTTACTAGTGACTAAAACTGGAGATTTCCATATGTCAATTTAGTCAAAATTTGACAATTCAAGGGCAGTAACTCTGTGGTGACTTTGCTAATCAGGCTGGTAATCATACTTGGCAGATATATTATGCCTATATACATAATCACAGAGTTTGGTGACAACTGGATATACAAAGCTATTGATAAGACAAGAAATTCCACTGCCTGCCAAACTAAAAATCTTTATGTTTGTTTGTTGGAAAACCTGGTTAATTCACGCTTAAATTCATACAGAAAAGGTGTCTCTATTCAGACCTCATTAAATGCCAGATGAAAGAAACTATAATAGCTTTATTAAGCAAACAGGATCATGTGAACTCACAATCCCCTTCACAAAGTTCTGTGAAATGTCCTGAAGGTTATAATTGCCAGAATTTCTCTGAAAATGTGTAACTTGTCAGAATAGTTCTAACACCTCCCTATTTTTATCTATACCTGTCCATACCTGACTAACACACAAAACCTGCACACATGACATAGAGAAAAATAGGTAAGTTTCACCTAGTACTAAATGTCTAGCAAAGAAACACAGCTACTCCCCCACCCCCATCCGAACTGACAACGGCATAGGCACTGCAACTAACAAATTTTTTTATGATTTGCAGAATTCAGAGGGGAAAAATCTGTCACATATGCAGTAATTCAGGCAACTTAACTGTCACATTCAGTAAATAATACTGACTTTGCATCCTAAATGCTCTTTTAAGGGAGTTTGAGGCAAAACATAAACGTCTTTTCTCATAATTTGTTTTCCATAACACAAAACGGAATTATGAAACATTGAAAAAATAGTACAAACATGTAAGACCATTCCTGATCAGAAATTAACTTATGACCATTAAGTAATGAAACATTTTGACTCAACAGATATAGAAAAATCTCAGATTTTGTATTCAAAATCAATTAAATGTGGTAAAATATTCATACATATACTACAAATAATCACTTAAGAACTGATAAAACACATGTAAACATGGTAAATGACTATAGATTTTGTCAGATGATGTCAGGAGGTTTTGTACAGGACTTATAAAAATCTTTTTTTTGTTGCAGGGACATCCTGCATACCAGCAGGCATAACACCTGGCATCCACACTTGCCATACTTCAACAATTAGCAGGACACATGTCATTAAATGACCAATCAACACATCAAAGGTGGAAGTTTGCCTACAATTTTCACAAGTTTAAAACATCAATCAAGCACTTCCCTTTCAAATTAAAGTGGAGAAATTAACACCCAATACAATTACACAATTTCCTTAATTGGGGTGATAATAAATGTTTGTAACTATGAAATTACCAATTATAATGTTTAAACAAATTAATAATCATCTATCATTTTGCATTTGGTCAATGTGCTGTGAACATCTAGCTTATTTCACAACAGGATAATAATTTTTTTCATAAAGAGAGGATATTCTATATTAAACTTTGTTCAAAACAACTGTTGATTACATAAACAATTTAAATAATTAACAGTGACTAAGAAGTTCTACTTGTTGCCATGGAGATAATGGAGTATGCGAGGCAGATTCAGGAACAGCTGATGTTGCATGACAGAGCTGTCAGAGAGATACTACACTTAGGTAGATACAAAACTATTATCTCTTAATCTAAAAGCATATGACTATTTTTCTTATTCTCTAGAGTTTTAGTACACATTTCTGCAACAGAGTGTGCGTTGGCTTTCTGCAACTGTCTTTTTTTGGCTTTCTGAAACTGTATTTTTTTGGCTTTTCAACTGTCTTTTTTTGCTTCTGCAGCTGTCTTTTTTGGCTTTCTGCAACTGTCTTTTTTTTTGGCTTCTGCAACAGTCTTTTTTTGGCTTCTGCAGCTGTCTTTTTTTGGCTTCTGCAACAGTCTTTTTTTTTGCTTCTGCAACAGTCATTTTTTTGCTTCCCCAACTGTCTTTTTTGCTTCTGCAGCTGTCTTTTTTTGGCTTCTGCAATAGTCTTTTTTACAGCCAAAAAGGAATCAACATGGTGATTCAGGGAAAAATATTAATTGAAGATTTGTCTCCTCTGCCAATATGTTTTGTTATCTAAACACTGGAGCTAAGAGCTTGCTTTAGTGATCTTGTTCTTTTTGTTTCTATTGCTGTTGTTATTTATCAAGAAATATAGAATATAAGAATATAAATTACAAAGAGAAAAGTGAATCAAATACACAGATAGATTTATTAGACATACAAAAAGTAGCTCAAGTAAAATTTCACTAAATATTATACATTTGTAGTGTTTTCTAGATTTTTGTTGGAATAAGATTTTGTATCTAAATCAAAAAGAATTTGTGGAATTCTGTCAACTACAATTTGCTTTGTAACTTCTGGTTGTTCGAGTCCTGCAACCAGACTGAAAAGATGTGAAACAGTTTCATTAAAATTGAAGAAAATATACGTAATAATTTTCTTTTATTTATGTCTATGTAATGGTTATTTCCATTTATTAAATAAACCATCTAATTTTACTTGCTATTTTAATATTTTCTAGATGACTACATGAACAATGCAAGCCGGCTAGCGTTCTACAGTGCCATCAGTGGTAACTACGTTCAAGTGATGCATGTGATGTTACGAAAATCTGTTGCTGAGGGTGTGAAGAAAATGTTGAAAATCTACCGTCTTCACAAATGGTTTGCCGTTCAGAATCTTGTACAGAAAGTTGCTCGACGCTATCAGTGGGGACAAGGAATGAACATTTTGGCTGGCATGGACGAGTTCCGTCGTTTTCCCGACATGGGACGACTCAGTAAGGAGGACGTGGCAGCCCAGTCATGGGCAGTGTTAGACTGTGAATTCAATAGGCAATCCTGAAGTGCACAGTTTGCAAAAGGACTTAACAAGTATTTGTGATAATTAGATTCTTTGTGCTGCGAAGTGGAATATTAGTAGCTGATTCTAGCTGGATAATGGTTTATTGACACAGCTGAATTATTTTTTATTATTAACTTATGTGCTAAAAAACTATGTTTCAATATGATTCAGGAAATATTATGAATCTTAGAACTTATTTTATATGTCTGACACATTCTACACAAGGTAAATATTGTAACTTACACTCCCGTATAAACGACCCCCCCCCCCAACCCCAGGGGGCATTTAAAAAGGGGTATACAGTATACATAATTGATATATATACAAGGATAATAAGAGACAAGCATTTGACATACCACAGGGTATTGCTTGGTATATATCATAATGCCAGCTATTGTAAAGCATTTTTGTAAAGTAATATATTTTGTATTTATATATAAAAGTGCATCAAATTTGAAGCTTGCGAGGTAATTTAATAAATATTTTAAGTAAGTAATGACTTTGATGTATGAGTTGCTGCAAACATTGGACAGGATGCAAGATACAGTAGCATTCACAAATCACACTACTACCTAAAAGCACCTGTAACATGTATGTCCATTCCCCAATCAGAGCGAGGTGTTACAATAAAAGCCTTCTTCGGCTAGCTTTTTATGACCTTAAGATCTGATTTATTTTATTTTATACTAATTCGTTTAAATTTTGAAACAAGTTCTTACAACTTGAATTAATCGCTCTCGAGACTCACTCCAGAAAGGATCAACCTCAAAGAGAGAGAGGCAGTGTCTTGCCTAAGGACATTACCACTACTTGGGCACTGGTATGGATTGAACACGCTACACTCCGATCCAAAGCGAACACTCTACCAAAGCACCAAGGCTGCTCAAAGTGGATCTTATTGACTCTGATTTTTTTAAGCAATTTGACTTTATTTCAGTCTTCAAATACTTAAATCAACTTCTTAATCCTTCAATTGCCGGCTGGGCGTACATAATTTTTGGACCACTGATTTAAAGCAACTGAAACAGCATTTCCATCTGGTCTGACAATCAGAAACAATAAGCAACTCCCACCTGGCAACCATTGGCTATAATACTACTCAGGTCAACAACTGTGTGCAAGAAAGGGTCAATTTTGACCTGGGAGTCATGATTAGAACAATCTTCTTAAAGGTCAACTACATAATGCTACAGTCCAAATATCTTAGCTCTGAAATGGCTACAACATGATCGCGTGGCACAAAGGGTCAATCTGACCTTGGGGTCATGATTGGAACTATCTTTGTAAAGGTCAACTACATAATGCTACAGTTCAAATATCTAAGTTCAGGGCCTTGTGGTTCTACAGAAGAACATTTTTGTGATGTTTTTTCCTAAGCCTATGTGGAATCAAGTGACCCCCCTGACATGGTCAATTCACAGGGCGGTCATGATTTGAACATTCTTGGTATAGGTCCTCTAGGCGATGCTACAGGCCAAATATCTAAGCTCTAGGCATTGTGGTTTCAGAGAAGATTTTTAAAGTTTTCCCTACATAAGTGTGATTATGTAAAATCAAGTGACCCCTCAAGCTGGGTCAATTTAAATCCGGAGGTCATGAGCTGCACAATCTTGGTAGAGGTCACAATTTTATCAGTTAAAATGGGACCAAACCATCATCGGTTCAACACCAATAACAAGGAAGTGGTCAAACTAGTCATCCGAGCACTTATTTATTTGAACAACTATTCCTATCTTCAAAACTTTTATCTTGTTAAAATGCAAAATTCCTGCTCCAATGACAAAACAACAGTCCTCAAAAATAAATATATTTTTCTATTAATAATTTTCTATTTATAACAAACTTTGGGCACGTAAACTTAAGGTAGTAGACCCCTAATGGGCACCAATTCAAATCATTATGGGCTTAATATTTTCTTAATCAGTATCATATCCAGGATTTAAAAACAAATTTTAAAAGAAATTTACCGTGAAAAAACTTAGTTATAGGAATTTGAATTACCCTACCCTCATTTTGGAATTATTTATAAAATGACACCACACGAGAGATAAGAAAATACATGTATTTCATTTATTATTCAATAATTTGGAACAGATTTGGTATCAGAGTAACAAAAACTATATTTTCTTTCAGAAATTATACACCATTTACTATATAATCAACAAGTTTTATCAAACTTTTATGAAATAATCAGATAGTATTACAATATTCATGTACTTTTTTGGCCATGTTCAATTCTGAACATCAAAGTTTTTAAGAAAAATCAACATTTTCTAGAAATGGGGCATGACTTTTTGTATATTTATAATTATCTATAACATTTTGGGAACAGCATGCCAAAAATTCACAATGATTTACCTTCTCTATTTAAAATAATAAGAGTTTGAAAATCTCCATCGGTGATTTTAGACGTGTCTGCAAGTAATAAAATCTTCAAATAAGCTAATACTTATGTGCAAACAAATATTTAATTTTTTTTAGTCTAAAAACAATATGAACATTGAAGAAAAATGCAAAATAATGAAAACAAAGAAGAAAAAGTAAAAAATTTTTTTTGAATCCAGCTGGATTCAACCTAAGCCCCAAAAAATCTCAAAAGATCTTCAGTCCAATACTTAACAACCTAGGCTAGAGCATTAAAATTGAAGAGTTTCAAGTGGAGGTTTTTATTAGGAGTCTACTACCTTAACACCCATTATGGCAGAGTTCGTCTTTAACAACTGGGAAAGATTTGTAGCAAAGTTCAATTAAGTTGTTTAGCTTAGTGGTATGCTGTCCGCCCTGTTGTGTAGCAATCCGATTCAAATGTCTTTTTTACATAAAACAGATTTTATGGGTAACTTTTAAATAACTGGTGTCCCCATCACTTTATGCTCCCACAATACAAAAGAAACCATTATATATTATACTGGTACCCCAAAGTAAAAAATCTTAAGGTACTTTTACATTGGTAGAGCTCAACACTCCTTGTGTCAAAGTCAGTGTTTACCAAACCCCGTTTAATGTCTAAAATGGACTTTGAACTGGCACAGACTGTAAATTGAGCTATATCAAATTATGTGATAAGTTAATTGACCATTTGGCTAAATCAAAATCTCCCGAAAGATGCATTTGACATAGATTTACTATTAAAGAATTATTCTTTTGAGAATCAAAAATTTGTGAATAAGTCTGTCTACTCACAAAAAGTGAAATTTTCGTCATATGAAAATTACCAAATTTACGTAAGTAGAATTTTACACACTGGGTTTTCTTCTTCAATAGTGGTTTTCACTGAAATACTTGAACTATGTACTGGGTAAACTGAATATTGCTGACAATGAACAGACAGTAGGCATATGTAGACTGCTCACACAGTTGGAAATACAAGCTAACCACAGGGTACAGGTTATTACAGTTTAACGAATGAAATAAAAAGTCAGTGGGCAAGAAATGTTTGAACAGAGAATCTGAAGAGACATATTAAAGCTAAAATTAAGCAGTACATTCCTTAAACATACCATACAAAAACATACTAGCGCAAAAGATATTTTGATGAAGGTGAGCATTCGACAAAGAGATTCTCTTTCAGGTAAAAAGAACAAACTAGCGGCTTTCATTGCCTTTCAAATTGCATGAACTGTAACAATAACTTCTGTGCTATACCATTTGACAAAAGTTTCAAGGTATTTCTTGAGGTTACAGAAAATGACAAAAGTTATCCTGCATCCAAGCATGAATTATTATCACTGTGCAACTTAAGTTAATAAGCAGTGTATGAAAGAAAGTAACAAGAATTTGAACATTTCTCAGCAGTGCATTAATAACAGCTGTTAACTTATACAACAGGGAAGAACTGAACCAAGGAATAAAGAACTGAACTATCTCATACAGTACCTATTTAGGCCTAACGAACTGAAATTTTAAGCAAAGTACATTAACTCCTTTCTTTACATGCAAAAGCAAATAGCAAACAGACAAAATCCTAAAAATTGTCTTTTCGTGAAACATGTGTTTGCGTAAAATAACTAAATCTTTATAACAACATCAAATGCACGTAATTTTAGTGACACATTTTTTGGCGTAAAAATAACTAAATCTTTATAACAACATCAAATGCACGTAATTTTAGTGACACATTTTTTGGCGTAAAAATAACTAAATCTTTATAACAACATCAAATGCACGTAATTTTAGTGACACATTTTTTGGCGTAAAAATAACTAAATCTTTATAGCAACATCAAATGCACGTAATTTTAGTGACACATTTTTTGGCGTAAAATAACCAAATCTTTATAACAACATCAAATACACATAATTTGAGCAACTGTATTTTGTACTGCTGTAACCATGGATACATAGAGATATACAAACGTACTAGTCTTAGAAATTTTCTACTTTCCCTAGTACAAGACATATGTTTGCAGCTACCATAAGTTCAGGACCTTTTCCGCCATTTATCAACATCAACAATAGTGACAATTTCTGAAGAGTGGCAAAGGGAATTTGAAAATCCTCAAATTTCACGAAATAAGCTCGAGTTTTAGATATTTGCTCTACAAGTTACTGCTTTACCCAAAACATTGCAATGGATTTGTAAAACAAGGGACTATCCTGTCTATTACACATTAAAAACCCGCAAACCTTACACATTTGAAAAGGATAAAAACATACCGACAACATGAAATCAAGTGTCAGTCAACATCACCAGGTGCATACTTGCAATTTATTACAGGCAAATGTGTTCTTTGACCAAACACGTGTGTGTAATCAGCTCAAGTATGTGTTATTGTCTAATACATATTACAAGTAGGACAACATATGATCAGCACGTATCACAGAAAACCACATGCCAGGGAAACCCGTATACAGTTGAAACATGTCACTGTACTGTGCTATTTAGATTGACCGCAAACGGGAATTTGAATTTCCAGACCACTTCATCTGAATAAAGATTAGACAGCACTATTGTTCTTATCAAACAAACAAATTAGTTTGGGATTTCTCTCTGGGTGAACTTGCCAAGACCCTAGTACAACTCCCATGCCTACTGGTCCCTATCAAAATTTGAAAAATTAGCGAGTTTTTTGTTTTACCTGACTGCAGTATCCAGTCAGTTTTATCCAAATATTATGTTTATTTAGCCAAATTGTGTGAAATGCCAGTAGCAAAAGATAGGCCTGTGAGCTTACAGACCAGACATGCATTGCCAGCGTTCTTATCACTCTGAAATATATTCTCAAGCAAAAATGATTGTAACATACATATTGAGACATCTATCATTGGTAAACAAGCTGATCATTGAATGTATTTACATAATAGTCTTTTACATACCATTGCATTTTCCGCTCCGCAGAAAAAATACGGTAAAGATGATAGACATATCCTACATAAACGTGAATGAAATGGATCTGTAATGTTCAAACGCCTGTTCATGGTCAATCTAACGGCACAATACAAACACCAACACATTCCTACATTTACCAAAGAACACGTTTTATACTACACTGATCTTACCTGCGACAGTTGCCGTCAACCTTGTTGATCATCAAACACTTCATGATTCCAGCATTGTCTTCACCCATTGGTATCAAACCTTAAAACACATTTACACATTACGTTACATCTAAGTTACATCTCTAAGAAAAACACTTGTTTTTCATAAAAGAGCAGTTTTTTATAAAAGATAAGAACTTTACTGTATTTAAATCTGAACTGAATCGGAAAAAAGTACTGCTGAACCTCTGTGAAGGAAAAGAGAAATAACAAGTGTCTTCCATAAGCAAGGTGGTTGCTAAATACAGTCGCATGTTCCTCACATCCAGACTGTTTGGGACATAACTATGCTGCCTACTTCAATGAAGAGGGGAAATAACTTAGGTGAGCACTTTCACAGGTTCGACTGCAAAAGGAGAAACAAGAGCTGTCAGTAGGACAGCGTGCTCGACTTTTTTAGTGCTTGCCAATAAAACAAAACTTTGACAGTTAAGGGCACACAAGACTTTAACTAGGAATTTCTAAGTACAAATCAAGAAAATTTTTCACAGAGTTATCTTCTTTTGCTTACAGATAGGTCTTACGATGGTACATAAGTACTCCAACTTTCAAAGTAATATCTCAAATAGTTAAGTTAACAAGTGGACAAGAATGAAAATTTTAACTGAGTTTCTAAGTCAAAAAGGGCCATAATTCAAATAAAATCCTTGACAGAATTACCTTCTCCTGCCCATGTTTGGGAATCATGATGGTAAACAAGTATTCCAACTTTCAAATTAATATCTCAAACAGTTCAGTAAAAAGTGGACTGGTACGAAAAACTTAACCAAGATTCTAAGTCGATAAAAGGCCTTAATTTTTAAAACAAATCCCTGACAGAGTTACCTTCTCTTGCGTACGATGGGGTAATGATGTGAAATAGCTTAAAAGTTTCAAAGCAATATTCAAAGGGTTAAGGCAATAAGTGGTTTTCCCATATTCAATGTATTTTTAAGTCAAAAGGGGCATATTCTGTCAAAAACCTTGACAGAGTTATGTCCTCTTGTCTGTTGATGAAGGTCATGATGGTTAACAAGTATGGTTAGTTTCAAAGCAATACCTCCAATGGTTTTGAAATAAAGTGAGGTGGTACGAAAAATTAACCAAGCTCATACACTTTTAAGTAAAAAGGGCCATATTCTGTCAAAAACCTTGACAGAGTTATGTCTCTTGTCTGTAGATGGAGGTTATGATGGTAAACAGTTGGTAGTTTCAAAGCCTACCTCTAATACTTTTGAAATAAAGTGGGGTGGTACGAAAAACTTAACCAAGGTGTGACGCCAACGCCGACGCCGGGGCGAGTAGGATAGCTCCCCTTTTCATAGAAAAGTCGAGCTAAAAACTAGTACTCTTGAAACTTGTAGTAATATGTAATACATAAACAATGTATAAAGTAACACACAGTGAAAAAGTACTTTTAAATTATTTCATTACCAATTGTAGTTTGGTTGGCAAACACTTTAGATGAAGAGAGTATATGGGCATTGATCAGGGATTCATCTATCCTCATGAATGTTTGGTCACCACTGGCTCCAATCCAAGTTGCCCGACGACCAAATCTTGCACCTGTATATAGAATTAATACTTAACTTATACGTAAACATACATGTAAGTTTCACCAAATCATTAGTCTAGACTATCCGCTCTCCATATCAGAAAAAGGAACTCAGTAACCTTAAGACATTGCCCTCCAAACACTTGAGTGTTGCATTTCTATTTTTTGCAGATGAACTGCAGTGAAACCTGTGCTATTCTGCACTGTCTGAGCCCCATTGATCATGCTGGTAAAAGCAAGTTGCGACTTCAATAAAGTTTTCCTTTACAATGTATTGTGTTATGTTTCCATGACAAAAGCACTGTGTTGGATAAGGCAGATTTCTGTTACAAACAGGTGGTGAATAAGGGAGTTCTCAATTACAACCCAGTACCGATGAGGTTTTTGTTACAACATGGGTCCCAGATAAAGCAGTTTTCAGTAACAACTAGGTGTCGGATAAGGCAGTTTTCCATTACAAACAGGTGTGGGATAAGGCAGTTTTCCATTACAACCAGGTGTGGGATAAGGCAGTTTTCCATTACAAACAGGTGTGGGATAAGGCAGTTTTCCATTACAAACGGTGTGGGTGGCGTTTCCATCCCGGTCTCGGGGCTGTTGTTACATGCATAACCAAACACTTCTTTTTCTTTAACCATTTAGGGTAGCACAGTTTTATGGGAACAATACAACTAGCAATTTGAAAATAGATAATGGTCACGACAAATTCTTAATGTGTGCAACACACTGGAGATAAAGACACATGTCCAAATTACGTCTGTGTCTACAAGATCCTTATATAATTCAGTCTAGAAAAAGAACAACTATTTAAGATGCATATCTAGTTGTTAAAATCTTACCAACACCGGGAACTGGGGCGGGTATTGCATACCAGACCGCACTCATCTTTGACTTCGCACCTTCCTCTATATTCACTCTACCCAATGCACCTTTCTGTAAACAGTAACATGCATTGTATCATAACATTTACCATCCTTTGCATTTTCAAATCAGCATAATGAACACAACCTCTAGCTTACACTATAAAGTATACAACTGTTTGTGACAGAAAGAAGTATGATTCATTACTATCACATATAAAATCTACAGACAAGTGTTGTGTTAGTCAGTTCTGCCACAAGAATACTGAAACAAGAGCTGTCAATGAATGGACAGACGGACTGACGGAAAACCAGCACCACAACATAATACGTCCCTTCAAGGGTATAATAAATTGCTCCTTCTAGATAGCTATCTTTAAATCTATTAGTATTTCTTATCTATTGCAGCAACTTGTCTTGGGAGATTTTCCTCTTCCCCGCGGATCAAGTAACTGCTGTTTTAGTCTTAAAATAAAATATTATTCTTCATGTAAATGTGCAAGATCAGAGAACAATATAGAACGCCACATGATCAGTTTATATAGTTTGTTGTATACCTTGTTGTGAACATGTGTTTATTGAGTTTGCTTTGGCCAATGTGTTTCTTTCACTAGCTGTATTTACCTGATAGTTTCCACATGTAAGCACCTGGCCGTTAGCAAGTAGTATTACTGTATGGTGACTTCCTGCTGCCACCTGGCACGCCACACTTGGCAGAGCCACACGTGTCGGACTTCCCCTACAAGTGATTTATATTACACATGACATTTTCATGCATATTGATATGATGATTTTCTATGTTTGAATGCATTTAATATCACCCATTTAAGTCATTTTATTGAATTTATTATCCAAATGATAGTTGACACACAGACAATGTTTTATAAATATCATTTCATGGTAATAATGTCAAAACATGTGGCATTTATGAAATAATATCCGTTCAAGCGGTGTTCATCGTCATTGTATATAGAGACACAATCGTGAGTCACGTTAGAATTTTGTCTGGTAGACTACACACGAAGTGATAAGTTGATAACTCACTGCTTAAATTGAGCTATTGTAGCAACTCGCGGGTTCAACACTCAACAGGCATAACTTATATGAAGAAAAGGACTTACAACTGTTTTGCTTTGAACCTTCAAATTGTATTCAGCAGCCAACAAAATAGAAGTGGCTTCATGCTTTGAACAGGTATATTTGGATTTGCATGTTTACAATGCTGGCTGTCTAAGACAGGCAGCTGCTGTATCAAAGTGACCATTAACATAAAGTTAAACTATTCATGATTGTTTACAGAGCATCTGCAAGTATGAAATCTGTACGACACATTGTGTTTCGATTTTTTTACTCTTATTTCATGTACCTTTATATGTATTTGGTGTGAAAACTAAACCTGTAATAATGTATTCTCAAATACTACAAACTGACATCATGCAATTACCTAAAGTACAGTCCTGACTAATGTATTCAGCAACAGACAGTCTCACTTAAAATAACCAGGAAGTGACACTGAAAATGGTACTATCTTACCTGGTAACAGTGTCTCCAACAGCCAGCTGACCATACTGGTTACTACCAAATGTAAACACTTCCCCATTCTGAAGTAATACAACTGAAAAACGAGAAATGTTTTGTTTTGACATCCTTCAAAGTAACACACGGTTACATATGGCTTGTTGATCTTTTCATACTGCAGATGAACTTGTACTTCTGTAAATTTGTGTGTGTCATTCTATTAGGAATTTTTAGAATTATACGTATGCAGTGGCAATCACTTGACAGAACAAAGGCATGAAATTGTAAAAAAATTCCATATATATTGTAAAAATGAGCCTCTTGCTCACCTAAGTCTTCTGAAAGAGACAGATCGTCATAATGTATTCATGCTGGTCACTCAAGGCCACCATGATTTGGATGCCCAATTTATTGGCCCTGCTGTCGGCATGAAAGGTGTCGGGGATACCCTATTATCAGTCTTGAATTACTGGCTTTTGATTTGTCAATTTTGACCTATGACCTTGAATTTCTGACCATTTTTCTGCAGATGCCCAATTCTCAACCCTTTTAAGCTCTGGCAGCCTTTTGTCCATCAAAGCAGAATGGCAAGAGCAGTTTTGGTAAAAGACAATCCAAGGAACAATCCTGTGAAGTTTTGTTGCAATTAGCCAAGCGGTAAAGGAGATTTTTCTATTTTTAGCTCAGGTGGCCATTTTAGGCAGTGGAGCACAACAGTTTGAGCACTCTTGGTAGAGGACCATCTAAGCAACAATCCTGTGAAGTGTGGTTGAAATTGGCCCAGTGGTTAAGGAGAAGCTGATGTTTAATTGCTTTTCTATCATTTAGCTATGGTGGCCATTTTGTACAGCAGACCACAATGGTTTGAGCACTTTTGGTAGAGCATCGTCCGAGGATCATTCCTGTGAAGTCTAGTTGGTATTGGCTAAGCGCTTTCAAAGGAAATGTATTTAAAGGGATTGTTGATGGCACATGATGCAGTACGACGGGCATTAAGCAGTCACAATAGCTCATCATGAGCACTTTGCTAAAAACTGAAAATGTCTTCCCAGATACCAGGTACATGCCTCTTTTTTCTCATATATATCACTGCATTCATTAAAGTGTGACTTCCAGCATGACTATAATCTGTTATTACACAATTCTTTATGCTGCAGTAACTTACCAGTATGATGCATGCCACATGATATCTGTGTGATTGGGACGTTGTCCCCTGACCCCATAGTGATCTCCTGGGGAGGTAGACTAACTATCTTGTTACTGTGGTCAGCCTCTTGCTCATCTAAGTCTTCTGAAAGAGACAGATCGTCATCATGTATTCATGCTGGTCACTGCAATACCATTTTCAGTGTAGCTTCAAATGTATGTATCACCTGACAGGCTCCCGACATTTTTGCATTTTCTTCTTGGAATTATTTCCTTTTTTCACACATACTGGTATTTTTATCATTTTTTATTGATACAAAAGATTTTTTTAAAAAAGATATAAAAAAATGCCTCACTTCAAATGTAAGCAGCAGAACTTTTTTAATGTAGTATACTGAATTATATTAAAAGAAACATTATCCAAAGTTAGAGGATACATTACTCACTTAATATCTTACAACTGAAAAGCATAAGAAGTTTTTTTGCAGTCTGCCATAATTCTTTTGCCCTACATGGTATAAATAGATTGTTACCTTATATGAATTAGCATGCATCAAGAACAAAGTGCATGCATACCTGATTTTAGTGCAACTTTTGGTACACTGTTATATGCTAAAAATTCTAAAAAGTCATGTTGACCTCTTCACCTCACTTTAGGTAATTAACATCATATTATTGATAAGTTGAATTCAACCTTATTTTAATTTGAACCAGATCATCTTGTTCATAGGGTTTATCAATAAAGGTTCACCATATAAACAGCAAGCAGTGAAAACACTGAACATATTGAATGAAAGTGCAGGCATATCATTGGCTTCACAGATCAGGAAGGCAGGAACACTGGTCTGTGAGTACCCTTACACGGAATACTGGTCTGTGAGTACCCATACAAAGATATGAGACTGAAGGTTATAGTTACAGATGGGAATTGAAGGAACTAGGCCCTTGATTTAGAATTTAGGTTCAAACTAAAGCTGAGATCGACTGACTATTTATGTACTCCTTGCCCCCCAACCCAATCCCCTTAAAAATATTTTTGACTGTCAAAGCAGAATTATTTCTCCATAACTACAAACTAGTCAAATGCATCTGTACTTAATTTATGAAAATGAATACTTATTAAAGCAATACATTGTTTACATATTGCATGCTTTTTAAAAGTAACTTTTACATTCTCACACACATCATAGACCTGTTATATTTGAATATAACTTTTAGAACTCAGCTGTTATTCTAAAACAAAGTGCATTACATGGCTTTCCAAACAAACATGTACTTCATCATATCATGAGTAATATACCCACGCATCCTCAAATTAAGTTTATAGTATGAAACAGAATTGCATTCAAACAATGAAATCAAGAACTCTCAAAACTTTAGAGTGTTCATGTCACAGTTTGAAACTAGTGTTGTACTGAACAGTACTGCACCTTTTTGCAAACTCAGCAGTGTTGTACTGAACAGTACTGCACCTTTTTGCAAACTCAGCAGTGTTGTACTGAACAGTACTGCACCTTTTTGCAAACTCAGCAGTGTTGTACTGAACAGTACTGCACCTTTTTGCAAACTCAGCAGTGTTGTACAGAACAGTACTGCACCTTTTTGCAAACTCAGCAGTGTTGTACTGAACAGTACTGCACCTTTTTGCAAACTCAGCCGTGTTGTACTGAACAGTTTCTGTATTTACGTATGACTATCAGTTGCTTTAGTATGAATACAAGCATTATTTCTAAGTCTCCACCTATGAAGATGTCAATCATCACAGATGGCTTCAAACAATCTCACTGCAGCAACTTACTTCAGTTAATAAAGTTCATCACATTCGATCCATTCATTGCTACTGAAGAATGCGCACCTATAATCTTTTAAATCATATCATTTGCTGATGTTAAATGAGGACACAAGTGTAAAGACCTTGTTTCTTCCAGAATGAAACTAACAGCTTCACTTAGCGAGCGCATTCAAAAGTTTACACCGGTGAGCCAGTGAGGAGGGTACATGTAAGCCAGTGAATCTTGTAAACTGTGACAAGCATACACAAAACACTTCATGTCAATTAAACAAAGCATTTTTTTTATATAAAAACACACACATATTGTATTTAGCCAATCTCAAATCTCAATCAAGTGTACCATGCCTTGTTCATATTAAGCACAGCAAACTTACAACTTGTCAGTTACTCACCGGAACTCCGCTCTGGTCGGTCAACTGGTAACAATATAATACAAACATAAAAATACTAGGAGATTCCATAGGTATCTATAAACACTAAAAAGTGATTTTCTACAGGCTTTGGATTAATTCTAACTAGTAATGTAAGACTGTTAAACTGTAGACATTAATAAGGTACAATATGCACTCTTAAGTGACAGCAAAATGATACAAATTCTCAAACAAAAATTCATTGTTCAATTTACAGATCAGTTTTTGACCGACAAAGTGTCTGCAACAAACCCTCTCCTAAACTTCTTTTACAGAAGTATAAAAAGCTAACATAAGCATTCTTAAAATTAATTTTCAGGGCTATTTAAAGCTTAAGTTTTGCGTCCAAATATTCCTTTGTGTTTTAAATTATTTTTTTTGTCCAATCGCAGCGCAGTTTTGGCAGCTCTTTAACTTGGGTACATGCATTAAAATGAACACTACTCTAAACTTAATTAAGTGTCTTATAAACAAATATTATAAGAACCTAAACCATGATGACAGGTAAATTCATTAAAAACATTTTTCCTTAACAATTCACTACCCACAAGGTTGCGAAAACTCAGTGTTTTATAGCAGATAAAACATGTTAGTCACACTCAGAATTACATAGAAAAAACACACAAAAAAACATGCATCATTCTGAGAAAACGTGAAACTTAATTCAAGAAACAGTGTCACAAGCCCTCACACCAACATTTTAAGTTTTATTACACTCAATCTGTCTGTGAATTGATAATGGATGTTATTCTGATATTTTATTTACACTACAACAAGAGAGGAATGTGTGTGAGAAATTTCACTCCGAATTATTAGCGAGGTTGTAAATTAGTGAGCAGATGAGTTAAATCATTTGGAATAACTGATTTGTCTTCGTAATACACATGTATTGCTTTTGTTTTAATTTTCAACTTCTTCCTCTTGTAAAAAAAAGTGAAAATAAAAGTCTTGCTTATATAACCCTATTGTTAACTTCTTCTTTGTATGATCAACAATTAGTTTTTGACAAAAATCTTCAAATTTGAAACACGCATTTGTTTAGTCACAGCTTTTTTGATCTCCAGGTCAATTCACGAGTCCATGAATTTGCGAACAAGCGATCTTGCTGGTTCACACTGTTGTTGCAATATTAATCATTTCAGGAGAACTTTGAACTAGAATCAGCGAAATAATGAATTCACAAAGATCTTGCGAATAATCAATGATTTACAGTATTTCCCTCTCTACAAGGCCTGGTAAGGAAAGGAGCTAGAAATGTTGCAAACTAATTTTCTATGTGAAATGTGGTACTTTATTGTGAAAAAAGGTTTATAGAGCTGAATGAAAATAATTATATGTAAATGGTGCAATTTTCTCAGAACTAACCATATTTGAAAGAAGGATTGTTGCTAAAAACAAAGAAACCCCTCCGAATGTTCCACCTTTTTCTACTAGAGCCAATGAAGATTACTGTAAATTGAGTAATATTCACAATGGTTTAATTTTTTGCTATTTTTCCACTTTGCTAATTTAAAAATATCGTGAAATATTTATGTCACATAGATTTACTACCGGTATTAAATATTCTTCTTATGCAATACAAATTTAAAATGTGCGAATAAGTCTGCTTGCTCATGCGAAAATTACCAAATTTACAGTAAGTGAAATGAGAGTTAAAAAACTTCATAAGAACCATAACATTAAGTCCCTTAAAATGTACCACTAGAAAGTAAGAGCTAGGAAAAGTTTCAGCTAGTTTAGTACATTTTCTGTCAAGGACTGCAATATCTCAATTCAATCAGTAGACAGTGAAAGAGTTCTACGACAAACCAGAAAGCAGGCAACCAGAGTGAGTATTTCTACCTTTGTTGTTTGATGGTTTCTGGTTAAAAACATGCATCATTCCCATAATTTGTGGAGGTAAATTCTGCACTACTGGCAGTCCTGAAAGTAGCACACATGCCATACTGTACACCATGTTTAGTTCTTATATCTCTGCTCTCTAGATTATGTACATTAGCAACATAAACCATAAAAAATGGATTAAGTTACATAAACCATAAAAAAATTAGCAAACTTGTGACATATGAAACACTTCATAATAATCTGTTCAACAATTTTTTTGTGTGTAAATTCTAGTAAAAGCCTGTGCAAAAATTTTATGGACTGACTTTCTTTCAGGTGGATGCACGTCTCTTTTGACAATCAGTTAAAAGAAATAAATGTTGAAGTCTTAAGTTTTTGCTACACTGATGCAGGCATGTTGGACCAACTATTGTAGGACCATGTAACATGTATCATTTCTTTGAATATTGGTCAAAATTGTTAAAACAGTTGGACAAAGATGCCGTCTGAATAACAAGTGTTTCAAGTAATACATTGTTATCTGCTGGCAAAGACAAACATACACAACAAGATTGACAAACAGACTGACAAAGGAAAAATGATCCCCAGTGTCCTCCTTCTTCAGAGGCAACACAAAATCTGGACTGACAAGCTTATTCTCAAATGGACAAATGGTGTCCAGTCACTCCGGTCAACGCTAACATATCATGGTCAGATGATCAATCAGAACACACGGAAACAAAACAGAACATTTTGACAACCATCTAAAACAACAACACAAATAATATAGAACATATGAAAGCATAAGGAATAACATTAAAGCATTCTTACTTCTCATTTTGCCGCCAATTTTTCCACAGTTCTTCTGAATCATTGCCCTTGATCGTTCCATCTTTGCAAGCAGCTCAGCAAATGGTCCACCTTTCTTCATTTCTCTACCTCCACCACCTAGAGAGCAGTATAAATTGTACGGTATTTTAGGTGCATGTACTATCAAATACCTTGTTGGTATTTGTATCTTGTTAAAAAATGATCTTTCTGAGTTCATGTCTTTATTTATCGTATTATTACCATTAGTATAATATAAAAATAACTCAATTGTACCTTTAGTTTTATGATTTGAAGTACAATCACATTTATTATATGTAAATTACATTGATTAACAAGATCAGATGCAGTTGCTGCCATTACTGACTATATACGAGGGACAGTCAAAATGTTTTCAGACTGGTCCAATAATAGTTATTTGACCTCCGATCGTTCTGAAATTTGTCATGTATATAATTCATGTCAATTGCAAACACTGTGAATTTTCATCAATTTCATTCTAGTATCACGTTACAAAATGGCAGTTGCGAGCATATAAAAACGGTTTGTACAGAGCACTTTGAAAATTCTGAAAATGTTAGAATTGGCCGACTTGTGTGAAAAAATAGCGGAAATGAACATAATTTTTGAAACAACCACATCTATGTCAGCCGAGCTTATAGAGCAGAGTACAGTCATTTAAGTTTTGTGTGAATGCTGGTATGAGATTAACAGATACTTGGATACTGCAAACTTTTTAACTGTCCCTCGTACAAGAGCAAATGAGGTATGCCTGTATAGTTAGTTTCTCATTGTTTAACCTACTAAATGAATCCAAAATAAAAATGATAAAATGAAATTGTCAACAAAAAAAGACCACAATAAAAACTAGATGTAGTAAGAATCAGCATGTATACATGCATGAACAATAGCAGAGATTAATCCTATAGCATACCTGTTACCTACATTATGCTTAGTCATCAAAAATACTAATATGAAGCACATACAATACATGAATATCATGCAACATATCAATTGAAATAAAATTTTCTCTGATGCAGTGTACATGTGCTACTGTAGTAGACATTCCTCTAGACTGTAAGCAGTGGACAGTTCATTAGTTACAAGTATCAGGGACATTTTTTAAGTTCCAGGAATAGTGCGACCACTGTGTCATTGGAGCTTTTTAGCAAATAATGTTTATTTGTTTGGTCGAAGTATTTTCAATCTGAATACATAATGCAGGAAGATTTTTTTTAAACAAAATGTAAAAGCACTGGTTTATAGAGTAACTTTTTGATCATTTAAAATGCATGGCTTGTGTCAAGGAGATATGAGAATTTACAACACTGGGTATCCTATACTTAATCTGACAAAGTAAAAACTACTTTTACTAACAGCCTGGAAAGTCCATACAACATTTTATGACATTTTCAAAGGAGTTGAGCTGTTTCATGGAGACCTTAGTTGACACAGGTATGCAGTGGAGCCTTTACAGAATTTGATAAAATGTCATACAGTAAATTTCCACTAACAAGACCGGCATTAAAGTGGTCTTTATACTGAAATGGTCTTTTTATCGAGACCTTTTTACTATAGGTATTGTTCACATTTGATTCACAATGTGACTGAAAACGGACTTTCACAATGCATTCCAAAGTTTGGTACAGTGACAATAAAATGTGTGGTAATGTGACACCAAAACTGTGTATTGTGTAATAGGGGTTGTTTTGAATAAGCAGTAGACATTGTGAGACAAGTTTACTGCATGTGTACAGGGTTTGTGTTTCAAGAAAAAAACAAGAGCTGTCCCTCACAAGTGACGAATGCCCCCGAAAGAGGTGCCTCACAGTCTGTGTCCTCTCCATGTGCTCAATAAATGTGCTATGTAATTTTAAAATCGTTCCATACATGACAGAGGAACCATGCATACAGTTTTCCATTACTTTAAACGCTAAGTGTGACCTTGACCTTTGAGGTAGGGACTTGGGTCTTGCATGCGACACATCCGCTTGATGTGCTAGACATTTGTGCAAAGTTATTTTAAAATCCTTCAAAGCATGATAAAGTTATAGTCCGGACACAAATGTATGCAGGATTCCATTACCTATAAACTCTAAGTGTGACCTTGACCTTTGTGGTAGGGATGTGGGTCTTGCACGCGACATGTCGTCTTGATGTGCTAGACATTTGTACCAAATTATTTTAAAATCCTTCAATGCATGGCAAAGTTACAGTCCGGACACGAATGTGTGCATATATGCATATATAGAGTAATCCATTACCTTCAAACTCTAAGTGTGACCTTGACCTTTGAGCTAGGGACGTGGGTCTTGCACGCGACATATTGTCTTGATGTGCTAGACATTTGTGCCAAGTTATTTTAAAATCCTTCAATGCATGACAAAGTTACAGTCCGGACACGAACGTGTGCATATATGCATATATAGAGGAATCTGTTACCTTCAAACTCTAAGTTTGACCTTGACCTTTGAGCTAGGGACGTGGGTCTTGCACGCGACACATCCGCTTGATGTGCTAGACATTTGTGCCAAGTTATTTTAAAATCCTTCAATGCATGACAAAGTTACAGTCCGGACACGAATGTGTGCATATATGCATATATAGAGGATTCCATAACCTTTATACTCCAAGTGTGACCTTGACCTTTGAGGTAGGGATGTGGGTCTTGCACGCAACAGGTCGTCTTGATGTGCTAGACATGTGTGCCAAGTTATTTTAAAATCCTTCAATGCATGACAGAGTTACAGTCCGGACACGAATTGTAAGTGGGGACGCACAGACGGACGGACAGACGGAGGGACGGACAGGCGGACGGTGCGATTTTAATATGCCTCCCTTTGGGGGCATAAAAACATTACTATTAGTTCATATTGTAAAATTTTAACTATTTGTCTGGTGGGTATCTACTGCAGTCAATATAAAAGCTGAAGATATGGTAGAATATGGTGTTAAATTTGTAAGTTATTGTGAAATGCATGTTACAAATTTCAGTCCTACAAAATCAACAGAGTTGACACCTTTCCCAGAACTAAAACATGACCCTTGCTTGAAACTTCTAAGAATATAAGTGAAAGCTTTGTAACCTACTGCACTGTGTACTCTATTAAGGTCACAGTGACCTGACATTTAAGGTTTGAATGAGGGACACCTTATCAGCCAAAGCATTTGCCAAAATGATCATGTAAACATGTTACATCATCTGATCTCACCTACCGTCACAAAAAACCAAGTACATTTCTGGTTTCTTGTTTTTTCATTCAGTTACATTTTCACAAAATATACTTCATAAATAAATTATCATAGATACAAAAATTGAAAGCCAAGACCTGGGATTCAAGTTAATTAAAAAAATGCCAAATGCTTCTTATTGCACAATGATATCAGCTCAAACCTGCATCCCATGTTACACCTAATTATGTTTGGCTCATATGTTTGTTATTAATTCATTTATACATAACCTTCTACACTGATAATCAACCCTTACACAAAGAAAGGTATCAACCACAATTTCAGTTGGAACACTCTTCCCTTGAAACTATGGTGCTGTGACTGTTGTTCGTTTCAAGGATTCATGAATAAGCTTGGAGGGGAGCGTTGTTAGAATAGACAGAGGTTAATGTAGTTTCTTCAGCTGCAAGCATATCTTTTGCTTTAAAGTAAGACTTCTTGAAAATAAGAATTCGGAGTAACAAGTTTAATCCAAAGTGAGTAGAAATGAAAATCAAAGCGCTGTGAGCGCTGAAGGCCTGGGGGCTATAGGTTAACTCCCCGAAAAACAACTTTTCACCTACGTGTTCTGCGTTGAATCTTACCTAAAGCGCGGGTCGAAATGTGCGAGGACGAAATTCAATATATGACACAGAATGAATGATTCACAAATATATGGGTGACAGGGAAGTTTGTTTTATTATGAAATGTACGGTAAATGAAAAATAATCCATAGTCAACATTATAAAATGTTTAAGCCAGTACAAATAATTCGATCTGCGCTTTGTACAACTTCAAGCGATATGATATGATGATGTGGATCGAAAATTTTGTGTACCAATGACAAGACCTTGAAACAGAAATAAACAAAGCAAACCAGCAATGAAATATAAATACGTACTGTACAATGTGTATAACAGAGAAAACCAAAAATGATTCTGGGTTACCTTGTAGTTGTAATCAGTGAAACCGTTCACTGGGCCTCGACATGCGCGTCCTCGATAAATGGCGGGTGAATTTGATCACGTTAGTTCCTTCTCGGGAATGTACGTAAATTATATCTTTTTTTAGAGACATTTATTTTTTTGGTAAATATATATGTTATCGTTCGAATAACAAAGTTGTCAATGAAATAACATCGGAAATTTGAAAATCAAACTACAAACTCTTATATCGAGCCAGGCGTTTCGTAAATTTCCGTAAATATCCGTCTTTTCCGTGATATGCTATGTTATCTTCCGTAATCGCTAACGCGCATTAATTTCTAAAACAGAAAAAATGTGTAATGCGCCCGTAAGCTATATACCTTCCTGCAGTCGTTTGAAGTTTTATGTACTATTTTTATTTGTAACATGTTCTTATCATATCGGCATTCAAACAGAAGATTGATCTGGTCTGTCTTGCACTACTTTCGCATAGCGCATGTTTACAGTTGTTATTCGCACATAGCACGGCTAAAATTCTTGCAGGGTTTGAAATGTGGTATACTAACTTAGGCCTTGGGGACTTTCAGTCCCCAGGCCAAAAAAGAAAAAAAGAACAGAATTGAAAAATAAAAAGTACAAAACATATGCTTATCTATGCCAGAACCAAATAAGTGTTGTTCTATTATAAACTGAAGAACTAGCCAGGTAAAGCAATATGAGCCATTGCTAGTTTCCAAAGCAAGCATAAGGTGTATAAGGATCAACAACAGATAGACGTTCACCCATGATTAGGTTGAGGTGGACTATATCCTTGGCAAGGTCAAAAGGGCCGTCCTTGCCCTTGAGTAAATCCATGTCAAGATCCTCACCGTCTAACTGTTCTCCGGCACAAGATCGACATGCTCCACATTCCGTACAACCTGCTTCTCCTGCTCCACATCCGCACGGCCTAAAAATAGATTTAACACTGCAATGGGAGATTAAGCTGTTCGTGTACAAGTGGTCACATGTATGCGGTACCATTCTGCCTAAAGCAGCCAATATTGTTCTAACATACACAGTGAATTTGGTTATCATGCTGACAACAAGTGATTTTGTCTTTGCAACTTTGCTACTATATAATCCTTTACTTTGGTAGGGCTAAATATTGGCGTTTTTTGGCTGTTTCAGGTTAGTGGATGTTTAAAAATTTGGGCAATTTGATCAAGCTCTGCCAATATAATACCAAGTAATTTCCGTTTGCTGCCAAAATTAATAAATACAAACAAACTACATTTTTATTTGTGTGAAATACATAAGTATACAGCAGTCGTCTGCTTTTAATGGTATCTTCTGCTCCAATCTTTTGGTTGGCTGCCTATTACAGCACAACTATACAGACATTTGTTCCAATATATATTATATTTCTTTGCGTTCGACTGCCATGAAAACCTTGTGGTAGTGCAAGTTCAATGCAACCATAAATTCTTTTAATGCTTGTTCATGTCACATATTTTATTGAAATAAAAAAAAACCATGTTAAATGACCTCTGTGTCATATCAACTAGGAAATGTCACATTATGGAGTATCAAAAACACTTCAAACTCGCGTTATAGACAGCAATTGCATTTAACCCCACCATCAACTCAAGATGCCTACTGTTTTACACTTTATAGGCAGTGATATGTAGTCATTCTCTGCAATTCCAATACTGATTGATTTTTTATTAGCTAGGATTAATGTGAAGATGTTGCATTTCTCACAGCAGGGCTAAAATGTACTTACATGCCAGAGTTCCTTTCCTTTCTCCTCCCAGAGTTTATACAACCCAGTCCATATCCCGTACATTCACCACACACAAAACATACCATACACTGATCTAACTTCCATTTATGTTTCCCTGAAATGTTCACAATTACAGTTGAACCTAGGAATGTGTGTCACCAGGATATGACACCAAACAGGGTTACTGAAAATTGGGAAATTTTAGCAATGACAAAAATTTTGTGATTTGCGAGCGGACACTGTCCGCCGGACAGACTGATTCTCGAATTTTAAATTTACACAAGGAGAATTCTCTCACAGTAAATCTATGTGAAATTAATGTTTCACAAGATTTTTAAATTAGCAAAATGGAACTTTCGTGAAAATAGCAAAAATTACATCATCACGAAAATTATCCAATTAACAGTATTGCCTCATATCTAACATTGGATTTTGAAGTATATGCATGCATAAATTATTAAACAGCAGTCAATGGACAGTTTTGTGATATTTCTAGGCCAGCTGTTGGACAGGAGTTTAACAGTACATATTCCATTTTCAACTGTTCAACACACCACTCACGAGGTCAGTGACCTAAGAAATCTGAATCACAAGTCATGAAGAAACAAGGAAGCAAGCATTACACACAAGTAGAAGAACCTTACATTACTGAACATGGGAGTGACTTCAGTTCAAGATCCTCATAAGTGTTATTGTCTGATTTGACTCAACCAAGAAGAAAATGACAAAATAGAATGTGGCTATAGTTGGCTAATAGACAAATTTACCTGGAGGACACATGATGGATTCCATATCTACTTCCTCCTCCTCTTCTGTCATGTTCACATTCTGACTGCCCACTGAAATATACATGTTTATATTTATAGTGAGTCAATTAATGCATATGAAATTCTTTTCATCAACAGCTACATGTATATGTCTTTACTATTGGAGTTGATTTTGCAGCTGATGTCAATGACCAGATGTAACATTACGTACCTTAAACATTGCTAAATACATGTATTAACACCTGGATGAGAGCAGGTTTACAAGCTCAACATCTAGCAAACATGATTTATATTGCATGTCTTTTTACTGTGGATCCAAATCTTTATATCTTACAGTAGTGAAATGAGTAGCATGGCATCATTTAGTACCTGCTTAGTGTTTCTTACCATCTTTACTAGCACCAGGATTGAAGTCTCTACCACACTGCCCTTTATTGTTGATACCAAATGTGTAAATCCTTCCCTTGCTTGTGAGGGCCACTGCATGGGCTTTCCCTAGAGCAATCTGGGTCACCACCTGGTCCTTCAGATCCGTCACATGACCTACAATACAGATGTATAGTTTTAACTATTGAACATATGCCTACAAAACAAAATATAAAACAATGGAAACTGCATTAAACAGCCAGACTAAGGAAATAGCAGAAACAGGCTCTTCGGGGTTCTCTCAATCACTCGCCAATGTTGCCAAATGCAATAAAAACACAAGTTGGGAGACACTTTATCTGTATTAGTGACGAAAAGTACTTTTTTTTGCAAAACTTTCTGCAGTTGTTGACAATTTTTTTCCTAAAATTGGTGCCGGTTACAAATAAGCCAGGAAGAACCCTGCCTCTTGGAAGCATTTAACTACTTGTTTATTATTGTTTGGCCTACAACAAAGCAGCCTGCTTTAAGGCAAGTGACTGGGTAATCCTGGTATCCATACATGTATCACAGCACATCACAGCTGGTATTCATACTGTAACTCGTACCCAGCTGGCAGCTAGTGTTTCTGCCTTTGCTACCAGTGTAGATCATGATCTGTCTATATCTGGTCCAGGTTTAATATTACTTTTTCATAGGTCTAGATGACAACTTCTACTTAGTCATTCTACACATTTTCTTACGTATTTAAGCATATTCAAGTATTTTCAAGACAACAAATATAAGATTAATTCAAACTTACCACTTGACTGATGACAGTGAGCGGTATCTTTGCCAAACATGTAGACACCCCCATCTTTAGTAATGACCGCACTGGTACCATTGTTACATGAAGCGTAGATGACATGTTTGGCTTCCAGTCGGATCATCTTCTTTGGCTTTACAGCTTTAGGCTGCCTTCTCCCTTTAGCTGAACAATAATGAAGAAGCTTATAACAAATATATTTTAATAGCAATTCTGGAAGCTATTGTAACAGGCACCTTTTTCAATTCTTCCTTTACACATGTGTAATTGCTGAATGTTCAGATAAGAACTGTGCTCTTTTCAGAGGACCCCCCCCCCTCCCCCGCGGCACAAATTTTCAATTTAAATAACACTACTTAACCTATCTTGTTGTCCAAGATCTATAATTCTTAAGTGTTCAACGAATTAAATGCAAACTTTGTAACCATCCCTTGCCAAGACCTTCCTCACCTCTATGGCAACCATATTGAAAGAAATAGTAGTAAATTGTTTTTGTGTCAAAAAAATTCAAGCAACAGATATGATTGTAAAATAATCTAACTCTTATCTATTTGACGTATCTTGGATAACTGTAAAAGCACATGTGCTGACATTTCTGGAGAACAAACACTATTTTTCAGAACCTCTACAGATCAGATAAATAAATTGGCTGCAGAAAAGCCATGTTCTAGACTAATAGTTTCTGTCATGAGCACGAGGTTCAGATCGAAATATCCGTCACCGAGGGTAAATGTTTTGGCGGGACAGGCTCTGCCAGTCCCGTAAAACAGTTACCCGAGGTGACGGATATTTTCATCTTAGCCAAGTGTCTCATGATGGAAACTTTTTCTTGCATACCGTCCTGTACTTTAAAGTAGATTTCTAAATGCAAACTTATCAAAATGACGAATTATCATGAAAAACAAGCGATTTTCCGGCGTTGTGTTTGGGAAATTGGCGCCACAATGTTTATAGCGTACGTCATAAGTTATTCACGAGTCGTCTGGCATAGGAGGGGTGCCAGACCGGTTTTTCCGGCATGGGCAAAATCACCGGAAATGCCGATCCGATGTGCAAGAAAGGCATGTCTATTAATAATTAAGACTTCTAGGTAAGAACAATTTTTTGCCAGGGGGAAATTTACGCTCTCCAGGGATGTTTTTGTTGCTTTCATAGTAAGAACAACGCATTCCATAGTGTGAATTACAAGATCCTACACTTTTACATACATGTGGCTGTGTCGCCGTCCTCTCCTCTCCGTGGAGTACCAACAAAAAACACACTACCATCCTCTGTTACAAATAACGCATGCTGACCATCATGTCCTGTCGCTATTTGAGCAATTTTTGGTGACTTAGTGATAGGAAGCTCCGCCCACTTTCCTGATGATGGCCCACCTTGTTTAATCCCGAGGGCAGTGGCTTTACCGGAATATAATACCTATAATAATGGTTTGAATATCTGTATCATTTATTTGCAAGTAAATTCTACAAGCATACTTCTGTCAACAATTATTGTTGCATGTTACTTGCAGCAGTAATCAAACTGGCTTAAATATATGTTGCCATATAAAAAGACTGCTATATACTCTATATAATACTTGGGCAGGATAACTTAACCACTGAGATACATGTCCTAACTTTGACCCTATGTAGAACTGAGGGGCACATATGAATACTAATGGACAAAAGTTTCAACATCAATACATAAAATCTGCATATGTACATGATCTTTTTTTTTTTAAATCTCACTAGGTCTTTGTCATTCCTATCAGATTAGAGTCTGCCAAACGGTGAAAGAAATATGAAATTGTTGACAGAATTGATAACATTAGACCAATTAAATCAACTTGACAGAATATGGTCAAACCAATGCAACACCATCTAATATAACAGGGACATTAATATCTTCATTAATATTGCTACTTGTTTGTATGTTTAGCGAATTTAGTGTGTATATACCTTGCCTCCAGTTGTTTTGACTAGACCAAACTCTTTCCCAGAAGTAATTGAAGCTATATCCTCATCAAAACCAGTACCTGAAATTATTTAACAGTAAGTCAGATAGATATTGTGTATAAACAATCAAGGGCCATATATAGTCATCACCTCAGTTACAGACCCATCTGTCTTCAGCAACCAACTGTGAAATATCACACAATTTATCATGTTTAAATGAAAGACATCTGTATTTAGCAGTCTCCTTTTTATGCATCCTTGACTGGGTGCCCGAGACAGGTTTATATGTGCAGGAGAAAATTCATGTTCTAACGTTTTTTTTCTTACTGAATTAAAATTTTCTAAACATAGATCTCTGCAGTGATTAATTATCACTTCAGTCTTTGTTAAATTAGAATTCATGTATATGTGTTTTTTAGGGTGTGGGTGGGGTGACGTTTTTATACAAATAGCCCCAGTAAAGCTACAAAACAATTCGATTTAAAGACTGAAGCAACATTAAGCAAGAAGTAACTGTGACCACACTTACAGACTGTTCTCCTCTCACTGTTGCCAGCATCTGATACATCCACTCCAAAAGCATCTACACATTTCCGTGTCAATTTCAATGGTAATTCATTCACCACTGTCATAGGTGAATGTTGTGGATCAAACATGCGAACAACAAAACTGTCCTGAAATATACATGTATGTTTTTGTAGAGAATGTATGATTTTCACTACTATGGCTGAGCTTGGTTTAACGTCACTTTTAAACAATTTGAAAGGTCATATAATGACCAGACAATCCTTCAATTTGACTGGAAAACTTTCTTACACTACAGTGTTTAGGAAGAACACAAGGCAACATTGATCAATAGGGATCACACATCTCATCAGGGATCACACTTCTCAATAGGGATCACACATCTCAACAGGGATCACACTTCTCAACAGGGACCACACATCTCAACAGGGATCACACTCATACCTACTGGAATTGTAATAAGAAGTGTTTACCTTAATGTCTTACCATCAGTCTGACCCATCAAATCACAAACCATTTGCAGTAAATGCGCAATGGCAATTTACAGAGAAACCACTACAGTATATACATGTGTACACTCAGTTAGCTACACATGTAGGTAGGTGACATAGTTACCATCTGTGTGTAGACTTCAGGACATTTTATGTTGTGTTTTTCACAAGCTCTACATTTTCTACAGCTCCTAGTCTGAAAACACTTTATGGTCTCTTTACTGTTTACATTATATCAGTAGTACCTGTAACAATATATTAGGTTACTTACATCTTTAGCAGCTGTAATCTGTCCAATGTGTTCACCATCACAGAACATTGCACAAGATGCAACACCATGTCCTATAGAATGAAAAATATTTAGCTCTCATTTTGACACAATAAAATCAAAACGTTCTTAAAACGGACACTACCGCCATGGCACTGGTTAAAACATACAACCAAACTTGAAATTAAATCTCTTTTCTATCGATTTTAAAATAACCCTGAAATTTATTCAAAGCAGATGGGCCATTATCTATTAAACAGACAACCATGACAATGGACTATTCTGTTAAGTTCTGGTTTAAAGTCTGGTTACTTGGCCTTAATTGCATTGCATCCAAAGTGTCTGAAAAAAACTGAACTAAGTTTTTTCTGTTTAGTCATCAAACACTGACAGTTCTTGAGCAAAATCTTTCTCTTACCATCCATATCACAGAGGTTCTCCACTTCCAGTGTATCAGTGTTGATTGTACACAGCTGTGACGAGTTATCTATTCTACATAACAGCAATGACTGCAACAAATAACATGTATAGCATAAATAGTATGAAGCTCTACAACTTGAGATTATCACTGTTTTAGGAAGAGCACCTTTAAAAGATGTTGTAAAAGACATGAAATGACTTTTGCAAGAGTAACTGTTAAATAACAGAACGAAACAAGGAAGTAAATTTCCACAAAAATTATTGTAACAGATGCAGATGATTTCTTTAACACCTGGTGTCTTTCATATCTATGTTTGATTTTAAAGTGCTAACTACTTACCCCAGCGTAGGCCAACCACACACTTGATTTGGCTGGTAACATTTCTCTATAGCATACAATATGACCCTGAAAAAACAGAACATTCAATTCCCATAAGCCTTGTTTACATCGTTAACAAGTAAAACAGGTAAGTTAAATAACGGTGTCATAAAAGTTTCTGTTATCATACTTATTTTTGGGAAAGGGTTTAGTTTTTAAAAAGCGTTTTTTTATTTGGTCTTATGCAAGTTATTGTCAGGAAACCAATCCCCTTCATTTTAAGCCCTTTTCAGTCCAATATATAAAACCTTTTATACAACATTATACACAGGGATTATTCTAGACTACCAAAAAGGTTAAGGTGCCATCAAAAAGGGCAGGATACACTGAGATAGGGGCTGGGCATTTTTTTCATGTTTGAACATTTACTATCAGAAATTACCCTTTAAAATTGAAAACTTTGCTTTTAGAAGAATGTAACACCTTTATATAATAAAAATGTTCTTTTACGATTCTAAGTGAATGCTTCTCCAAGGATTTTAAATGGTTTCTGTATCTTTTAATATGTAGGTTACAAGAAAAGGGCAGCAGGGGGGCAAAAAAGGGCAGTGGGGGGAGAAAACAATGGGTAGGATGCAGCATCAGGTAGGGTGCAGCATCCTGCTTAAATGCTAAAAAAAATCCCTGTTGGCTACCTTATCCAGGTGTTTTAATATAAAAATGGCCAACCAGTATGTTGTTTAAGGCCACACTTGCTTAATTCATGTGACTACTAATACAGTTGAAGTTGTATACCTTTAAAGTGCCACCATATCCTGAACCAATCTTGAAGAGTCCATATTTATTGTGTATATACAAGTAACGTCCATCAGATGTAATAGCAGATATACCTTGCGATTCTAGAGACGAAGCTATAAAGAGTAATAATATAAGCTACATGTACTGCACTACACTAAACATTTCATCATCAGTCATGTGATGGTCTGTAGACCAATGAAATTAATATACCTGTTATCAACTGATCTCTGTACAAAATTCAAAAAGTGCATATTGCTTTAAGTAAAGTATATCTCTGCACTAAATCAAATTTCCTACTCATTGTATACTTTTACACGATGCACTATTAATGAAATACACATATGCTGGCAACAGTAAACAACAGTATCAGTGAATAAGAAAGTATACTTACTATGAGGTATATCTTGTAAGTTGAAGGAGAACAGTTTAGATTGCTCCTTGACACCGTGTGTGAACCATTCTGGTAGATGTGTTTTACCTTGTAACACTGCTTGTACACTCTTCTGTAAGGAGGTCAATATGCCTGGTACCTGCAATCAATCAATTTGTTAATCATAAGGATCTCTAGTTAGAATAACTTTCTTTTTTGATACCAGTCTGAACCTCTTGACTCCTGATTGGTAAATTTTGAAACTTATTTCAAATCTAGCCAATGAAATTCCAGAGATTTTAGACCAACCACTGAGAAAAAATTTATAACTATTAAATTGCCTTTTGATACAAACTTGATGAAGATAAAAGTAATAAGAACCTGATTCATTACAGGTTGTCTCCATATACTTCATTTAAAACATAGGAACCAGAGCAAGCATTTCTTGGCATTACTGCTTATGGTACTCCGCTAGCATGACTGATATTGTACTGTATAAATTCCATGACTTTTTAATGTCTTTTTAAGAAATTAACATAGAAAGGGTTAGATAATTTGTCTTTGCAGTAAATGATGAACACTGTAGTCTGATTTGTCAGCAATTTATATTGTATTCCAAATTTAGATAACTACAAAAACATGTACCATCAACAAGCTTCCTCACCTTTATGTGTCCCGATGCAAGTGTTCTTGTGCTCACTTACCAAGTAACTGGTCCTCTACTCAGAAGCAAGCGGACCCAGTTTTCAATGCCATTTTTTGTTTTAAGGAGCAAGTGGTTCAGTATACACTTATCTTTATGTGTTGAGAGACAAGTGGTATATATGCTAAACAATTTCTATATGTGTTAAGAAGCAAGTCACCAAGTACTTATTAACCTTAATGTGTTCAGAAGCAAGTTGTCACGTACTAATTCACCTCTATGTGTTCTGCAGTATGTGGTACTGCACTTACTTACCATTATGTGCTCAGCAGCAAGAGGTCCTATTCCCACTCTGACACCTTTATGTGTTCAGAAGCCAGTGGTCTTTGATGAGACTTTTATCAAGGTCCGTCCAAAAGAGCACTTATGTTAGCTTAATATTTGGATGAGACTCCGGCATGTCTCCCATCATGCCTAAAAAATAAGATTTTGAAGCCAGAAATAGGAGAAATTTACCTGACTGCAATTTCCAGCCAGTATAGCCAAAGGTTGAATTTCATTGGTTACCAAGTAGTAGGCCAATCACGGCCACCAATGAGATCTAAGTGTGATTGACCTTAGAAGACCGAAGCCAGTGGTCCTATTCTCACTCACCTTTATGTGTTCAGAAGCCAGTGGTCCTGTACTCATCAGTAGTGCTGATACTGCAGTAAGAAGTTTCCCGGTGTCTCCGAGGGCTATAACAAGACTGATCAATGCTGAACACGCTAGGGAGGTCAAGGACAGTCCTTGGTACACAAAGTCTGGACCAGAATTAGTAGCAATGTCCATTAATAATTGAAATAATCCATCTGTAACACAAAAAAACAACATTTTTTCTGAGTTACTACTGACCGAAGATAACAGTAGTACAAATATACACAGTAAACAATAACTATACTTGATCTGTTCTATATAGTGAAGCATAAAGTGCAGGAAACTTATATCTAACAAATTCATGAAAGCACTTGAAATTATAGAAATATTCACACTACTCCTAGTACTTCCAGAAAGTAATAGCAATCATATAGTAATGGTATATCCTCATCATTCTCCAAAAAGTACAATATGTTGGTACAATTTGTAAGGCCAAGAAAAAACAATATGGTTCTGGTAACATGCTGGAGAACATAGGATAGGAAGGAAATAAAATTCAGTTTTCAAAATTATTTTACTCAGATAAACTGCAAGCTGCTCTTTTCTATACTGAATAGTAGCTGATTTCGCTTGTGACTACCTAAACATCACTATGGGTAGGGACCACCCCCACCCCACCAATAAAAGGTAATGTTACAGCAACCACAGTATTAACTTGTTTTGGCCTTATGGAAGGCAGTTATTAACAAGGACTATGCATAGTATAAAAGAAATTTTCTTCAGGTTCAAAGCCAGCTGGAACAGTATTTCAGTTATTTGCATGCAATCAGTTTAACTAACCACTGTTCCTGAAAAAGACCAGTACTAATTAGGCTTCCATCATCCTTCAAACACTGCAAACCTCATACCCATGAGTCAGGCCAGTAGTGGGACTCAAATCCAGGACCGTCAATCAATAAAAGGTACAGTAAAACCTACCAACAACATCAGTGGGTTCATGTTTCATGCTCTCAGGCATCTGTCCCTGTAACATGTTGAGCAGAGCTTTCATTGCCTTCACACATAACTCTGGATAGTTGGTCCTTGTTTCTCGTACCAATTCAAATACGCCACACAGACCCAGGCCAACAATCTGAAATATGAAAGTTACTGCTGAATACACATATGCATAGAAAATGTCAATACATTTACCTTTATAGTCACTGTAAACATTTAGGTAAAAATGAATGCAGCTGTTTAACATATTGATCATGACCATTTCCTTGCTGTTCTGAAGTAGTCTAGTTTTGTTAAACAGAAAATACCACAAAGTTAACAAAACTACAGCTTGTATCAACATGACTTTAATCTAGCCTTTGACTGTTTCTTTTACATCAGTAACAGCCAAGTCTTATTATTTTTTTTGGCAGTATTCCAGCAATTTGACAGTTAATATATGTATTACTGTAGTGATTTATTTTTATCCTTTTTTTATTTAATAACTGTGTAATTTAGTTACTGTCTGTACAGATTTAGACAAACCTTTGGTATTTTAATAGCAGCATCCTTCCCTTTGTCATCAGCTTCCTCATCTGTCTCCGAGTCAGAAATATTTCCCGTACTTTTCTGGTACACCTTTGTTGCTTCTTTCATACATTTTTCCAGCAGTGTCTGTCTAACAAGCGCATATACATTGAAGGAAGATGGATTGCTTGGAAGTTCTAGGCTGGTCAGCTGGGCCTCTGGAAGCTCCTCGGGGCTTGTATCTCTCTGCCATTAAACAATGTATATTTTACAGGAAACTTAATAATACAGTAACATTTTACTCCTTATTCACATTATGTTTGGATTTCCTAGTCCTTCCATTACATCATGGTCCATTGTGGACAAAAAAAAAAAAAAAAGTTTTACTTCAGCACCACCTTAATCTCATGAGTTCAGAATTAGGAAGCCCCCCACCCCCCTCCTTTTCTTACCAGCCCAATCCCGTACTGTACATATATTTTAAATATATATAGTACACTGAAAAAGAATCTTTACATACTGCAATGAAGTATAGACAAATTGTTTAGAAAAAAAGAAGAAAAATACCTTTGACTTCTTTTCCTTTCCTTTGTGTTTTAATTTCTTTGGTTTCTTCTCTGGTTTCTTTCTGCAATGTAAATATAAATTTGATATCCTTTGCCAAAATTTTGTCAACGTCATAGGTCAATCACACTTAGATCTCATTGGTTGCCGTGACTGGCCTACTCTTTGGCAACCAATCAAATTTGACAACCTTTGGCTATACTGGCTGGAAATTGCAGTCAGGTAAATCTCTCCTATTTTGGAAACAGAAAAACACATCTGATAGGGAGACATGCTGAGGTCTCATCCACATATTCAAGCTAACATATTTGCTCTTATGGACGGACCTTTATAAAATTTGCTTCAAATCAAATCAAATCGAAATTTTGTCAAGATCAGGGTGTAGGCGGGTAAAGGTCATCTTTAGATATCTAAAAAGGAGTTTGCTATCAAATTTCAAAAACATGTATCCATCATTTTTTAAATTTCAAATCACAGGCCCTATCCAAGTTAAATGAAATTTCTGAAAAATGCTTATACTGTATTCTCAAACCCTGGTGGATCCCCGTATTCAAGTAGGGCTGATAATTTTATAATGTTTTATTTCAATAACTAAATTCTATTTGTCATGAAACAGTTTGAATAAATACATAAGCTTGATATGCATTAAAAATTTCAGCTTGGTAGTTTATTTATCCCGGAGATACGTAAGTCAGATATACCCAGAGTACAAACCTCAGGGTTGTAGCCACCCTGTGAAATGACCTTGTCCTGAGAGTTTATGTAAAAGGAACTTTTCCGATATTTTACGGAAGTCGCAGAGGATCGTAATATTTGCGTTTCGGTGAAATACCGGCCATTTCGTATTGGTGATTTATGTCCCAATAAACATGTTTCTTGTCGAAAATTTCCGCCCAACTAGTTTCAGTGCACTTAATTAACAAATGGCTTACAAAATATTAACAGGTGAAAATTTCAATCAATGGGACCTTTAATGATTTCTTAAAACTTTTAAAAAGAAATTCATCAGCTGTAGAAGTATTTCCCTAATTTTGTCAGGAACACTGACTTGGCACAGCTCCCCCACTGTAAGGGGAAGTGACCGCTGCGGGGAGTTTACCACTGTTATTCAAAAAGCATCTATTGACCAGGATTTGTAGTGTTGTTTAATGGACATCACTATACCATTATACAGAAAGTTGTTTGTTTGTTTTTTTGTAGACTGTTGTTAATGTGGTGTTTTACTTAATATTATGATAACAATTAAAATTAATGAATGTATTTGGCTTTTCCCATTGACAGATAGCACCTACAGTTATATTACTAGATGGGTGTTCAGTAGAACACTTGTGTCGCCCTCTTATGCTTTGTCAGAATAACCAACAATTTTGTGACAAAATCTAAGTGTAAAAAGGGGCATAACTCTGTCAAATATGACCTTGACCAACAAACTTTGGCGGCATCATTGTCATAAGCAATACAATTTGAAAGTTTGATGAAGAAATCTTAAGAAATGGCAAAGTTATAGCCAACATTAAGTTTTCGTGACAAAATCTAAGTACAAAAAGGGGCATAACTCTGTCAAATAAGACCTTGACCTACAAAATTTGGCGGCATCACAACCCTTTTGACATAAGCAATATAATTTAAAAGTTTGATAAAGAAATCTTAAGAAATGGCAAAGTTATAGCCAACGTTAAGTTTTCGTGACAAAATCTAAGTACAAAAAGTGGGATAACTCTGTCAAATATGACCTTGACCTACAAAATTTGGCAGCATCACAACCCTTTTGACATAAGCAATACAATTTGAAAGTTTGACAAAGAAATCTTAAGAAATGGCAAAGTTATAGCAAAAATCTAAGTATAAAAAGGGGCATAACTCTGTCAAAGGGGCATTTAATGTAGAACTCTGTCAAATATGACCTTGACCTACAAAATTTGGTGGCATCATGACCCTATTGTCATAAGCAATACAATTGTAAAGTTTGATGAAGAAATCTAAAGAAATGGCAAAGTTATAGCCAACGTTAAGTTTGTGTGACGGACGGACGGACAAAGCGATCCCTATGTATCGCCTTTTCTCCGAAAGGGCGACACAAAAATTAAGTTTATTTTGGCGATAAGTAGTGTCTATACTTATCAATACACACTCCCAATATGGCCAAACTCAAAACAGTTGACGACCACTCTATTTTTAGTAAGGGAAATTCTCAAATGAGACTTCACACTAAAACCTAATAGTCCTGTAAGCAGTCTTCCCGAAAAGTGCCCGTTTGTCTGACATGTCACGCAAAATTATAGCCAGTCAGCCTGACTATGGCAAAGTTTTGCTAGTGTTTGCCAGAATACAGGCTCATTATGACCTTTAAAAGAACAGTTTCTGTTGTTCGGTCAGGCAAAGTTTTGTGCTTTTCTGACCAAACTTTTCGGGAACAATGTAAGCTTAGGCCTAACTCAATGCTCGTGGGACAGATTGCACAACTTAAATCTTCAAATTGTCTGGTATTTCATGACATACTTCTGAACATTCTGGTCCTCCGGAACCTGAAACAGCTCGTGGAATTTTTGTCCCAATTTGTTGCCTTTCAAAAACAGGTCAAGTTCACTTCTCGTAGAAGGCAGAACAGAAGCAGCCGCCATTTTTATGCAAATGAATAAGTGTCCTTAAAATGTATCTTCTTAAATTGACATTTGGTCACATTCTTTCCTGCTCAAGTTAAAAATCGTAGAAATTTAACCGAATTTCCAACTTTCGATTTGCAGGTGACATTTTGACACATGAATTGTGGGATTTTAGGGATTGGTATAGATGCCGATCAATGCCGTTCCTTATTTGCCTTCTACTGCGACTTCCCTATATAATTTCCATATTGGTAAAAATACAGCAAGTCTCTCATATTTCTTTTTAGAAAGGTTTGCACTATCATTGCATCTGTAAATGTATTTGCTTATGTAATGCGATTATGCAGAGTTAGACTATAATAAACGCCGTTTTAATACCGACTTACAGTAGTCCTCTACTCATCTTATCTAACAAAAAATGTTTCTTATTTTATCTTACAAATGTATCTTATCTGTCAGATGCATAACCGTTTATTCCACCAAACCAATGTATCAAAATAGTTATATCACCTAAGACTATGCATTAAAGGATGAGAACATAATACTAATTGCAGTTTAACTACATTTGTATTCAAAAGCTTATCATAGAACACTCTGTTAAAGATAAACTAAAATACATAAAAACATTAAATAATGGAAACGAGAACTTTTAACGAATCCAAAATATATAGAGGATATTTGCTTGTTTTGAGTTGATATGGAATATATATCACCGAGAAGGGATACAATTGTTATATTTTCACGAGCGCGAAGCGCTAGTTAAAATGTGAAAATTGTATCACTTTGAGTTTAGATATATTCCATATCCACTTAAAACAAGCAAATTTTCTTTTTATTTTATGCTAAATATTAAAACAAAAGCAAAATTATGTATACGACTACTTAAAAAAGAAGTTCCGGTAGACCTATATCACCCACACTGTGACTGATATATAGAGGATAATTGTTGGTTTCGGTGTAAGATCACGTTATAATTTCACCGAGAGGACACCAAAAGTGATATTTTCACGAGTGGCAACATAAAATACGCGGGACTGATATGCTGTAAACATGACGTCATATTAGAGTTTTGATGCGCAGTATTTAACCACGAAGGCTGGAGGATGAGTGGTTTATAACTGCGCATAAGAATGTTTGTGCATTTACATTTGGGACCAGGCCCGAATAGAAATGTTGATGTTAAATAAAATGAGTTAGGCCTAAGATTTTGATAGAAATGGGCATATGTATTAGGTTTCGAAATTTGAGAGGGCCATTTCTAAAATGGCATCACTTGTGGCTCATACCATCCTCCAGTATTACATTGTTATATTTGGCAATAAATCATGTGTATAGTTGAATTACTGTTCAAAGAAAGATGCCGAAAACACAAACAAGAAATGTCTTTAAAAAAGATAAACGATGTTGAACTGATCGAGTTATCGCCAAAACAATTATCCTTATGAATTTACGCATTCATTCATTAAGTGGTTTGTTCTGACTTCATTTATGGGGATGCCAACCCGATCCCTGGAATTTGGTCAGCCAGAAAAATCTGTCTGACCCTGTCACTTCGTGGAATTTTTGTATTGTCAAACGCATTTCGGCCATTTTTACAGGAGGACATTTTAAGTATATACCTTATAATCACACTTGAGAAAGTTACAAACAAACGTGGTCTATGTTTTGGTCGGCAGTGATCAAGTGATCAAGATAAACACATGCACCATCATTTCTGATTTCAAATTGTAGAATTGTGTCTACAGCAGAATACTTTAATAGATCATTTCTATGTTTAGATCGGCAGTTACATCATCATTATATCAATAAAGTGATCAAGTGTGATATCAAATTGTAGAATTGTTCAAATCATGACCTACAGGTCAAAATTGATCTCGCCCCGGGGGTCACTTGATTTTACATAGGCTTGTATAGGGGAAACATAAACAATCTTCTTCTCTAAAACAAAAAAGACACAGAGCTTGAATAGTTGGACGATGTCATTGCCTAATAGTCATTTACCAAAGTCAAAGTCAAAGTCAAATAATTTATTGGCATAAACGTGTATAAATGTTTCTCGCCAAAATACAAGTTTTGGGCGGTTTGAAAACAAATGAAAAGTATGAAGATCAATATATACAACATGGCAAATAACAGTTTTTATACATTATTAAACATGCCACTATATTAACGTGGTCATCAGCTGTGGACTGTAAACACGATACTGTCCTAAAACATTGGTAATTCAAATAATTAAACATCGGTCTAACATAAATATCAAAATCCGAAGAAGAACTTACCAAAAATGTTTAAATCATGACCCCTGGGTCAAAATTGACCTTGCCCCGGGGGCCACGTGCACTTGATTATAGGGAAAACTTTCAAAAAGCTTCTTTAAAACCACTAGGCCCAGAGGTTAGATATTTGTCAGATAGCATTGTGTAGTGGTCCTCTACCAAGATTGTTCATAAGCCTCGGGTTAAAAATTGGCCTCGGCCCGGGGGTCACTCGATTTTAAATTTAGTTATATAGGAAACTATTTATAAATCTTCTTCTCAAAAACAAAAGACACAGAGCTTAATTATTTGGAAAGAGGCATCGTCTTGTGGATTTCTTCCAAGATTGTTCAAATCTTGACTCCCAGGTCAAAATTGACACCGCCCCTGGGGGTCACTGCTTTTTACATAGGCTTATATCAGAAAATCTCAAACCACAAGACTTATAGCTTAGATATTTGTCAGATAGCATTGGCTAATGGTCATCTTCCAAGATTGTTCAATCAATGACGCCCAGCTCAAAATCGACCCCGGCCCGGGACTCACTTGATTTTATATTGAGACATATAGGACAATATTTTTAAGTATTATTGTCTCTGACTCTAAGGTTCAGAGCTAGATATTTGGCTTGTAGCATTACCTAGTAGTCCTGTACCAACAGTGTTGAAATCATACCAGTTTGTTGAATACAAATACCGTACTATGGGACTTTTTACCACCACATAGTACACCATTATGTACTTATGGGACATTGCACATCTAATTGAATGCTTGTCAAATTGTAAAAAGGTGCTGTATATATTTACAGGATGCAAATTAAAATTAATGTCAGAAAAATTTATTTCGTAGTTATGGTAATTTCTTAGCTTATTTGAGACTAATGACGGAAGTCTCCACGTTAGATAAACCATTTATATCACTGATGTTTACTGGTACAAGGAATTGGTTGCTGTCTCTGGTGTTACTTGCTGAAATCTGGACGGACTGTTTGTTCACTTTTCTTGAGATCCTGTCTGATGGCAAGCTTAAGCGTTAACTTCCTTGTTTTAATCTATAATCTAATACATATTATTATCAGTGGATTTTCTTCTCTTTTCGTCCGTCAACAACCATATGCAGTCCGTTATGTTATTATATTAACCGAATATTTAGAATGGTACTTGTACTTATGATATCTGCAGAAAAATGTCTTCTACAATTTGTCAAAATACTAAAACAACGGTAGATTGGGATCGCAATAACTGAAAATGTATACATTGTGTACAATGTACTTTTGGAAAAAAAGAGAACTTGCTGGCATTCTCAACGAAAACAAATATACTAGTCACCTGAAACCTTTTTCGCTGGTCAGTTTTGTATTTACTAGACACCGGTTATCGCAATGGTAAGGAAACAACACCCGTGTATTTTAGTCGGTTAGTACATATGTATAGCTATATTTTATTTGCAACTGTATCCATATGGAATGAAGTGCGTATCTTGTACCCTAAACCCATATTTGACAGTTTGCTTTGCCGTATAAAGCGGAGACACATTGTGAAAAGTTTGGGTTGTTTTGTGACAAGTCTCAAAGCTTAAATATTTTGTTTAGGATGCAGTGTGTAGTGGTCCTCTACTAAGTGTGTTCAGATTATAGACCAGGGGCAAAAGTTGTGTCGTTGTGTTATGTCGTTTTTCACATAGACATGTATATAAGAACAACTTAAAGTTTTCTTGTCCGAAACTGATATACTTAGAGCTTAGATACAATGTATATAGTTTGTAACATGGTCAAGTTTGCTCATTAAAGTTGGCCGTGCCCGGGGGTCAATTATTTTGCAAGGAAATATATTCGAAAAAAATGAGAGAAAAGCATTTTATTCAGAAACCACAAGACACAGAGCTAAGATATTTGGTAAATAGCATTGTGTTTTTGCCTTTCATCTTTTTTTCTTCAAATATTGTCCCCAGGGTGTAAATGAGTACGGGCCCGGGAGTTGCTTATTTCACACAGACATGAAGATAAGGCAAACGAGACAATTCGACCCTAACCACTTGCAATACGTAAACCGGACTTGAGCTAAGATATCCACAACTTATTAGAATATTAGACCTCCGAAATAAATTTAGTCAAATATACGGACATCTTTTATTCCACAGGTGAAGTAGACCAATCATTTGATACATTTATTGACTCTAGAAATGATAATTATTTGACATGACTTGCATGCCTTTATTACCAACTAAGAATACACACCACTGACAGATGCTAATTTAATCAGTTGTCCGCATTTATCGATAGTCCTATTTGTTTAGACTATCACATGTCCTTACTTTGCTGAAAAATATGTAATCTAAGAAACACATTTTTAATGAAAATCGAGAATAAATATTGCTCACTGAACTTTCTAAATGAAACAAAATTTATCAAACAATTTATTCACATTTTTTAATGAACCTAGATTGGCAAAGAAAGCCAGCGTCCCAATCATGTTGTATATATACGCACAACATATACTATAGTACACAATATGATTTTCAAAATAACTATTTCTTGTAACAAAATAATGGAAATGCTTACAGACTGCCGTTCAGTAAAACACAATAAAAATCAAGTTTCCAATTATACTTTATTTAAAAAAGATTATTTTGAATGTTCTTTTTTATCATTAACATATATAATTTTTGACTCATTACCACCGCATGTACGTTTAAAACAAAAGTTTATAAATGCATGTTCATTTGGTCCAAAAACAGTAATTCACATTGGTATAAGAATATATTAAAATGATTCCTTGATTCTTTTATTTAAGAAATAATCTATGGCTTGGAGTGCTTTATCGAAATTGAAGCATTCCCCGGAGGTGATGGCCCGGCGGAAAATTCACGAGGGCGAAGCCCGGGGGAATATTACGCAGGTACATTACCGAGGGAAATGCTCAATTTCGAAAAGACTCAAGCAGATTTTTCGATTCTTAACCGTTGTTTACTATCTCTACTCGAACCTTTTTTCAGTTAGGCGGTATGTGAAACGCGGGCTGTTGGAATTCACTCCCTATTCGGGCACCTCAGATACAACAATTTTATCATTATTTTGTTTAATCATCTAATACAAAATATAAAAAATACCTGACTACATTAGCAGAAGACTCAGTCAGAACCTAACAAAGCGCCAACGATTTAAATGCCGTACCGTTAATTTGAACTGTACAACTTTAACGTGGAGAAGACGTGTGTGGACGAAACGTTTCCATTCTAGTTTTGCCCGAAAAAACTTTGTAGACTGTTTCCTGTTTCTTGGCCTTTTTTAAGGAAAAAAGGGAGGGTATCAGGCAGCGCAATCAAATATTTTAGGTCTTCAATCTTTTCAGCGACTGATGTTTTATCTGATTTTTGCCTTTCTATTTTTTTTTTCCGGGAGTAAATTAGAAGTCGAGGAGCTACTCATGCGAACTCCCCTACTTTTCCGAGTGCTTTAATCTACTCGAATGACTATAGAAACCTTTATTTCGCTATTATCCTTACTATAGTACATGCGTTTCGCTCTAATTCTAAAAACATCAAAATTTAACGATAAAAAAAGAACTTTCTTTAAAGAAAGATGGTCGGTGCGATTGGTAGCTAGATTTTATAGTAAAAAAATCCTGTCAAGTTTAAAAATATGCTGTCAGAAGATGCCAAATGTCACAGGGTGAAAAAAGGTGTAAACCCTGAGCAGGATGCGAACCCAAGGTCCTTCGCATACAAGGTTGTAAGAGCGAACGCTCTCCCAACTGAACTAATCGGCCGCTTACACATTTTCTCCCCAACTGTGTTTAAGTCCGTACCATGACATGTGTATCCTGAAAACAAACCTAATCAAATATGTTACTCGAAATATTGACCGTTATTTATTGGTCCAGAAAGTAGAACTACTCTACACTTATAGCAAACGAAGGCAACATTTCATCAAGCAGGGCGTCACGACAAAACAACATTTCATTTAACAGGGCAGCAAGACAGGGCAACATTTCATCAAGCAGGGCAGCAAAACAAGGCAACATTTCACCCAGCATTGCAGCAAGACAAGGCAGCATTTCACCAAGCATTGCTGCAAGACAAAGCAACATTTCACTAAGCAGGGTAGCAAGACAAGGCAACATTTCAGCGAGCATTGCAGCAAGACAAGGTAACATTTCATCCAGCAGGGCAGCAAGATAAGCCAACATTTCATCTAGCGGCAAGACTTCAAATAAGGAACTGTTAATTAAGCTTCGTTTTAAGGAAGGTTAATTTAGATCAGAAAGCACACCATATAAGAAGATTAGGCTATATTTGAGGCCAAATTAATCAGTCGTCATGGGAAATTAATATCAAAGCAGCAAAAGGTTTTTTAGATATAGGCATTCAGAAAGTTAAAGTAGAAAAGCTGTTTTGTAATCATTCATTATTTGATAGCTGTACCAAAAATGCCCGACTGACCTTTACTACCTCGACATTATGTCTTAAGAGACAGGGATCCGTAAATGCATGCTATACAGGTTTCTGTGCCCGCTTTATAAAATTTCAGAACGAAATTGTTTCGTTCTGTGACAAAGATTCTAACACTTCCTGTAACCCTTTCTACAAACGACCACCGAAACATCAGTCATTACTCTCCTAGCCTTAAAAGAAAGGCGGATTCTTTAACATGTTAATATGTTTATACAGAACAGACTAGTTCAAAATAGATACAATGATTTTAGTAACCCACATGTAGCTTCTGACGTTTTCTTGTAATTTTCGTGCAAGACTTTGTTTTCAAATATTGACTTTTTCACAACTCATGCCTTTGTCAGGCACGATTCAATTGGGTCTGTAAAGATCTTTAATTTGATGTAGAATTGGTGAAAGTCTGATTAAAATGTACAGATGGGTTGTGGAGCACTCTATGGTGTTACGCATGACACAGATTAGGATAGGTTTGTTTAAAATCATGTCGAAGACAAAATCGCCTTTCTCCACACGGGTAACTTATAGACGAGTGAGGGTGAAGGATATTTACATTATTCTCTTACTCATGAAACTTTCAAACTGCCTTTGAAGGTGTCCACCATGTCAACGTGTCATCCGTCCTTGCAAATTTTGACATATAGTTTATTTCACACGAAGCAATCCATTTCTTTATGTCTTTTGGAAACGGTTTTCCTAACACTGCCAAAACAGTGTCAATGTTTACCTTTCTTCTTGCAATAAATACGCCTAAAACATAAGTCCCTTTTACAAAATCAAACAAATCTGATTTCTCAAGAATGTATGGCCTGAAATTCCACGAAGCAGCAAATGCTTGCAGTTTTTGATAAACCGCTAGTGTTATTTCAAGTGGACTTTTATATGGACACGAGGATAAACCTTTTTCGTCGACAATGTAGAACACACAGTTTTTCAGCCAGTAACTTTTAATGTCGTGTGACGGGTTGACAGTAGCTATTGACCTCCAAAATCCCGAAATGGATTTAAATTCACGATACAGAGACCCGTCAATGACTGGTGGCTCAATATCGATCTTTACTTTCGGACATACATCAGAACTTTTTATAAGCTTTGCTAAGGCATACCCTCGTCGATATATCTCTGGAAGTGATTTCATGAGTGCGATTTCTGCCGGAGCAATGCTTATTTGCAGCAGCCGTCCGTTGTCAGCTTCAGTCGATGATTTGCAAGTGAAGGTTATGGAATCACTCATTTTGTGCCATTCATCATCAAAGCTGTTTTCCTCCGTTTGCATCAAAATAAAGCATCCAGCTTCCTTGACATCATCATTTATCAGTTTTTTGTTATCAAAAGTTGCATAATTTGGCCACCATCCTCGTTGATACACAGCCGGTACAAGATCGACACTGATTGAAAGATGCTTGTAGAATGCGCCGTTCCAGTATACTTGGTAATTAAAGACGGGTTTTTCCGATATGACATGTATCTTTTCCTCGGATCTTGTGTAAAGATTACTGTCCTCCCATAGTTTGCGTTCGTTCAGGGCTCTCCGTATATATCGAAATAAGAGATGCAAGAATGGTAAAGCTAGAAAGTACCGTCCCGTATCAGAGAATGAAATGTACTCATCAGGAACGGGATCATCCTTGAATTTAAGTCGCGCATATCCAAAACTTCGAGCATCCATTGATGTATCTATATCACAAATGCCATTCAAGCTATCAATGCAAAGCGCGAAATCGAATTCGTCAGGCGCTCCAACTTTGGTTCCTTCAGCTGTACTACCTGTCTGGAACTCTGACATCCGAAACCTTGAGTCGTATCCCTTGACAATCTCACAAATACCTTTAACTTGTTTGTTCACAGCTGCAACGATATCAGACACTTCGGGGTGTATCTTGTATTTTCTATCGAGGACAAGTTCAGCAAAAGTATCCATATGTTCTGGGAAACCCTCTAGAAGTTCAGATATTGGAGTCTCAAATAGACAGGACAGGTCCAGTGTTACATTTTGTGCTTTGTAGAGAAATTCTTCTTCTTCTGCAGATGTGAAGTGTGCTGCTTTTGCCAATAATTTCCAGCATTTGGAGTGTCCGTGATGTCTTGCAATGTCTAAAGCAGTATGTCCTAGTACATCTCTGGCTTCTAAATCTGCGCCATGTTTCAAAAGTAATTCCACGTAGTCCTCATTTCCAAGGTACGCTGCAAAATGAAGCGATGTTGAATTAGTAACGTCTTTTGAGTTTACCATAAAACTCTGGCTTTTTAGAATTGTTTCCAAAAGCTTAGGATTAGTGTTTTGATTCAATAAATTAACAATTGGAAGCCTTCCCCATCGGTCTTGCCTCGCGAAATCAATTCGATTTTCAGATAGTACTCTGTATACATCCTCAAGGTACAAAAGTGATGCTGCTGATCGGCCGAAAACGTTTTGACAATTTACATCGACGCCATTCTTTATCATTTGTCTATAGATTTCTAAATTATCTTCTGTACCAGAACCACTCTTTCCAACTCGCCGAATCAAGGCGGTATTACCAAGACTGTCAGTTGCATCAAGGATTACACCATAGACATTTGCCATGTTTTTAAAGTGTGCGCTTGTCAGTTCTCCATTTTCAAACACCAGGCACCAAGGTGTGGACCCTGACACGTCTTGTTGATTAAGCAACTCCTTTAAAACTGGTCTGTTGATCTTTCCTATTGTTTCAAACAAAGACATGCAAATTTCGCCAATTTCTGTCATACCATAAATATGTAGGAAGTTTTCTCCTGATATATTTCTACCTTTTAGATCGAGATCTTTGTATTTGGTCAATAAATGATGCAAAAATTCTGTGTTATCATCTTGAAATGAAACTAAATGGAGAATAGTCTGTCCATAGTGTGTCTGGGCATTAACATCAATATTTGTATTAATAAGAAGTTTTATTCCTTCTGTCCAGTTATCATCAAATTTCTGGCTAGAAATTACGAATGTGTGGAGAACAGTATATCCATTCACATCTTTGTAGTCAGCATGGATACCTGGCACACTGAGCAGCAATTTCATTGTATCAACTGACCTCGTTTCGGCTGCATAGTGCAGGGCAGTCTGACCCCAGTAATTTCTGGCATTCACATCGGATAAATATTTCAGAATGCACCCAGTAACGGGATTTACCTTGTAATGTTTGCATGCTATATGAAGCGCTGTTTCGCCGTTTCTATTCTTTACGTTCACTAGGCTTGGGTTTGTCTTTAAGATTGACTCACAAACTTCTGTCTGTTCTTGCTTTATATAACGATGGAGGGTACCTTCAGATGCCCCACAATAGCAGGCCATATTAGCGATCAAATATCTGAATAGATATAAAAATACATGCAATAATTTTCTTTTCTACGTAAGATGAATAGCATTTCAAATATGTATGCGAATTCCATAGAATGCACCAGTTTTCGTTTTTGCTATTAAAATGTATATACTTCTCTAGTAACTCCGTTTCAAATATAATTACACAAGGTATATCAGCAAATGAATTGTTAGGTACAGTAAATATTGTTACAGTACTGCATACACATCGCCTACACGTTTCTGCGTTTTATAATCATAATCGGAATCAATACGAGTTTTTCGAGTTCTGGTGTCTTTAAGGATCATTGGGGCCGTTGATAAAACAAACCATGTAGAAACGCACCAATAATAAATTAATATTCCCTACCGGGTTCCTATTATTTTCTTTCAGGATTAACAATTTTATGAACAGAAGAATTTGAGATAAACGGGATAATAAAGCTTGTTACGATTTTCAAAAGCCGAATAAGAAAATGGCGATGAAAATATGTCGAAGTGGAATTATATCTCAGATAACCATTGAAAGACGTAACTAATATAGAGAATTTTTTATGACTGTTGGCATTTACAAAGCTGTTTGAAAAAGATATTTCAAAGGAAAAGAATCTGCTTACAAATTTGAAAAAAAAAAAATAAATATTCTATGATTATATGCTAATAGTAGGCAGCTGTCTAATTTCATTTTTATTCTTGAGTTTCGTATATTTTAAAACTAAAGAAGCACAGAGACCAGTGCTAAAGCCTTTGAATCACCTCTGCCGAATATCAATGATTTATTAGTACCCAGATGTGCGAAGCCGAGAACATTCGATTAAGCTGATGTTTTATATGGAACGCCAAATCTACATATACTCAAATATTTGAAGAGGTCTTTAAATATTTGGAGAGCTCTTCAAATAATATTAGAGGTCTCAATTTCAATTAGAGATATCTCCAAATAATTATAGCGCGCAAAAATTGTAATAGAGAGGTCTTTAAATAATTGGAGAGCTCTCTAATTCAATTATTGATATCAAAAATTGATTCAAAGCGCGCAATAAATGAATTGAAGACCTCTCCAATTCAATTGAAGATATCAAAAATTAAGGTGTATTTCAGCTGTTTTTAGAGCTTTGTAATTGAATTGAAGAGGTCTCTAATTGTTTGAAGACCTCTGTAATTGTTTTATAGCGCGCCACAAATTAATTTATAGAGGTCTTGAATTCAATTAGAGACCTCTCTAAATCTATTTGAGCGTGATGAAATTCAATTTTAGATATCTTTGAAATCGATGTTAATACTGCCAAATCTACATATACTAAAGTATTTAAAGAGGTCTTTAAATATTTGGAGAGCTCTGAAAAATATTTGGAGAGGTCTACAAATTAATTAAAGACATCAAAAATTCGCTTGTAGCGCGGTTTAAACCATTGATTTAGAGACTCTATAATTCAATTGAAGAGGTCTCCAATTGAATTAGAGACCTCTATAATTGTTTTACAGCACGCAGGAAATGAATTAATGATATCAAAAATTGATTTGAGAGGTCTCTTATTCATTTTGTACCGCGCTTCAATATAATCCATTTACAACCTTGAAATAGAGAGCTCTCAAATAAAACAATTGAAGCGCGGTACAATTCGATTATAGACCTCTCAAAATCAATTTTGATATCTTAATTCATTTCTTGCGCGCTATAAAACAATTATGAGGTCTACAATTTAAATGGAGACCTCTTCAATTGAATTATAGATGTCTCCAAATTAATGGTTTAAACCGCGCTACAAACGAATTTTTGATATCAAAAATTGATTTATAGACCTCTCCAAATATTTTACAGAGCTCTCCAAATATTTGAAGACCTTTTCAAATAATTGAGTATATGTGAATTTGGTAGAATTCAAGACATCTAAAATTGAATTTCACCGCGCTCAAATTGATTGGGTTGAATTCAAGACCTCTATAAATTAATTTGTAGCGCGCTATAAAACAATTACAGAGGTCTTCAAATCAATTAGAGACCTCTTCAATTCAATTACAGAGCTCTTAAAAACAGCTGAAATACACCTTAATTTTTGATATCTTCAATTGAATTGGAGAGGTCTTCAATTCATTTATTGCGCGCTTTAAATCAATTTTTGATATCAATAATTGAATTAGAGAGCTCTCCAATTATTTAAAGACCTCTTCAAATATTTGAGTATATGTAGATTTGGCGTTCCATAGTTTAAGGTGTTTTTCTCCAGATAACATCTGGTGATTAGTTACTATATTATTGTCCAAATAAAGTTATTTCAATAGTCTAAAGCAGAATGAAAAGGAATTTTGAAATATTATGATCTGTAATTATATTTGAAACGGAATAAATGATCTACGTAAAAGCACTACATGTATGTGAATAATAATGATAACAAAATGATTTTAGAGAAATTAATATATACATTAATATAAGTATACAAAATACAGTTATTACATTGTTTATTAGAAAATATAGTTGTTTCTCACCTTTATTTCAGAATATCAGCTCAGTGGATCAACATACTTTCTTTTAGCAAATTTCACAGTGTTTTTGTACATTATTGTGTTCCACCTTCAGTTAATTTAGAACTGCTTTAAATAAAATTACTGTAATTTAAAGAATTGATATCTAGCTTAATTATTATCCAATCAATAGTAAACCACACTTATAAATAGACAAAACAGAAGGATATGCCTTTGTGTTAAACATAATGCATGCATATAGATCATTGATTTTTCACACACACACGCTTTTTGTATAGCTCTCAGATAGAATCAAATTGCTTGCGTTATAAGCTCGAGTTACTTATTATATAGGTAAACAGTCTACCAAAGGATGAGATTCATTGTATTAGAAGTAATATGAACATGCTAAGACAAAAACCTGAAAAAGAAATTACGAAAATTACCCGTGTTATTTTGTATCCATTGTATCTTACATGCAATGCTTGTTGTCAATATATAAGCGACAAATAAAAAAACCTTTTAAACATGGTGTCACATGTAAATGGACAAAACACATGCTAGTGAGACAGCGCTCAGCAAATAATTCAAATATTTCCGGACTAAATGAGTATTAACTACTGTTTCTTGATATCTTTATTGAACATCTAGAATGTTGGAGATCTGAAACATAGTAATAACACGTATTAGTCATTTAAGAAAGTATTTGTCATAGTACTTGTATATGGATATTCCTCTATCCCCCCGAGTCATTTGTATATACTTGAAAAGTTTTACAATGTCTGATGAAAATTACTCAAATCAACTGTTTAATTAAAACAATGCTACACTGTCGACGGTCTGGTAACTTGTCCATGAATATAAAATGATAGTTGCAAAACTATTTTCTACAGAAAACCACTAGATTTCAGGGTGGATTGGACTTCATAGGGTTAGACTGCCCTCCAGCCGGGGGATACTTCTGCCCCAATGAATGCACATAATCACGAAGCCAAGATGGTTCAACTCGAGACCGGAAAGATCGTCTAAGTGTTACAGGCACCGGGTTTTGTTGGGTCAGTTGCGGCGATGCTGGACAGCTTATGCGTTGTTCTTGAGGCTCTGCACGGGCTGGGGTCACCGGCACCGGTAACTCTGGTTGAACGGGCACTGATGGAAGTGAATCAGGTTCAGCTGTTGAGGGTTCAGCACTAGTTTGAGTTTCCGAACTAGCCTGTGGCGCGATGGAGTTTGGAAGTGTCGTTGGAGGAACCGGTTGCGACACACGTATGATAGGGCTCCGGAGGTCTGTGTCAATGGTGTGTCGAGCTGGGGGTAGATGCACTGGAGAATATTGTCTGAGGAATTTCCTATTCAGAACAGAGACTCTTCCAGATTCATCCACACGCACAGCATACTGATCATATTGGCGTACCTCTATTTTACACGCCCTGTTCTGTCCCTTTTAAGGGAATGACGCCCAGTTTGATTTTGTATCAGCACAAGGTCTCCAACGCAAGGAGGTGGCAGACGCTCTGTGTGTTCTGTAAGACGTTCCGCAATTTTCATGTGTCGATTACGTAACGCTGCTTCTCGTTGTGTCAAGGTATCCTTCCATGTGTCGTGAGGCTGGTAGTGTCCAGGTAGAATTGGAATGAAATCCTTGACAGATCGGCCAAAAACACACATGGCTAGAGAAAGTTTGATATCCCTGTCTGGGGTGTTTCTGTATTGAAGTATAGCGCGTTGGAATGCATCTGTGTCCAGCCCACCGTTTGGTCCAGTGTTATCGGTAATCAGGCGTTTGACAGTCTTGACGCCCACTTCTGCCCTACAGTTGCTGTGAAGAAACGCAACAGATGATAATCTATGATGAACTCCCCATGTTTTCAGGAACTCTCTTGTACTTCTTGCTGTGAATTCCGGTCCACCGTCGGAGGCTAATTCTCCAGGAATTCCGAAAGTCACAAAGGTTTTGCGTTAACTGTCAACCAGACCTTGCGAACTATTGGCTGCTCTCTCGACTATTGGCCAGTTTGAATATCTATCAACAATCACAAGATAGTTACCACCTTTATAGTGAAAGAAATCGGCACACACACATTGGAACGGGTATAGAGGGTACACTAGAGGCATTGGGGGAGCACTCGGTTGCGATGGGGCCATGCGGTTGCAGTGGTTGCAGAGGTCTCCGCTCTAGATGTTATCGAGACACTTTGGTGTGCTGAATGCAATGCAGCGAGAATATCCTTTCGTAGAGAGGGTGGTACTATGATGCGGTCCTTGTATATAGCAACACCGTCAACAGTGGAAAGCTGGTCACGAAAAGGAAAGTAGTCCCGAAAGGACGGCGGGAGGGAAGTGCAGTTTTCTGGCATGCCAGATTCTATAGTCTCAACTAAACAATGCATGTCTTCATCTCCTGAAGTGGCAGTACGGACTTTATCCCATGTAACACATTGCAAATTAGTGACTGCTTGTGCGGCCAAAGAATACAATATGGACTCATCTATGTCGTCAGGAACATAATCACGTTTGTCAGTATCATTGGCAGAGTATGTGAATGTTGGTAGGCATAACGTGAAATTGATGCAACATCGTCAATAAGCACTGTGGTTTCTGCATCACCAGTTGCATGTCGTGAAATGGCATCAGCTGCACGATGTTTCGCCCCTGGAACATACAACATCTTGAATTAGTAGCGTAATGCCTTTTATTTCAGGTTAGGTAGTCTAGCATTGGGGATGTCCTCAAGGGAGCGATCACCAAAGAGTTTGAGGAGGGGTTTGTGGTTGACAGCAATGACAAGGTTGTCGCATCCGAGAACAAAATACCGAGCTTTCTCGAGAGCGTTAACCACAGCTAAGGCTTCTCCCTCAACAGGCGCGTACCGAGATTCTATTGCGCTTGTGAATCTGCTGCCCACTAACGTGATTTTCCAACCATCGGAACAGCAAAATGGGGTCGCTCTCGCACACTCACAGTGTTTCTGGAATAACCAGAATCCAATTCCGTTCTTTGACCAGTCCGTAGCTAAGCATGTTGGTTTACTTGGGTGAAATATACGCACGCCGTGCTCTATCTCCCTTACAATTACTGCCTTTGATTCTTGAAATGCGTCCACCAGATAATGATCCCATTGGAAAGGTGTCTCAGGCTTGAGTAGTTTCCGGAATGGTAGCATTCTGTCTGTCATGCTAAAAGCGAAACCTGATTGATTAGGCCGAACCACGAACGTACATCAGTAATGTTTTTAGGTGTTGGGAACTCCACAATGGACTTCAGGTACTTCAGGTATTTCAGGCACGGTCGGACACTGTCGGGGGTGATCTCAAAGCCAGTGAATTCAACACAGTCTGAGCAAACACAAACTTGTCTGGGTTCAGTGTGATTCCGTTGTTTCCACAGGTTTCTTGCCAGTGGCAAGCCTGGAAGAAGCTCTCTTCAATGTTGTCTCCCAAGAGCAGAGCGTCTTCCACACACTTTGTTTTCTTGGGGATGTCACTAACGATTGAGGTGTCTGTCCTCTTCTTCGAATAGGTACGCTATGATAGCTATTCCAGGCATCAAACACAGTCTTCTTGGTCCCATGTGGCACAGAACGAGCTTGGTGAAATGGAGACTGTGTGTGGTGAGTCTCTCTGATAGCGTGTGCAGTCAATGCTTGGAAATTGACTGTGCGACGAGGTGTACCGTGCGATGTAGATGTCCTTTCAACACTTTTAGTTTCACCGATTGTGGGGAAATTATCAGTGATAATGCCAACAGCAGTGCACGCCTCTCTACTCAGAAACAATTTATCAGAACTGTCAGTGATGTACACTACTTAGAGGGTTTCAAGTACGTCACCAACACTGTTTTTCCCGGAGAAGCGCAGAACGATAGCACCAAGGATCTTGATGTTTCTGTTATCGGCGGCATGCATTTTCATAGTTACTGGGATAAGGTTACGTTCACTGAACTCCAAGCGATCTGCAATCTTGATGCCAGCGAGGCAGGCGAAATTGATAATGTTCTTGGTTTCGATGGGAAGCTAGACGCTAGATCTAATTTTTTGTAATCATCGACATTGGTCTTGGCAGTGACGTTGACATGTGGTTGTGGCTTTGAAGTTTTCTTAGTCCATGTATCAGTTAAGTTAATATACACATGATGGTCAAGATTGAACACTTTGTAGTCGAAACTGTTGTAGTACATAGCAACACAAAGTGAATCAAAAACAGCGCCTTAATGTTCTGTAGTATTTTTCTTGTCAGTGGTCTTGGAACTTCTACACATTGGTGGTAAGTGGTTCCTTAAATTACACTTTGAGCATGTTTGTCCATACGCTGCACACTCTTTCTTGCGGACGTGAGGCGGGGCTCGAACACCATGACCAGTTTTACCACAATACGAACAAACTTCGCGTTCTTCAACTTTAGGTTTCGCACTGTTCAAGCGGTTGGCGTTCTTGTTGCGACGATACGAGCTGCTTGCTGAATCATCACCCTGAGAGTCCATTAGTTTTGAGGCTGACCGTTTTCCAGCTTCCTTCGCTTCACAGCCTGAAAAACTTGTTCTAGTGTCATATTCTGGTTCTGGTCTCCGAGCAAATCTAACTGTATTTCAGGGTCACAAGGTCCACGAGTAAGGACATCACGTAAAATTGCGTCTGTGTAGTTCACATCTGTGTCACAGTTCTTACATTTTAATACAAACTTGCAAACCCCAGCTTGTCCACGCAATCTTGCTCCGAACGACCGAATTGTCTCCTCACGGTCTTGTGTCATATTATTGAGGGTAACCCGAGGAGCAACCATGGTATTTTCCTCTCGGACCGCAAGTTGTCGTATCGCTTTCAAAACATTTTCCTCTGTTTGAGTTGTGAGCGATCCACTTTCTGCTCTCGTGAGGTCTCTGCGTAAAGTGTCGTCACAACATTCAAGAAGTTGGATTATTAGTTCCTTGTTTTTAATCTTGGTGGCATCCACATAATCCTTCCACCTGGATAGGAAATATGTCCACTCCTCGCTTGTGCCCGCAGATGACACAGTGGGTCGTTTCACTTTCTCCACTCTAGCTGAGGTCGGTGCGGTATCGAGTACTTTAGCGTGGGTTGTGATAAATGCAGCCACAATGGCGGCATCCAGATAATCTGTTTCGAAGTCACAAGCCGGTATGGGACACTTGACTTTAGGCATCTTTATATAACAGTGTTTATGTAACAGCTCTAACAGTGTTTATGTAAACAATGTTTATGTAACAGCTCTCACGTAGTGTGCCAAAGCGGATGTGTAACGGGTGATCTTCAATAGCGCATCTCCATCATAAGTGAGTATTAACTACTGTTTCTTGATATCTTTATTGAACATCTAGAATGATGGAGATCTGAGACATAGTAATAACACGTATTAGTCATTTAAGAAAGTATTTTTTTATAAAACTTGTATATGGATATTCCTCTACGGACTAATTAATTATCGAAGCAGAGGACTAATTAATTAATAATGAGTGCTGAAGAGGAAGCACCAGCACCGGCGATTGAAACAGCAACGTCTGCAACGTCTCAGTTCTCCGGCACAGGTGGAAGGAACATACCTTTGACAGATAATTAATTAAAAAATAAGTTTTTTTGTTCATAGCACTTTACCATAGACAAGGTTCCCAACATTCGTTATATGAAAACAACCATGTCGCTCCGAAATTTTTTATTTTTATTTATTCTGATATAAATTTTAAAATGAATAGAAAAAGAGATTAGCTTAAAAAAAGAAAAAGTGAATCTACTGTTCATGAGTTTGGATAGGAAACCACCCGAGGGTTGAGAACGTCCAAAAAGGCTGTGCCGAGTTTTTGGACGTATCTCACCCAGGTGGGTCTTTTCCCACTCAATGGACATGGTAGATTTATTTTCTCACCGTTTAAATCGCATTTTCACCCATGTAAGAAGAAATTAGTGCAAATACAGGATAGGGATGAAAAATGAAAATCAACTTTTTCTCGAATTTTACTTCAAAACTGCTATAGATGGATAGAAAATGACTAATAAGAAAATGAATACCACAACCCTATGTTTTTCAAAATACATTTTATAGCCATTTTTGATTTTTATGTCTGCTAACAATTAACGTAAAAATAGTCGCAGCGATGTGAGATAAGCGTGAGATAAGTTTATCTCACATGGGTAAATGCGCGGAAATATGTATCCCATAGGTGAGAAAGTCAAAGGTATGTTCCTTCCAACTGTGTTCTCCGGATGTGCCTTCATTTATACCTTTTACACAAAAGCTGGATATGGAGGCGATGTTGCCACTAACTTGAAAAAATTTAAACGCTCTTGGACTTATTATAAAAAACCGACAGGACTCATACATAAGCAGACAGGCTTAAACAGCCACATTTCTTACATGCATCGGAACAGAAGCAACGGATGTCTTTGATGGAATTGACTTTGCTGACGACTAACATAAGAAGGATATCAATATTGTCTTGGAAAAGTTTGAGACATTTTGTGTAGGGAAAAAAAATTTGACACACGAAAGCTACATGTTCAATAGCTGTACGCAAGGTGAGTTTGAAACTTTTGACAGTAATTTAACGAAATTTATGAAACTTTCAAAAACACGTAAATACGGAATGTTAGGAAGTGAATTAATCAAAGACAAATGAGTGTTGGTTATCAGAGACAACGCCTCTTGCAAGATTACAGTTTAACACTTGAAAAATGCATAGACATGGGCCGTGCCGCGGAGGCATAGTCTACAAAAATAAAGTCGCTAAACAAAAGTGATTTAGCACAGGAGGATATTCAGTGCGTAAAACATAAACGGAAACCTCAAAGTGATTACAAAAGCCTACTTCCAAAAAATCTAACTGCAAATACTGTGGGAAATATTGCGTTGAAGGAAAAATCCTCGTCTTTGAAGTCAAATGTCACAAGTGTGGAAGCTACAGAATGTCGGTCACGTAAACCGAAACCAAAGTCACAAAGGTCGCACGTGAAACAGTTTGACATTCAGTCGGAATCTGACAGCGAAATGTTGACAGTAAATACAAAGGAAAATTTTCAAAGTACAAAATTGCAAATATGCTGCTGGTAAATCAACAGAACATTGTCAAGTTTTAATTAGAGAGTGGAGCAATCGCAAATATTATTCGTAGGTTGTACGTGCCGGATGAATTACCAGAACAAACCGAACACCACATTATCTATGTATAATAAATCGAAAATGAAATATTGTGGAATGTGTGTATCACATGTTCTGCTGACAAATCCCAGGACACGAAAACAAAGCGCCTTCAGAGAAGTCTACTGAAGTTACAGCCTTATGGCAATGAAATTTGCTTCAAGAAGGGAAACACATGTTTATTTTGGATACGCTTTCTACAGCTTATATAGCAAAAGGTAGCGCTACGCACCTTGAAGAAGTTCTGTTGACAGATTATAAGAAAGAGATAGAAGCTACATGTATGTCAGATTATTTGCAGATAAGTATCAAACAAGCTCCACTGGAAGACAAAACATTAGTTAAATTCGTGGAGTGTATTTGGAACGAATGGGATAAAGCACTGATAGAAGTAAATTTAAGACGTATTATCCTGGCCGAGATGAATAAGTAGATCAGTAGATAATGGAATCAAACTTCGCGGTGATAGATGTGTCATACCGAACAGTATGCGTAGAGAAATGCTAGGTCAACTTCATTTACACATCGGAATTGAAGGTTGGTAGCTGTGTGTATTGGCCGGATATGACATCTCAAATTAAAGGCTTTATCAGGTAATGTGTAACTTGTCAGTCTCTAGAAAGAAAACAGACCAAAGAACCTTTAATCAGTCACAGTATTCCAGACGGACCATCGGCGAAAGTCGGAACAGACGTGTTTACGTTTGATAGTCGTAATTTTTTGGTAACAGTAGATTATTTCAGCAATTTCTTTGAGATATATCGATTTTATGAAACAACGTCAAAAGAAATTATCGCCAAGCTGAATATCATTTCGCTAGACATGGAATTCCAGAACGCGAGATCTCAGATAACGCGAGTGTTTTCAAATCATAAAAAATTAAATAATTTTCTACAAAATATGATTTTACGCCGCATACAACTTCATATCCCTAATCGAATGGAAAGCTGAAATCGAAGTTAAAAATGTATTATGAAGAAAGCAAAACACTCACACACAGATCCGATAATAGCGTTATTAAATTTTAGAAACACACCTCAGCAAGTTACTAATTAAAGCCAAGCCTAACAGCTTATGAATAGAAAAAACACGTACGCTACTACCAGAAAGATCATCTCAGCTTCAACCTAGCTTACCGTCAAATTTAAAAGGTAAACTTCTAAAAATCAAAGAAAAACAATCGCATTACTACAAAAGAACCTCGGGGCCGTTATATTTAGACTGTTTGCGAGGTAGTGATAGAGTAGGAATACAACCACATGAACGAAACAAAACGTGACAAAAGGGAATCGTTGTTGATAACCCACAAACGCCCTCTTACAATGTTCGTAGGGAAGACGTACGGTACGGTGGTGAATCGAAATAGAAAACACCCCCGGAAAACAAACAAACATTTCAGTGAACAAAGGGAGGAATCTACTGAAGACATACCCCCTAACACGCACGGTAATAAGATAGTACCACAATTAACCCGAAACGAAACTAACGGACGATCTGTGAATTCACGAATATTTGGACAATCTGTAATGCAGATCGGGTCGAACTGTGCGAATGTCACTCAAATACAAGGACTATGATACATGATGTATATAAATCTTATAAAACAGAAAAGCGGTGGAATTTGCAAAAGACCCTGTTCCAGTGCATATTATTACTGCATAAATTAGATGTTTGAGCTTGACTGTTCCTGACGTTTATTGATAAGAAATAATATTTATGATTATGATAAATATAAAAAATTTCTTAGTTCCTCATTAGGATTTAAATTGCCGTATATGTTTAGAGCCAAAGTTCAATATTATCTTCTTTTCCGTAAAAGATAAGATGTAATAGTATATGAAACTTCAAAAGTATGATCTCAGAGTACATTGTAACTTTGTAACCAAGGAATGGATGGAATGAGCAGCACAAAAAAACAAGCAAAAAGATATAAGAAGTGTATAGTATAAAGGGTGGCAAGGGTAAAACATGTTGTGTTTGCAGTATTTTCCTACCTTAAGGTAGTCAAAATTTTGATTCCTTATAGAAGAACTGCGACTGCTGGGTCTATGTATTAATGCTCTGTGATCAGAATACTTTAAAACTTTCATAAAGAAAATACGTTCGCTCAGGATATACCCTAAATTTGGAAACAAATTTTTATATTAATTCTTACAATAACAAGAGGGCCATAATGGCCTATAGTACAAGTGCACTTGCCTGGTGGAAGTGGTCAATTTTGATCCAAGAGGCATAATTTGAACAAAGTATGTGGAATACCACTAGACAATGTTATATATCAAATAGCTAAGCTCTAGGCCTTGCCGTTTTAGAAAAGAAGATTTTAAAAGTGTTTTCTATACCAAACGACCCCCTGGGCAGGGTACATTTTGACCCTGGGGGCATGATTTGAACACACTTTGAAGAGGTCTACTAGACACTGTTACATACTAAATATCTAGGCTCTAAACATAGTGGTTTTGGAGAAGAAGATTGTTAAAGGTTTTCATATATACGTCTATGTAAAACAATTGACCTCTCGGGCGGGGCAAATATTGACCCCGGGGGCATGATTTGAACAAACTTTTAAGAGGTCCACTAGACACTATTACACACTAAATAGTTAAGCTGTAGACCTTGTGGTTTCGAAGAAGAAGATTTTTAAAAGCTTTCTATATATGTCTATGTAAAACAAGTGACCCCCTATAGGCGGGGCCGATATTGACCACTAGGGGCATGGTTTGAACAAACTTTGTAGAGGGCCACTAGACAATGCTATATACTTAATATCTTAGCTCTAGGCCTTGTGGTTTTGGAGAAGAAGATTTTTAAAGTTTATCCTATAGAAACCTATGTAAAATCAAGTGACATCCCCGGGCGGGGTCAATTTTAACCCAGGGGTCATGATTTGGACAATTTTGGTAGAGGTCCACTAGGCAATGCTACATGACAAATATCTAAGCTTTAGGCCTTGTGGTTTCAGAGAAGAAGATTTTTCCTATGTTTTGCCATAGCAAGCAGAGTTCTGCATGGAATGGAATTCTTTTATCAATTTTGAATGAGCTGCATGCAAGGAACATCTCTGCCAAGTTTCATCAAGGAAATGCCGTTTGAAGCAAAATGTTGACGGACGACGGGTACTCATCCATCCTCAGAGCTCACCCTGGCAAAGCCAGGTGTGCTAAGAAATTAACTCAAGAAACAAAAGTTTTACTTGCGGTATGCTTAAAATAAGAAATCAGTCGTAGGTTAAGACAGGCCAGAATTTATAACTAGATGTCCAAAAGGGCCAGTGTCGCTTTACTGGTGTGACTGGACTGTTCTTAGTAAGGATTGTGAAAATATTTTGCAATTGTTATCAAGGAAAAGCTAACAGAGTTCACTTTGATATTGACCCAGTAACCCCAAAAACTACGGGGATCATCTACTTAGTACGACAAATCATCCTATGAAGTTTGAAGACTGTAGATCTCAAGATATTGAGTGGATTTTTTTTCACAGTTCGAGTCACTGTGACCTTGACTTTTGACCCACTAACCCAAAAATCGTTAGGGATCATCTACATGTTACAGGGGACCTTCTGGGCAAGGATGATGAAAGTTGAACGAAAACTGTGACCCGTAGAGCGTTATCAAGGAAAACCTAACGGAGGTCACTGTCACCTTGACCTTTGATTCACTGACCCCAAAAACAAAAGGGATCATCTACATGTTGCAGGAAACCTTCTGAGCAAGGTTGATGAACATTAAATGAAAACTGTGACCTATAGAGCGTTATCAAGGAACATCTTAAGGAGGTCACTGTGACCTTGATCTTTGACCCACTAACCCAAAACAATAGGGATCATTCACATGTTAAAGGGAACCTTCTGAGCAAGTTTGATGAAAGTTGAAAGAATATTGTGACCTGTAGTGCATTATCAAGGAAAATCTAACGATAGTCAATGTGACCTTGACCTTTGACCCACTGACCCCAAAAGCAATAGGGGCATCTTCATGTTACAGGAAACATTACGGTACTTTTACTTCGTGAAAGTATCACTTTTTGTGCAAACACAGTGAAATTATAACGAGATCGTACACCGGAACTAACAGTTATCATCAATATAATCAAACATATTGACCCCAAAATCAATAGGGACCGTCTACAAGTTACAGGAAACCGTCAGAGCAAGTTTGATGAAAGTTGAAAGAAAGTTGTGACCTGTAGAGTGTTAGCAAGGAATTACTATCGGAGGTCACTGTGACCTTGACCTTTGACCCACTGGCCCCAAACCCAATAGAGAACATTAACAAGTTGCAGGGATCCTTATCACCAAGTTTAATCAAAGTCAAATGAAAGTTGCGACCTGTAGAGCTTTATCAAGGAAAAGTTTACGGACAGACGGACGACGGACAAACCACCATGACCTAATGTCAAAATTACAGCAATGTATGCGATACATCGCTTATATTATTTGTCTGCAGGGATACATTTAAATGCTATATAATTATTACAAAATATCCAATCTTGTTAGATGGTCCGTCCTAAGGTAACTGCAAGTAATACATGCATGACATACACGTAACGATAGGATCTTGGTACTCAAGTCTTTCTATTCAAACGAAATCAATCTATGTTCTCCTCAAAGATGTATCGAGTACACATGTCACACCAAATAAAGCGGATCATGAAGTCTCCAATACGTTTTACTTTAATTCCTTTGAAATCTAATATGTTATCAATAGACAGCTTTTACTTCGGACAAATAGCTCAAAATATTAAAAATAACAATGCTTGTCAAGTACTGTTGTCCTCAATGCACATATCAAACGTCTGCTACTGTCATTGTCTTCGGGTGTGGTGTATCTCCTTATGTCATGATTTTTTCCTCTAACTATTCTCTCCATTTATTCGTATTTCCTCTCCGTTTCAGACATATGCACTTTGTTTATGTTTACGACTTTGCTTGACATGTAATGGATTGACACAAATACATGATTCGCAATGCACAATTTATTTTAGAATATTAGATATTTCTACTTTTCATTTCTTTGTTTTAAAAGGGACACTCCCTAAAACTAGCAAATAATATTCTCAAAACAAAAATCATGCGTTCATTGAACGTGAAATAGGTACACAAATACAATTTTAAGGAACAACATTTTAGAGCAAATAATCATTTGAGACTTTCTGTAATAAATCGCTATCTACTCATTAACTTTACATAAATTAATGAATGTTTACGATACTGCACCATATTTCAAACGCTGATTTTACAGATGATGACTGGAATGTATAACTACTTACATACTTGCAAATATTTTTGAAGTTATTTAATTTTAAACAAGTTTAAGGAAGTGCCCTTTTAAAGCTACTCGCTCTCAGAATTTGGCCAAACAAATATTTTGTCTGAAATTTACATATTTTAGAACGAATCATCAAATAAATCATCAAATAAATTTTTTTTTATCAATAATAAATTGCTTTAAAGTATTTCTGTTCTTTTTAATTATACGCTACCAAATTATAAAGCGTTGCAAACGCTTTTGAAATTCCAATATAAACATAATTAATGTGTAGCGGTGCCGTCAAACCAAGCTCACCAATATTCTCATACTTTACTTGTGTTGTTGACTCTAGTCATTACTTTAACATTTTATGTTTTAGCATATCATTTTGGATAAGTTTATTTTTTCACCGGAAACTGTGAAAGAGCAGGTTTAAAACCAAGGGTTTATCTATACTATTTTGGCTACTTTAGACTGAAAGCTACCAGACTCTTTCGCACCATATTCCAATGCAGTTAAGACAACGTCATGTAAGTAAAATAATTATTTAATGTTTTAAATGGCTCTTTCGATAAAATAATCAGACGCGTTGCAAATTAAATGTTTAAGGAAAGAATTATTCCAACAGAAATGCGACATATGTTATGAAGCAAAATACATAAATATCAGCACACTGTAAGCTACTAACATTATTATTCAATTCAATTCAATATACTTTATTTAACGACAGTTACACAATAAACAATAACAGAATCATTTATCTCACTTGTGGCCGTCAACAATATGATTAAGGAATACATTTACACAAAATCAAGCATTCTAAACACATTTAAACAAAGGTATATACAATGTACATATCCAATTTTTAAGGAAAAATGAAGCTCTGAGCAAGTTGCCATGCATTACTTCATATAACCATTCTTTTTATAATCATAGTTGTTTTCCAAGAAGATAGTTTCTGTAGTGTTTTTTGCGAAACGTGTATAATTTATCACAGGTACGGATTCTTTCAGAATAAACTGTAGTCAAAAACCTTAATGTAATAAACTAAAGCTAAACACTTTATAAGTCTGATTATTGTAAATAGAAATGTATGTAATGCGAACATCTTGTTGACCTAGTGTTTTGTCTTTTTCGAATGATTTATATTTAAACACACAAGGAAGAATTCAGAATGTGTTTCAGTGGTTTATCAAAATATGGCGATGAATTATTACCAGATAGATTCACTAACACCGGAACTAACAGTTATCATCAATATAATCAAACATGTCAATGTGTGTGTTTATCTAACCAATAAAACTGTTTCATAAGACAGCCAAATACAAACAAAGCTAAAGCAAACATTTTTTCTCGATATTTAACGACGACTTGTCTCTACTGAAGTATCTGACTAATATCTTCAACGATGATCTTAATATAATAAAATTTACCGCAGAAGGATTTGAAAATTCTATGTACTAAGCTTATGATAAACTTATCTTGAAATTTGTAATTTAAGAGCACTTGATATCCCACACACACCTGCATGTAACGAAAAAACTGTACGTTATCAGTAAACATCAGGGTTGTCGTTTGGAACGAGTACATGAATTTTACAAAAAACATTCATCGAACGCACGCACTTTTTATCAAAAAATCTTAGCGTCATAAACGAGATATTGAAACCGGTACAGTGAGGCATTATTTCTCGGTCAAATTATAGAAGAGCAAATTATATTTCGTAACCCGGAAGAAGTTGTCTTTGAAATAATAAATTGCTTCAGTTTTGCAACAGAAAATATAGTATATCAGTTTTCTGTAAGAGTGATAGCCAAAGGTAGAGATACTGCGGAAGTACCAACTTTCAGAACAAGTTTCCTCCTGCAAAAACAACCAGTATGATATTCTGATTTACAGCAAACATGGAAGCCTTATGCAGGTTTTCCTTTTGTGTGTAACACGCATATATAAGTAACTTTTCCGCGGAATCAACAGTCAAGCACATATGAACATTCTATGAGAGCCGGTAACGGGTTCATCTATATTTAAATAATCAAGGTATACTGTTACGAAATGCAATGAACATTCCAATTGCAGACACGATGAGTTGCAGCTCTTTATGTAACAACTGATAGAACAATTTTTAACCATGGATACTACACACAATTTCACTTGTATAAGAGTTTCAGTTCTTTCAAATTTTATTTTCCAATGGTTCAGCTAGGCTTGGTCATTAATCTGTTAAGAGACTCGTAGTTTTTTTCACACGTGTATATCCATTTTGCGATATCCTGTGGGAATGGCCGTCCCAATACTGCCAGAACGGTGCAAATGGCCACCATCCTTCTAAATGTGAATACCGTAAAAACAAAAATCAAACGGACACAAGCCTCCCCAAAGGTCTCGTGTATTCTCAGGTAACCCAAACAAATCTCTCAGCGGGAGGACATATGGCCTAAAGTTCCATGAACAAGCAAAATCAAGAAGTTTCTGATAGATTAAGTGTGTTATTTGCAAAGGGGTTGTATTTCGAGACAGTTGTGGTCCCATTTCTTCTGCTATATAAAACAGGCAATTTTTTAACCAGTAGCTTTTTATATTGGCAGAAGGGTTAACAGGTGGGAAAAATAGAGGATGACTCTTTCCCAAACGAGCATATACAATGGGCCCAATTGTAGGTGGTCGTATGTCAATTTTGACCTCGGGACAAATATCCGAACTTTTAACAATCTTTGCTAAAGCGTATCCCTGTCGAAACACCTCCGGAAGGGATTTCATAAGAGCAATCTCAGCAGGAGCAATGCTTATTTGTAACTGTCGAGTGGTTTCATTCTCACCAGAGAACGTGCACGTTGAACTGACGGAGTCATTCATTCTACGCCATCTACTATCAAAACTATTTTCTTCTGTCTGCATCAGTATGAAACAACCTGCAGCCTTTACGTTCTCATTCATTAACTTTATGCCATCAAGCTCAGCAAAGTTAGGCCACCAGCCACGCTGATACACCGCTGGTACAAGGTCAATGCTGATTTTCAGATGCTTGTAGTTTCTTCCGATCCAGTATATATCATAATTGAAGACCGGTTTCATGTTTATGACACGGATTCTTTCTTCTGATCTTGTGTAGAGATTACCATTCTGCCAAAGCTGCCTTTCATCTAGAGCTCTTTTTATATATCTGAAGAGGTAGTGCAGGAATGGTAACGCCAGAAAGTACTGGTCCATATCAGAGAATGGCATGTACTCATCTAGATCAAGGTTACTTTTGTACTTTAGTCGTGCGTACCCATAGTTGCTTGAAGAGGCTGATGTCTCAATTTCACATACATCTTTTAAACTGTCAATGCAAAGCGCAAAATCGAACTCATCAGGCGCTCCAACTTTTGTACCTTCTGCTGTACTACCAGTGTTGAATACAGACACACGAAACCTGTTGTCATACATACTAACAAATTCACAAATACGGCGAACATGTGTGTTGACAGCTTCAATGATTTCGTGCACCTCAGTTTTAGTATCGCTTGTCTTGTCGCCGTTGTATTTCATGTTGAGAGCACTTTCAGCGTAAGTCTCTATATGTCTTGGGAAACCTGTCAGAAGCTCGTAAATTGGAAAGTTATACAAGGAAGTCAACTTCAGTGGCTCATCAGGGATTTTGTAGTGAGATTCATTAACTGGTCCTAACTGCATTTCTCCAGCTAACAGTTTCAAACATGTGGAATTTCCATGACGACGAGCAGTATCTGATGGAGTGTCTCTAATTATATCTCTTGATTCTTTGTCTGCACCATGTTTCAACAATAATTTTATGTAATCATCAGTCCCAAGGTATGCAGCAACATGAAGTGGTGTTGACCCATTTACGTCTTTTGAATTGATCATATGGGATTCTATCATCATTTCTAAGGTAGCCGGATTTGCGTTTTGATTCATTACGTTGATTAACGGGATCCTACCCCATCGGTCTGGTGTTGTTAAATCAAGCCCACATTGAGACAGAACTTCATACACGTCACCGCTGTATAAAAGTGACGCGGCTGATTGGCCGAAAACGTTTCGATAATTCACATTTATACCATTTTTCATCATCAGTTTGTAAATTTCCACATTGTCATCCATATCAGACCCATACTTTCCAACACGTCGCATCATTGAAGTGTTACCAAGATTGTCAGGTGTGTCAAGAGCTATACCATAATTTTCTACAATTGCTTGGAAGTGTTCCCACGTCATGTCCCCATTTTCGAGCATCAGACACCATGGTGTTGATCCAGAGACGTCTTGCTGATTAAGTAGCTTCTGCAGAATGGTCTTGCTGATTGTTCCTGTTACTTCAAGTACACTGCTACATTCACTAATCATGTGAGTCTTGAGATAAATGTGTAAAAAGTTTTCGTCAGCCTTATTTGTTGCTTTCAAATCAAGGTCATGATATTTGCTGACCATGTGCTCCAGGAATGCTGTATTTTCTTCCTGAAATGAAGCTAAATGGAGAATACTTTGTCCATAATTCGTCTGAGCGTTAAGATCAATGTTTGCATCAACAAGAAGTTTGAAACCTTCTGCCCAATTTTCGTCAAATGTCTTGCTAGACACCACGAATGAATGGAGTGCGGTATATCCATTCACATCTTTGCATGTAGCATTAATACCTGGCAGGCGGAGAAGAAGTTTCATAGTTTCGACTGAATTAGCCTCAGCGGCACAGTGCAAGGGGCACTGGGCCCAATAATTTGGAACATTTGCATTTGACACGTGCTGCAGAATACGCGAAGTGAGGGCGTTTACCTTCGGATGCTTGCAAGCTATATGGAGTGCTGTTTCACCCTTTCGATTCTTTACATTCACTATATCAGGCAATTTCTTGAATATTGTCTCAAAAACACTTCTTTGTTCTTTTTCAATGCACTGGTGAAAGACATGTATTGAATCCATACTTTGTCAACAGGTATCTAAATAAAATATGATATTTTCGTTAGTATAAATTGTTGTATTTGTTTCGAATAAGCTGCGATTTATTCTTGATTTTGAATTTGATGTATTTTTTTGTTGTTGTTCTTTAAATAAATATATACATGTTTTGTTACAGTTAAGACAAGTCTCTCTTCGTGACATGTTTCAGAAGGGATTGCTAACTCAATAGACTTTATAAAAAATACAAATATTTTAGCTTTTTAAAGCTTTATCTTTACTCACCTTTTCTTTCCATCTGATAATCCCAATGAAAGTGTTTATTTAGATAAGTCTGAAAAAATCAGCTGTAATCGCATGCAAATCGAAACTCATGTTTTAAATATGTCCGTCTCCGTTTTAGATGGATCCGCTCGCTTTTAACGTAAATAAGTAAGAGTTCAACCGTTTTGTATCTTTGTTATCACAAAACCGTTCTTATCAAATTCGGAAGGAATGTCAAAACGTATTAGTCATGTCTCGACTTGTATGATAATATTTTCATGTTTTATTACTACCAACTTGTTTGAATAACAGACTTGATTATTGATATAAAAATAATCTTTACTATTATTTTATTATTATAAACCCCTAAAATGTTGCAGGGCATTACGAAACGGGACCCTCCTATGTGGTAAAGTGATAAAAGCTAAAATCCGACGTCAAATTAAATAACTCCAAAAGCATAATAATAGAATGTTTGCAAGTTTTATAACTTAACTCAAGAGTTTTAGCTTTACAATCCAGTCATCATCCGTAAAATGAGCGTATTGACAATATGTCGTTGTATCATAAAACATCTCATTAATCTATGTAAAGTTGTTGTTGTACAATTAATGGGTTGATAGGGATTTATTACATGAGGTATTTATGTTGATTATTTGGGCTAGAATGAGTCATTTTTCGATAAACATGTATGTTGTTCCTTAAAAATGTATTTATTCAGTATCATTTAACGTTTATTGTACACTTACGTTGTATTGATAATATAATCTGCTAGATGTATGAAGTGCCCCTTTAAGTTCGCTCAGTTGTAATCAATAAACATTTCACTGATTTAGGGTCATTGTGTTTAGCCGCCGGTTCCTTATGAGAAATTCCGACAGTGTCTTGATAATATAAGGGACGAGAGTATATCAAACTATACCGAATTTACCTGTTCAAGTAATTTGTCATAAATAATGTACATAAATATACCGCTTTTTAGCATGGTGAGAACAAACCCCATCCATATACATGTTTAGGATAAGTAGGCCTATTCTTTCTATGCATGATGCTGTGATAGTGTCAATATGGAAATACTGGATTTTTCTATATTTAAAATACAGTTACGTGCTAGAAATATTCGATTAAACTAATTTAATTATAATATCTACAAATATCAGGTGGAAACTTTGTCTTCTGTTGAATGACCTCAGTCAAGAGCTGGAACCCCCCAGATGTAACATATGGGCTAATTGTGACCAACTCTCTGTCCGTCCGTTCGTCCGTCCACCTGTCTTTACGTTTGGCTGAATGTTAATGGTACTGTTCAAGTATGTTCAGCTTTAAATCTTCATTTCATATAAGAATGAATTATTCTTGTAGCATCAACATTTCTCACGGGATCCATTCTCATCAACCTAGATAAAATAGCACAGCAACTGCATGCAAGCTCCAAAAATGGTTTGAATTCCAAACAAGTTTTGGTTCTCATGTGAACTTAAAGAGCCGCCATGCGCACTTGATATGTTCATGCATGCTGTCCATGCGACAAAACCAATTGGATGTTTTTTAAGCGGTTATTGAACGCTAAGTCACTATCAACGAATCTTAACATATCGCCAACAGATACACTTCCGCATTACCGGAAATCAAGAGGTATAATTGCAAAAGCCATTTGGATTTGCTGACTGATGATAGATCGGATTCTTATTTGCTAAATATACTGATCCAAGAATGTTAAATTTCTGTTTCCGATTCATATTTCAAAAAAGGGATATGTCTCATATTATTCAGGTATACAGTCACACTTTTCAATATGCTTTGGGTAAAAATGTTCAAAATTCGCTTAGTCCCCTTTTCAGCGCATACTAGCATGAGACACACAAGTTTCAAAGCACTGAGCTAAAAGTATGTAATTTGTTTAATGGCAATGATTTAATCGTAGGCGATGGTAGAGAAACTATAAACATGAAATAAAAATAGTATTATCCATTCGAAATGAGCTGATGACATCATGTAACGACATTTCATTAATTCACATTCAAAGCATTTATTCCACTCTACCCTAATGTTTAAGTCAATGTTTTCGGAGATGCAGTGTAACCAACTATTTAGCGTTCAGGGAAATCTTTAGTTTAATTCTGTTGACAATAGATCTTACTGTAGTTGGCACATGCATACATTCACTCCTTTTAGACATATACGACATGAGTAACCGGTATTTTCATGTTGAAAATCCAAAACAACAGAAAAACAACGAAAGTACAATGTATATAAACAGAAAAACAAAACATTCCATTTAATATTTCATTGTCTTATTTAGATACATGTAAGAGAATTTGATGAATTAATTATTGTTTCACAATCTTGACATTTGTTTAAGTTGTTGTACTAATGACTGTATGTGTATTGTTATTATTTGAAAACTAAAGCTATACCTAGTTCCATTAAACTTCCATGAAAAAAGGTAAAACATAAATTTCATAAAAATAAACAATCATCCAAGATACGTTTTACTTCTTCTTTCAGTAATAATCTTATTCATTTCTCTTAACGACAAATTTCGAAACTGAAGTTGTTTGACGACAGAAATCCCATTACTTAGTTACCAATATCTCTGGTGGCGACCAGTGCCGAAATCTGACACAAAAGTTGACTGAAAACAATTACATTTGCTAGTGCAATCCCTACTTCGTTCAGGATTAGTAGGTGGAATCTATGGTGAAAGAATCATATTAAACAAATAATCACGCACGAACAATAATATGTTAATTGGTTGTAGTATTACAGTCATTTACAGTTTCTCGGCTGTGACTTACGGCCGACCGGAGATTCGCCCTTTAGTAATTTTAAAGCTTAAGTTGCAGTTCTGCTAAAGTTTCAATTAAGACTCTTTCTTACATATTGATATAGAACTATATAGAATTGACACACAAAAAATACAATCAAATCCATCCAACATATAGAAAAGAACATTATTAAATGCATTTACATTGTTCAAAAACAATTCTTTACATAGTATAGTATTCTTAAGCATTTAACCTAAAGCATTTCACAACATTGACATCAATATGACTCATGTACGATGTAAGATTTACAAGAGACTAATTATAAACACTTACATTGTTCAAATACAATTCATCCTTATATATATTTCATACATTCCTTCATATCTATAGAGATCAGTAGAGGGAGGTAATAATTTATTGAATGAACGAGTTTTAGTGAACTATTGAATGGAGTATGGATAAAAATGACATATCTGGTAAATTAAAATTTAGTTTTGTTCAATCATACGTTCACAATATACTTCATTTATCTGTATCCTATTATTCATTATTAGTTAAACACAACAGCAATTTATCTTCATTACCACATCACACACCACTAGTACATACTCTCTCTTCGAGGTTGATTCCATCTGGAATGAGTCTCGAGAGCGACAGACTGACCAAACTGCTCTTTCTTTTTATCAAAATGTTCAACACAATAACTTACATAGAATTTAAATCACATGTCAGAACAACCTTTCTAAGCTTCGTATCACGAAACATTTTCTCTCATCCATTCTTTTACAAGCTATGTGTTTATTGTTCATTGTGTAAATTTATATATAATTACTAAATCAACTCACAAACAATATTGTGCACACCGGCAACTGAACACAGTAAAACAACACTCAAAATAACGAACCTTTCAACAACTGTTATGAGAAAAGTCAGCACCCTGTATCTGTTACAACACTAATATCTAAAACTATGTAATGGCAGTGTGCAAGAAATAAGAACAAAGCGACAAACACGAAACAATGTACGAAACAAAAGCATAGTAAAGTAAAATTACGCCTTGTAACTGCCAGTTTTTCAAAGTGATGGTAACCGAGGATTTTAACAGATTCGAAGCAAATTCACCTCGCTCATCACTGAACACAACCTTGACGCTGCTTCTTTTAATGCTGATGTCTACGCAAGGGAGTTGCTGTCAATATCATATTTTCATGTCTTAAACTTAACTAAACCATACTTTATTGTCTTATAAAACATTATTTGTCATCAGTTGTTATAGTAAAGTTTCTTCTACATTGCCCTTGGAATAACTGTTTAATTAGTACCGATACCTAAGACTTGAGATCTTCATATATGATGACATTTAATAACCAATAAGCCCTGGATATTTAGTCATTCGTTTTTGTTATTAATCCTGGACAGAAGTGCGTTTGAACAGTTCAACCAGGAACTTATTTTTGAACGTAAGAACTATATAGCCTCACAAAAATAATATGTCATATATTATATTCTGCACTATTCTGCAAATAAAGCAATATTACAATATACCTTTCAAGTAAAAACAACAAGCAGTATCCGCGCATAAGAATACATAATTACATAGCTATAAATGTACATGTGTAAAACCTCTTCGAAAGAAGGAACAACACCAAACACGAGGACCAAGATGACCCTATATGCAACTCACCTAAGTGCAATTGCAAACCAGACTGGGTTTACATGTTTGAACGCAGGATATAAATATCTCTGTTTATCAAGACAAACAATCATATTAAGTTTTATGCTGATTGTTAACAAAATAAAGCTTGTTGAGTATTCAGAAGTATTTCTATTATTTTATATTTTGACCAAGATTTGACCTCATGGGACCCGGTTTCAATCTCAAACTAAAATTCATCGAGACAAATACTCAGACCAGATTTCTTTAAAATTCGGTATAACATTTGTCCCCTAGAGTGTCCATAAGTTTTTTCTTAGGTTTTGGTTCCATTTGACCTTTTCTTAAGTTCGACTAAAACCTATCAAAATTAAGTTACAGAACAATTTTCGCGCTGATTGGAAAGGAAGTGTGATCTGAAAGTTTCTATAATTTGACATGGCATTGCCATTGACACGAATCAACACAAATATTCTGAACAAGTGTCGATAAAATTAAATACAAAATGTAACATTTTTTCAATCATTGACTAGGTGTCCTACTTTTTGACCCCATGTAACCCAGTTTCGAACTCGGCCAAGAGTTTATTAAGAAAACCATATTGAATAACGTTCGTGATGACTGTCTCGAGTATGCTCACAGAGTAAATATAGACTGACTTGAATAACATTCATGATGTCTGTCTGGAGTGTGCTCACAGAGTAAATATAGACTGATTTGAATAACATTCATGATGTCTGTCTCGAGTTTGCTCACTGAGTAAATATAGACAGACTTGAATAACAGTCATGATGTCTGTCTCGGGTGTGCTCACAGAGTAAATATAGACTGACTTGAATAACATTCATGATGTCTGTCTCGAGTGTGCTCACTGAGTAAATGTAAACAGACTTGAGCACTTAGACCCAGGTGAGCTAAACACAAAACAGCATTCGAAATAAGAAATAGTGACCTTTTCACTAAAACTCAGGTAAAAAACTTACAATTAAAAAACAACAACAACAAAGATTTTACTTTAGCAACGTAGCCAATAGTAATAATAGTAAAAGTTTCTAGTCCGCTTTGTCATGAGTTTAAAATTATGAATGATAACAATGATGAAAAATATAAACTATGACTATTCTATCAAAATAATGCCTAGACAATATATTTCATTTATTTCAATAGCTAATGCCATTAAGTTGTAACGGAAAAATAGTATAACAGTATACACCGAAGTCCTTTTTCCCTACAAAAGTTGTGTTTGCAAATTTACATAATCATCCCTTCTCTGTTATTCACGCATCAGTGTACAGTACACATAATACATTGTGATACTTCGGAATGAAAAACAAAGTTTAACAAATATCCCTACGTAAATCATAAAAAGTGTACTCTGTCATTTATTAAATGTTACAATTTCTATATTTTAAAAGATATTAACTACTGATTCATTATATATCACCCGGTGTCTTGTACATATAATTATATCTTGATTTAAAGGTGTAAAAATAAAATGTTAGAACAGGTTCTTGCACTAACCCTATCCGGTGACGGACTAGGCAGTAGTGTAATCAGATCGTCTTGTTTTGACAATGTACTAAAGCACGGACTAAACGAACAGTTTTAATAATTCCTATCTTTGATCTGAGTACATATGACAGTCTAGTTTGACAGGATTTTCATCCTTGTATATCTTCACAGGACAGATATGTTGACATTTTTAGTCTGATTGTGTCAACCTGTAATAACTAAATTATATCTTAGCACTAATACAACTATTTCAAATATTCATAATTCTTTCCCCGCCGCTAGTATTTTAAGCCGGTAAAGCAGTTTTCGCTCCGTCCGCACCAATAGGGGAGCGATGGTGTATTGGTTTAGGTGTCTGCCGCTCATCCTGGAGGGTGCGGGTTCGAGCCCCACCAAGGTCACGACCGTACCTCCTCATAAGACACAAGTACTGGTTTTTCCAGAAAGCGGTCTCGAGAGTGACTCGATAAGCTCAAAGCTTTCTTCACAATCGAGCTAAAATAATTTAGTATAAACTAATGATAATTGCAGAAATGTCTTTAGGCACATACATTCCACATTGCTTCTCTATCTTCAACCTTGATCGATTTATACTACTTCTTTCAACTTAAATAAACCGCTCTGAAGACTCACTTCATATGAACTCAACCTCAAAGGAGACGCAATGCGAACGTCTTGCGGAAGAACATTACAACAATTGACAATGGTAGGGATCGTACTATGAACCCTCCGATTCTTGGGTGTTTACATCTCAACTGTGCTACGGTAGCTTGGAGGTTGATACCATCCGGAGCATTCCCGAGACTGACTAATATTAGTTCAAATAATTTGTTTCGCTACCGATAATTAATGAATAAGTATAAACAAAATACTGCTACATTGAACACCAAGTAACACCTATAATACTACAATAGATTTATAACAACATCTAAGCAAATAAAATATCAACATCAACACTTCTGCCTCAAGATTACGCACTTCTGTAAGACCTATCCCCCGTCACTAAGTACTACCTCTTGTATTTTTCTGAATTAGGTATCAGTGCCACTTCTTTCGCTAGTTTGTATACTAGTCCTCCAGCCACGATTATCACTGTAACTATAAAGAAGTCTTGTCATTTTCTTTTGAACAATCCAAACTTCACCTGTTTCCATCTAAAGTTTTTTTATGTTCAAAAACCCTTTTAAAGTTACTTCTACAACTGTTCAGAGAGCTATCACCGACATCAATATGATTTCCACAGAGTTTAATCTTTACGTGTGTAAAGAAGACACAGTTCTGCCGGTTTTCTATCAGTACATTCATTATTCTATCTCTGTATATTCCAATTGATAATGAGGTACGGATAGTTGCATGACCTCGCTTTATATGAAATGTGACTTTTAATGATTTTTTTCAATATTACTGAAGTCTTACCCACCTCATTTTTGTCCTACAAGAAAGATAAACTGATATGTTTCAGTCTCACTGCCCTCCTTTTACACACCAAACTGAACTGACTTACGTCTGACAGTTTTGTGTTACTGAGGTATCCTGGCAGTTAATGACATGTTACTCTTTCTGTTGAAATAGCTCTCAAGGTGTGTTCGACGAAAAAATCAAATAATTATAATCTATATATTGCCCTCTGTCCACGAGTACTTATTGAGGTATCGCAGGACTAAGTTTCCGTGTGGACGGACAGATGGATGATAAACCGGTACAGACTAAATAAATAGAAGAATGATCGCAAAGAGTTATCAGTTGTTAACGGACATAATGGTATACGTCCCTTAATCTAAAAATGGTACTAACAGTCATTGTCAACATTCGGTACATTCAACGACAATGGTCCTAAGTCTTGTGCTATTTCTTCAAAGATCTTGAAATCTTCTAAGTCGGGGGATGCTTTATACATGCTTTTAATAAGTGAAAAGTCGTTTTCAAATGTTTCAATTTGACTGCTGAGTCTCTCATAAGCGATAAATCTTTGAACAGGTGTTCCAGTTGTTGCAATACGGATGAGCGAGCGTTTTGTTTGTTCGGTGTTATGAATAAGATCTTTGCATTGTGATCGGTTCGTCTGAATTTGTCGCAATCTTTCTTGTTGGAATTCAATTGCTTTATTTGTCAATACACCAGCCTTCTTATCGAACAGGTCTATCATTTTCTTCCGTTCCTCTTGCAAACGATTTGGAATGTTTTCAATGTGCTCGTTCAATTTCTTTTCAAATGACACCATCCAACATTTCATTGATGTAGTACTCTCATGCAAACGTTCGACTTCAGCAACTGGATTAAGCATATAATTAGCTGAACTCTCAGCAACTGTTTTTATTTCAACAACTCTTTGACAATTCTCATGAAGTTCACGAATGCACTTTTCACAACAAAGTGCTTTGTGTTGTTTGCAGTAGTGTGTGAAGTACCCAGAATGTGCGCTGCAAACATCCATGTCCTTCATATCTACCCTCGAATCTCCAGTAACTTCTGCGTTTTGTAAGTGATGATTCTTCATGCTAAGAAGCAGGGACTTAACATGCGTCGATTCATAGCATTCTAAACAGATGTACTGATTACATGTGTAACACAGATATTTTGCGGCAGTAGTGTTATTATTTTCGAAACATTTCTCGCAATGTGGTGGACCCTTAGTTGCCCCTTCTTCTGTTGAATTATTTGTTCTTCCTTTGTCTTCGTGATATCCTGTTGGTATTAACATTAGTGAAACCGTTTTAGAAAAACACAAATTAACGAAATTACTGTATTGGGTATTTTCTTCAGTTGTACATATTGTACAAAACGTTCTTATGTTTTTATCTTAACAGCTGATCTATTAGTATATACACTCTGTCAGTAGCAGGGCAAGGAAATTTTAGATAAACCAACAATTGTACGTGTATGTATAAACTTCTGACGGTCAAAACTTATTTAGAAAATGTCATTACTGAGTTCAAACATATCTGGATTGATATCACATTGATATAGATGAACATTAATGACAGAAATAAAGTAAAAATCAGATGGATTTGATATACATGTTTACTAATTGTATGTATTTCAAATTAATAAACTTCCGTGACATACCGGTATTTCTTATTCTTTTATTGAACCATTCACTTGGATGTAATTTCATGTAAACGATTTATTGGTTCCATATAATTATGATTAATAACAACAAACATTTGGGGAAAATACACTTGTTTTAAAATATATCTTCCAACATTATACTTTTCTGTTTTCAGTGTAATGTGTAATCAAATTTAAAAAGAGAAACTCTTTATCCTTACCCTTCACAGTTCTGATTATTCCATCTAGTACCTTTTCTTGCTCATCTGAAATAATCATACGCATACTTGTAGTGTATATACAAATGTTTGTACTGTAAGTTTGGTAACATTTACTTCCTATTTTGAACGAGACTCGTATAGATCAAGTACATTAATTAGTGAAACTCGGACGCCATCTTTTTCATATACATGATAAAAATAAGTTGGTACTTCAACATAGTCAATTTTGTAACATTATGAACTTTGTACAATGCCAGGGTAATAGTTAAAAGTAACCAAAACCAGCAGACTAGTATTTCAATAATTCTCGAAAAAAAAAAACACACTCGGTTCAGTTGGCGAAAAAGAAATGGATACTTAACCCATTTTCTTCTGAAACTTTGTTGTTAATCGATTTTCAGACTCCTTAATCATTTGGCAGATCGAAGTCATCTGTTCTTCCAGCATTTCATGAATCCGTTGAAGTAGCTCATCGTCGTTTCTTATCTCATGAACGTATTGAATGGCTGTCCTTTCGTCAAAAGGTCTGTTTAAAAACTGATCAATCATTTCTGAGCACGCCGTTTGTAAACCGGGATCCAGGCTTGCTGACAACTTAGTTAATGCCCCTTTGAGACGAATTTTCATGTTAACATATGTACCTTGGTCTAACGACACCTTTCCTTCATTTCCATGAATTACTCTGTTTCGTATTTCTTTAATATTTTCAACTTCTAGTCTTTCATGACGCGGGATATTCAAAACTGTTAACAGTACAACAGTCAAAAGTGACAGATCAAAATCTTGAGGATTTGATTTTCCATTTCTCGGATACAGCATAAAATACTGAGACTTAAGAAGTTTTCCTTTCAAATGTGGCTCTTGACTTTGCAAAATTTGTTCAAAACTGACTTCTTTCAATTCTCTGTCAACTATTCCTCTACAGACTAACGTTCCTCCTTTAAAAAGCAGTAGAATGATTCTCACGTAGAATTCAATTTCAGCATCCATTTTCTAGAAAAGAGTTATATAAATATCATTAAGAGGAGATATGGTTTTCATAGTGAGAAATTTAAACGTTTGAATAACTGCTTGAAACTAATTCATAAGATAAACAACATAACATAACAGCTGCTATTTAAAATACAGCAAATCAACGTTTTACCGTCCCTACTAAAGTTATGTACATTGTATACGACACTTTGAAATGAATACATGTACAAAGGCCTACTCCTTACAAACGGTTGATATTTTGGGTGTGGTAATAATGAAATTGATAATATTTATTTGATGTAGGAATAAACAGTTTGAAAGCCCTAAGGCCATAGTTAGCATGCTACATTTAAAAAACCGTACACAATTTAACTGTAAAATGTGATAAAAACAACTGTAAAACTGAGCTATGGGAAAGTAGTGCAAGAACAGATCAAGCTGTTGTTTGAATGTAGAATACGATAAGACAATATTACAAAAAAACCATTACTGACAGCTTCAAACTATTGCAGAATACTTCATACGCTACGGGCTAAATTACACAGCCTTTTCACAGACTCCTGGCCCCGGTTTCACCAAAATACTCAACTTATTTCAACACTATTAGCCCCTTGCATGTTTATTCCTTGAAAGAATTCAAGAATGTCAGATTTGTATTTACCCATTTATTACATTTATATAAACTTGTTAATAGATGTGCAGGAAATGTTGTTTTATAGCAAGTAATTTATATTAGTAAATTCTTAAAATTCTTGAGTTGTACTCAAATGAATTTTTCACTATATCTGACTTGCATTTAGTATTATACAACATTGTTTTCTTTCAACATGTTAATTTCATTAAAAAAATAGACTATCGTCAAAAATGACAACAAGAAATATCCTTATTTTTACCGACAATTTGACTTTGAAATAACGTACTCAGCTGAGCAATTACTTAAGTATTTTCGTGAAATCGGAGCCTGTTTCACAAATTACTGTGCTGTTGAGGTAGAGTACTTCCTGTTTTATGGCCATTTGGAATTTTCTGGGTTACATGCACATACAAGCCAATATTGTTTTTCCTTTTTTAGTAAGTAAATTTAAATTCATGAAAATATATGTCATTTTGCAAGATAGGAGAACTGTGTCCTAATATTTCTTAATTGTATCATGCTGTACAATAACTTGAAAATATAAAAGTTGACCTTGATCATTTCTAAAAGTTCAATATCTCAAAAAGTAGACGGTAAAACATTTTATTTTTTTCTGATTGCAGTTCATACTTACAATAAAGTTCCATAACAGTAGTGATGCCCCTACTCTGAATATTTTGCTACACTCTTGTAATTTTATGTGTTTTATTTTATAATGTGTGGTATGTTAGAGGGACAAAATTAGGTAAATTGTATCCCCTATAATTTTTTTGGCATTATTTTGGCATTATTTTGTTACCCGTGTTAACTCGTAGACTTTTAATACATGTTTTGTAATTCTACATTGCCTGCAATTTTTTCTGGAACCTTAGAAGAAACACAAATATTCATGGATCAAAATACATGCAGACGTTTTAGGGTACTTTTAAATAATGCCAGTATTTCTAGTAGGGACGGGGCAACATAAAACGATATTTTTTAAATTAAACTGTGAAATTCAATGTTTGAACACTAGTCAGATTATGAAAATATAAAGTTTATCAAGATTTGAAATAGTGCCTAATAGGGGTGTACTACCTTAATGTCAACTTACGCTGATTACGGAAGATATTCATATGCATATAATGTTAAAGTAAGGATATTTACGGAACGTACGGAGATCGATATAAGAGTTTGTAGTTTTCAAGATAAGGTAAGATTTCTTTATTTCAAATAAAGATGACAACAATGAAACCCAATTTTATGTAGTTATGTAGTTTCCCGACATGCTCACATCCAGTAGATTCTAAATAATTGTCGTTAGCAAAGTCCTCGCAGTGATTTGATTCGATGAGCTCCGCTCTCAAATCATTGCACACACACAATACAATGTAACAATGGAAAGTTCGCATGTAAACAATTAAAGATTTCATAAAATTAACTTTACTGCATGTCAAGCAGAACAAAAAAACTAACACAGACATTCAAATTTGTATTTTTTTTAACATTTTAATATTTTAACAACGTCTTGTTAAAACCGGTTTATCTTAACAGTGGGTACTGTATACTTTAAGGGAAAGTAACCGCTGCGGGAGTTTGAAACGAAAGGTTAATTTCTTTGGAAAACCAGAAATTTTGATCGGACTTAAGTTGATCTTTCTATAGTAAGATCCTATGACGGCACATTCTATCATCTTCTTCAATAACTGGATTTCCAATACAGCAACATAGCTTTTTATATCTTAGCAAATCAGAGAACTCGTTGCTAATCGTTCAGTGACAACGTGCTGTTTCCTTGCCATGAGTCTACCTAGTTAGCACCACAAGAAAGGCCATGGTGGCCATATATCGCTTACATTACCTAGTCTTTGGCTTGAGCTGACTTTTATTCGAAATCAATATACATTTTATCAAGACGTTCATTCTGACCAAGTTTCAAGGAGTTCCAGAGAAATTTGCAGCATCTATTACATATTTAAGTTGTTTCTAGTATTTGATCAGGTATGACCCATATTCAAACTGTGCCTAGATTTTAACAAGGCAGTCGTTCTGACAAATTTCAGGAAAATGAAATAAAAATGCATCATTGCATCTATTGCATTCACAATGTTTTAATTAGCATTTAACCGAGAGACCTACCTTCTGACCCGATATGGCCCATATTCAAATTTAGTTTAATGAAGACACTCATTTTGACAAAGTTTCACGAAGATGCAATGAAAAATGCAGCAGCTTTTGCATACACAAGGTTTTTACTGTGATTAGACCTTGTGACCTAGTGTTTGAACCAGATGACCCATTTTTAAATACGACCTTGTTTTTATCAAGACACAGATTCTGTAAAATGTTTACGAAGATCCAATGTAATATGCATACTGTATCGTTTCGTATATTAGGGCTTTATCGTTAGTACCGGTTTCCCATATGACCAAGCCCCACAACGCCCCCAGAGGAAGTTTTAGTTAGTTAGGTTTCGGGGAGGCAAGTACAGAAAGCGTCCTGTTATCTAATTCAGAGCATACATGGGACTCGGTTTTAAGTCTCATACGACGTTATTAATTTTAGTTGGTCAGCCCCGGGAATAGAACCCGCTACCCCGAGACTACAAGTCTCGTGCTATACAAATTGAGCTAACCGGGCTGACAGTGCATACTGTTTTGCATACACAAGGCTGTTATATGATTCACTTAGTGATGTAGTTTTTGCCCTGAGATGACCCATATTCTAACTCTCGACCTAGAATTAGTCAAGACACTGATTCAGACAAAGTTTCAAAAGGATCTGCTACATGAACCATGTTTTCCTAGCATTTGACTTAGTGACCTAGTTTTTAACCGGAGATGACCCATACTCGAACTCGGCCTTGATTTCATCAAGATACTTATATTCTTATACAAAGTTTCATGAAGATCCAATGAAAAACGCAGCCGCTATAGCATACACAAGGCTGTTCTGATATCTGACGTGGTACCCTAGTTTTTGACCCAAGATGATCCATATTCAAATTTGAACTTATTTCTCAAGACTGTTATTCTGACCAAGCTACATGAAGATCCAGGAAAATTAGCCTACTAACAAGTACACAAGGTTAATTTTAACGGACAGACGACGACAACTGCAAGCGCGCCGCCGACGCGATCACAATAGCTCACCTTCAGCACTTCATGCTCAGCCGAAAGTATCGTCCTTGAGATGATTTCAGTGATGTTTCTAATTCATCATGTGTACACACTATAGAAGCGCTTGAATGAACAAAGAATGCGTGATACGCACTTTGGGATCCCATCTAAATATAGCTTATATTTTCGGGATCCCATTTTTTCTTTTCCAAAACCTTGAAAGCAAAGCTTTGATTGGCTTCCGGGCAGGTCTTACTTCAGTTAATTTTATTAAGCTTTTCAATTTCGATTTTGCTTTTTCAGTCTTTTTTATCCCAGTTTCATCATAACTAGTATTCATCATCCGCATGTTCACATGCACTCGTAATTATTGATTTGCCATAATCTAAGCCCTAGGTTTTGAATTTGCAACTAATGTTTGGAAAGTTGGTTTACAGTCCTACAAAATGGTCTAAAGATTTTTATTTTCTCTAGAATCCCTTATCAGCATGCATAATTATTTGGGTGAAGTTATAATAACCTTGCTTGTTACAGTACAGATAGCATCTTTGGATTGTTTACAATAGACATATCAAATTACCAGTGAGGCATACTTCTCTTGGTTCAGCTGAGGTTTATGAAATTTATTTCTTCAAGATTCAATGAATTAAATTATGGTAAAGGTACCAAAATAAACATGTTTGTTGAAATGTCCATAATATAACAGAATGAAAATTTCACAGTGAGGGTGAAAATAATATTTATTGTCACTAAATATGTAAAAAGTAAACTGAGCAACAAAACGTGGGGGAAATAAAAAAGTTTAATGTTATTAGATCTACTTCCAGGGATTTAGATGTAGTCTTATGACCTTTGGCCCTGAAATTTGAACTTGACCTTCAGCATACAAGGTACGGAAACAACTGAGAAGTTATTTCAAATTTTGTCAATGGATGTAGAAATTACAGCCCAGTCATTCAATACTAGAACATAACCACCCGTTTCCAGTTTCAGCCTCAACTTTTCCCTCTTTCATCATGTAAGTAAGTCTATTTTCAGCTCGACTTTTCAAAGAAAAGTGAGCTATCCTACTCGCCTCGCCGTCAGAGTTGGTGTCACAAATTGGTAAAGTTTTACCCACATTTTTGCAAAACCATTAGAGATATAACTCCTTTGAAACTTATTTACCATCATTGCCACTCTGTGAAGAATTTTGTCAGAGTTATGGCCCTTTTTTGATTTACATGTAGAAAGGACATTGAACTTGGTTAAGTTTTCCGCACCACCCCATTTTTTTTCAAAACCATTACAAGTATTGCTTTTAAATTTACGATACTTATTAACCATCGGTACCTCCATCGACTGACATACTGGTAGCTCTGTGAAGGTTTTTGCAAGAATTATGGCCCTTTTTCGAAACATTGAATATGGGTAAAATCCACTTGTTGTTTTCCCTTGGAGATTTTGCTGAAAACTTGGTTGTCTCAGACCCCATGAGCAGGATGTACTCTGTCAAGGATTTGATGTTTTAAAATTAAGGCCTTTTTTCGACTTAGAATATCGGTAAAGTTTTTTGTACCAAACAACTTTTGAACATTGACTGAACCATTGGATATATTACTTTGATAGTTGTAATATTTATGTACCATCATGACACTCATCTTTAAGCAAGAGTAAATAACTCTTTCAATATTTTAAAATATACTTTGAAATTCCTATTTAACGTCTTATGTGCAACTGGCGCTGTCATTTGTATAATTTATGGTCCCTGTTTACAGGTTTAAAATACACAGATTCTTGGTTTGCCTATTACTGCCAAACGTTTTGTTTTATTGACAAGAACTGAGAAAAGTCGAGCGCCCTACAACGACAGCCTTGTTTGATTTTTTCATTCGCTTTGGCATGTTATCATGTTATTGAAACTATAAAAGATAAAGTCAAAGATAAGAAGAGCCTTTGAAAAACAGACGAATTTGTCTTTCTTTCAGCAAATGATAAATATACATTAGGGTTAATGTGATATTACTTTTCAAAGTCAATCGTGATTTAAGGAAATTTATGTAGCAATACTTTATACACTTAAAATGAGTATATCCGAAGTAGACTGAAAAAATGCATTTGTGTGACCGTTTTATTAGTCCCCAACCGGTCCAAGATAGGTGAAGTAACTATAGGTGTGTTCCAAAACTGTCCCGTATCCAGGCTGTAACTTCTATGTGGATGTACCGATTTTCAAATAATTTCACGCAGTGGATGCCCAGAACACAAGGGTGTGTTATGCTCCAGAACCACTACTTTGAAGGACATGGACACAATTATGACTCAAAACTAGTAATGCAGGGTTGTATACCAGTACTTGATGACCCTGTTGTAACTTTCACATAGATCTACAGAGAGTGAATTTGGTATTTTGTTACTTCATACTAATTTTTACCAATACCAAAATGATGTGTTATGTACCACACGCATGCAGCTACCTTGAAGGCCAATGTAATGTAGGTTTACAAATGTATATACCAGTACTCTGTATTTGGACTGTAACTTCTACATGCGACTGATCTTGAAATAACTCCACACAGTTGTCGTCCATACCATTTCAATTTACATGTTTATTTTGGTACCTTTACCATAATTTAAGTCATTGAATCTTGAAGAAATGTGCCAGGCAGAGCACTCTAGTGGCTACCTTCAAGTTAAAGAGTTAAAAGTAAAACTTGAGGCTGAAGCTATTGGTTCACTGTCTTTTTCATACAGGTATATCAAGTATTAAAATGGACTCTGCTAATACAAGTAGATCTAATGACATTAAACTTTTTTATTTCCCCCATGTTTTGTTCCTCAGTTTACTTTTTGCATATTAAGTGACAATAAAAGATTTTTTCTCCCTTACTGCGAAATTAGCATTCTGTTATATAATGGACATTTCAAAATACATGTTTATTTTGGTACCTTTACCATAATTTAAGTCATTGAATCTTTAAGAAATAAATTTCATAAACCTCAGCTGTACCCAGAGAAGTATGCCTCACTGGTAATTTGATATGTCTATTAGAAACAAGCCAAAGATGCTTCATGTATCTGTACTGTGACAAGCAAGGTCATTATAACTTCACCACAATAATTAACCAGCTGATAAGGGATTCTAAAGAAAATAGAAATTTTTTGACAATTTTGTAGGACTGAACGGTATATGATTGAAAATAGATTTTATATTAAGCGTTAGTGCTGGAATACTCAGTAAGAGGCGTGTGTAGCTCTTGGCAAAGGATTAATAATTTGCACCTACTTTGAGATTTTGTCACTCTTATTTACACAATCTTCTGAAAAAGAAAATGAATCGAAGTGTTATATGTACATTATGCAAATACACGAATGTTCCATGAATTTTAAAGTTACTATCTTGCAATAAGAAACAATCGTTCATTTTATGTATATTGACCCCTTTTATATATAAAAATTAAGTTAATAAAAATATTACTTTTCTATTCCTTGAATCTATATATAAAGTTTACCTTATTCAACAGTCTATCTAAGAAAGAAGATACGAAGTTCTGATTTACAGTTGTTATTTTGAAATTAAATTAAGAAATAATTTTTGATCAGCTATTCATCCTTTTTACCAATTTTATTGTATTAGATCTACATAGAGAACGTTTTGGATTTATTTGTGCTGAAAGGTATATAAACTTAAAGGTGGAGAAAGTTTAAAGTGTTGAAGATATTTCTCTTTGTTTTTTCTGTCACTTTTATTTTTGCAGGATATATTCAACTCATTAGTTTAGTACAGGTCATATATTTTTCTTATGTTTATTCGCAGTTAATTGTTTAGCTTATTTTCATAAAATTACATTTGCTGCCAAAATTATCACGAGCTGCAACACAAAAAATTACAAACGGCACAACTATCTCCTAGAGTCCCACGTATGTTATACTTCAACTTATTATTTAGTCTTAAGTAGTTGATTACTTATATATAGTACACACATATCTTGGTAAGTTAAGAAGATGTAGAACATATATAAAGGGGGCCAATATACGTTTCCATATAACGTAGCATGAAATTAATGTTGTGTTGTTGAAGACTTGTTTGAATTCAAATTAAGTTCCAGACAATAAAGAAGCCCAATTCATTCAGCTTCCGGGTATAGCATATCTAATAACAAAAAATCTTCCAAGTTTCGTTTAATTAAAATATAGTTTGTTTGGAATTTACCACGGTAAACCATTAATATCATAAATTAACTAATAAAATGTTATTGGTTGTCTAAAATTATACTTCCAGGAAAAAACTTATATTAAGTCTGCATATAGATTTGCAATTTCCCCTATGTTGGCACTTCTCCATGGTATTTAAATATAATAATAATTCTAAATCACATGGTGACATTGTAATGTATCAACGTCTGATATATTAATGTTTTGTATAGAAATGTTATCAATTATTAAAATTTAGTCCTTAATAAAGCTGTAGTGAAACCTACATCCCGTAAGTGTTTACCAAATGTTATAAGTTAATAAATGACATAGTCCAGGTTAACTTGATCTAGTTATGGTGCTATTTTTTTACATATATGTATACTCTTAAAATATTATCTTCTGCAATAGTTATCTTGAATGTTTCTCGATAGATTAATCATTTACTCAGCTAAGTGTAGTAATTACAGGTGAGTATTTAGATAATTTATACTCTCCCTGATACAGTTAACTGGCATTGCCACATTTCTGAAGGAAGATAATCTTTTAAACACTATTAGCATAAATAAAATTTACATGAGAAATTGACTAATGTTTTATCCTTCAATAAAACATTGCAATAACTGAAAGTTAATAAATTGATTTGAAGGAGGATTTACCTTAAAGGTTTCTTTGTAGATTATGTAGGGACAACAGAGTGTGTATTTATTCTAAAATTGCATCTTCCCGGAACCATGCGGGCGCCGTGTTACTTTCAAGTGTATATGAAAATATTGTTAACCCTGCTTTAGGTTGAACTGCTTCACTATTTTGTAACGAAATACTTCATGCAGGTCATTTTATTCAAGGTAATGGATATTTCAGAAAGAATAAAATGGAAACAAGTCAATTGATATTTGGCAAATTGAATATATAATTAATTGTCGATTACCAAAAAGTGAATGCTTTGAATTTATTTTTGAGTTTTTGCATACACACCATATTTTATGAATAGTTTTACCTCAAATGGAGATTCAGTCAATAAAGAAGACATCCTTTGTCATTTTAATCCAAAAACGAAAGCGTGAACTCCCTGGAAAACCAAACATTTTATGTAAAGTGGCTTTCCATTCGAAGAAGTAAAAACGACCTAATTTTTTAATATTTTATAATGTTGAATTATATTTAATTCATACATTGTGCAAGTCATTAATTTTATTAATCAAAAAGCTTTGAAACATTATTTATAAATTTCAGTTATACAATATTCGAAATTTTCAATCAAAGGTAAGCACTTTTTATCAAGGTAGCCTACCAACAAAGTAACTTGAAACAGCTGAACTGTTTATTTCAGTTAACAAATATTTTACCTTTATTTCTAACTCCTCACTTTCATTTCTGCAGTTTTAACTTTTGGTTTCAGAAACAAATGCTATTTTTGTATACAAGTAAACGGTTTTTGATATAATTAGATAACGGCGTGATATTTTTGGAAGATGTCACTATGCCACTGGTATGATATCGTCATCGGTACAACATGCCGTTTGTTACTGTGGACGTATGTTCTATGTCGAAAACGTGAGTTTCAACTGCAGCTAATTTTGAGTATATGATGAGCAAAGTCCCCAAAAAGGATAACAAAAATTTAGATTCCTGAAATAAAAAGTTTTAAAGCAAACCGAAAGTAAACTCTAAATTTGCTTCTCGTGGAAAACCAGTTACATGTATTTTATATTTAGCATAGATAAACTTGTAATATTTTACTTTTTATTTGCTAAACTATTTCTAAAGTGATTAGATTTTTAAAAAGCAACTTTTTTTATTGTATTTAAAGATAAAACAAAAGTTTCAAGCACGTCATACAACAAATATCTAATACACATGTTCTAGTTTAGACACAGGTCCTTACTTTCTTTTTAGCAATATTCGGGTTTAAAGGCTATTTTTGTGTACCAGCAAACAAAAGTAGAAAATTTATGCATTATATCATGAATAGTTTTAAATTTTCAATACTGTACGTGAAACCCAACATCTTTTAACCTACAGCCATTGTAATTTAACCCCTGTTTATGCGTCAGGAGGGTTCCCATGACTCCGATAAGGCTTAACCTTTTATGATACTTATATAATTTCAAAGGCTATGTGATGTACATTATTGTTCCAAATTTGTCTTATATGTAACGTTTCTATATACTGGATTTCTAACTGATATAAAGAAAAAACACATCTATATCAGAGTGTTTACAGATCCTATAAGACAAGTTTGGAATTTTGATTTATACGGTTGACTTCATATTAAGACATAACGGTCCCTGTAAATGTGGTTTCGACTGTTTTCTATATAAAAACGCTTAATACAGCTACTTTTTGTCATGATTTCCAGTCTTTACGTCTTGCATGGCTATCCTTATTTTGAAGATATATCTACGAATAAACAAACAAAAAAGCGAAAAACAACCCAGCATGTTAACCATGATGCAAGAAAGTCCTGGTCAAGTGACTGGAACATGTGCTGTAAACAACATATATCTGGGAGTAGAAGCGCAAGAAAACCCCAAATCACTTTAGGTTTAGCTGACACTTCAGATTTGGTCATAGAAACCTGTAATATGGATTAAAATCACCTGCAGTGGGTCCTTTTAACGACTGAACAAATGACAATCTGCCATGAAAGTGGAAACACGGAAAAAAATGGCACTATATTTTAATAGGGAATACGTTTGAGGAGAAACACCGCCTAGTTGCAATATTCATACCTACATACTGGATTTCTAAATGATATAAAGAGAAATTGCATCTATATTAGGGTGTTTACAAACCATATAAGACAAATTTGGAATTATAATGTATATGGTTGACTTCATCTAAAGCGATCGCGGTTCTATATACTAGATTTCTAAATGTGCATCTATAAGAGTGTTTACACCCCATATATAATGTATATAACTGTTTTATAACTTTTATTTCCTCCATATTTGAAGAGCATAATACAAGATAATGCAGAAAAGGAAATGAATATAAAAATAATATGTACAAGCGATACAAAAACAAACAATGGACATTTACAATTTTTAAACAACATAGATCATCAGATTTTATGTATGAATATACATTTACTCGAAACAAATGCAAAGTAAACTAATGACTGTTAAGTGTCTGACAAGCAAAGGTCTGTGTTCGTTACTTGTCTTGCCGAAACGAAAAACAAGACCTGAACTACAGATTACTGTCAGACTTCATAACAAATCGACGCCCTCACAAAAAAGTAGGCCTACACACGAAAACTAAGTGCAAACCTGTATGGAAAGCTTACAAAAATACAAAAAAAAACTGATATAAGTCTTGTCGAACCGAGACACAAGACCATGTGTATCGAATAGGTCATGTAAACAGAAAGTGGAAACAAGAAAAGACACTTTTCAGCTGTTTTTTAAAAAGAAAGGTGACCTATGCTTACAGCCAAGAATGTCCTTTTTTAGGGCTAACTATACGCATTATTACATTGTCGAATTAAGTACAAAGTTTGAGCAGGTAGTTTAAGCACATAATTAATCGAACTGTGCTATCTGAGTGGTAGGTCGCTAAGCCGGATAAAATGTCACATATCTGATTCTTTGCATCTTGAAGTGAAAGTTCTTGGAAAGCATTCAGTCCTATGTGTTTCAAGATGTCTAGCCACATATTTTCCCTTATGTGAAAATTTTCAGAAAAGTATCAGATGTACTGTTATATTATCAACAAGTAGGTTGCATTTGTTGCATAATTTTCCTAGTAATTTAACAGCATTGTATGATGCATGCTTTAACTTTAGGAATTCTTTGTAGACTGACCACATTACACATACGTTATGCCCTTGAAAAAATGTTAAGGTGATGGTGTTTCAACATTAACAAATCAATGCCTTTCCACGTAGTTTTAGAAGGGAACGTACCAGAGGACATGAATATATTTAAAACATACTGTAAATTGAATTTTGACAACGTTTTGTATATATCCGGGATAAATCCCGACACCTGCTTATCGCCGTTATCAAATCTAATCAGTGTATGAACAAATAGTTGCTTGGCCAGATAAGAACACGGAAGTCTACATAATTGACCCAAAAACAATAATTCACGCTTGTCAATTTCTTCCTCTATCGGAAACATCCCTAATCCACCGAGTGAAATGACAGTAGACGTATTTTGGGGTAATGTTTGGATAATTTTCATGCATAATCTATGTGTCTTCTCTAAACGAGCCAGAGCGGAGGACTGCACAGAATTCCATAACTCGCATCCATATATTTTTTTGACAAAACTATAGACTGATAAATTGTTAAGAGTGTTGATGGGTTTAACCCCTCAGGATGCAGTCCACTATAAAGAATCCCGAAAAATGAATTTTTCATTTTAGTTATCGCCTTGTCAATTGATGGAGTCATGTATAAAAACTTACCAAGTATAATTCCAAGATGTTTATATTCGTTTTCAAACGGGATTTGAGCACTTCCTAGGGACAATTTTTGTGCATTCGATTGGACAGAAGAACTTTATAACGCAGCACTCAGCAGCATTGTGCTCATATCGCCATTTTGTCGAATATTGGAAGCAAATATTTAGCATTTGCTGTAAGCCATTCCTCGAGAATGAGATAAGTACCATGTCATCGGCTACAGTCGGTGAACTTATTCTAAAATCATATATGCAGATTCACAGACTACTCCGTTGAAGTTGTTAAGGTAAAGTAAATACAACAACGGCGAGCTTTTGCCCTTGTCATTTGAATAGGCGCATCTATAGTGTTTTTACACACCCTATAAAACACGATTATAATTTATACGGTTGACTTCATATTAAGACATAATCGTCCCTTATATTGGATTTCGGCATCATATATTTGCTATGGAACGCCGTAGCTGTCTTATGTTACGACATTACAAGCTGTATTGTCTTATTAAAATAGTTTTCCATCTTCTCAAATAGTTGTGATGTCTTGTTAATGACCTTCTTGGGTGTGCTCGTATCTTGTCAAAGTGTCGTGTTATAATGTCTATTTCATATAATATTTTTTTTATTATTTATAGAATAATGCATATGTTAATATATAAAGTAACACTTTTGTATAGAGTGCAAAGGTGACGTCATTTAAAGGTAAAAACATGACTGACGCCGAACGTTTACTAGACACTTTAGCTAACAGAATGATTGTTTTAGATGATAAAATGGTCAGCATGCGCGACCTGAATCGCCATGTAACCGAAGAAGAAACGCACAACCTCATAAATCTGCAACCGATGTAAAAAGGATTTTGTTGAATAAGAAGGATAAAGCTCATTGTTTATAGGCCTATTTGAATTCTGTCTTCAAAGGTATATGTTTCTGCTTTATGAAGTGCCAAATCAGGTCGATTCACAACGGTTGAAACAAACAGACATAATATATCTATTGTTATATAGCCAAGAACACATATCTTACTGCATGTTATATTCAAGTTGAATGAGCATGGCTTTTATTGGTAACTCACTTGTAAGCTAAGATTGGGGCAAGTCAGTTTGATTCTAGTGAAATAAATGTCAAATCGGAAACACATGTATCATACAGAAAAAGAAAACACTGAAATGGCTAAAGCCCTCTCGCAATTATTCCATTACCGGGGCGATTATCACTCAAAGGCCCTGCTCTGCCATATATCATTCTATATATAATATATGGCGGAGCAGGGCCTTTGAGTTATTCCATTAACGGGGCGATTATCACTCAAAGGCCTTGCTCACCTATTTATTTTTATGTATAATACATATGCGTTTCATATTTGTCATTTTTTCCACTTGAATCAAATTGACTTGCCCCAATTATGGCTTAAAAGTGGGTTATCAATAAAGGCCATGCTCATTCAACTTAAATACACGTATAACATCTAGTAAGATATGTGTTCTTGGCTACATATTAATATATATCTTATGTCTGTTTGTTTTCAACTGTTGTAAGTCGATCTGACTTGGCACTACATAAAGCAGAAATATATACCTTGGAAGACGGAATTCAAATATAAACAACATCATTCTAATTCAACAATATCTTTTTTACGTCCTTCTTTGTGTCATCATTGTAGATTTATAGCTTAGTTTCTGTGAAGTTGTGAGCTTCTTCTTCTTAAAGTGGTGTCTTATCTTGTGTAAATCACGTGTTATTATGTAAAAACAGTCATGCTATCTTCTTAAAGTGGTGTATTATCATGTCTAAGTGATGTGATTTTATGTCAAACAGTCATGCTATCTTCTTAAAGTTTTGTGTTATTATGTCTAAGTATCGTGCGATTATGTCAAACAACCATGCTATCTTCTTAAAGTGACGTGTTATCTTGTCTAAGTGACGTGTTATTATGTAAAACAGTCATGTTACTTCTTAAAGTTGTTTGCTATCTTGTCCCAGTGACGTTTTATTATGTCAAACAGTCATGTTATCTTCTTTTAGTGGTTTGTAATCTTGTCTCAGTGACGTGTTAGTATGTCAAACAGTCATGTTGTTTTCTTAAAGCGGTGTATTATTTTGTCTAAGTGACGTTTTATTATGTCAAACAGTCATGTTATCTTCTTAAAAGTGTGTCTTATCTTGTCTAAGAATCGTGTTATTATGTCTTGTTGAAAGTTACTGGTGTTTTCTGACATCAAATGACATGTAGCCCGTGTAGTTAGCTCCGGAACTACTGGTAACGGCACCACCCTTGGTAACCCCAAAGCCCCTGGTGACCAATGATTACTAGTAATCAAACAGTCTCTCGAAACTAACACCCCGTGAACTCTGTACCCTGTTGTTGCTCCGCAGCCACTTGTACCTCAAAACCCATCAATGCTTCTGCAGCACTTCTTAACCCTGTCACCTATTATCATAACATCCATGGCCCTGGCAACTCAGCACCGCAATCAATGAAGCTAGCCCCACAGTCTTCCCTAACCTTGAAGCATAAAGTACCCCTAGCTTATAATACCCAGAAGCTTCTGGTTTAGGCAAAGTCCTGTTAAAATTGCTACACGTCCCCTATCCTTCTAGTCTCGCAAACTTTGAATGTAATAGCGCATTGCTAGCACGTTCGCCTCATGACTGCAGAGTATTGTGTTCGATACACTTGATCCCCTAACCTCTCATAACCCTGCAGGCATGGTAAACCCCGTACTTCATGACTATAGTATATCATTCCTTGGTATGTAGGGTTACCAGGGGCTGCGAGATCAAGTGTTAACAGCTGCTAAAGTATTAAAAGTATGCGAGAAACAAGGAGTGTGGAAAACTTCTAGCTGTGGTGTGAATTTTAACGACACCACGGTTTAATGAGAGGTTTTGTAGTACTGTTTATAGGTTGCGGGTGGCTTATTCAGTATTTGCGGGGCTAGGTCTAGGGACTTGAGGGTTACCAGTGGTTGTGGAATTACCAGGGGCTACGGAGCTAGCTTTACATATTGCGGGGTAACAGGGGATGTGGGGTTACTAGAGGGTGCAGGGCCATCTTCACGGGATAAAGGGACAAGACGGGGTCGCGGAGCCATCTTCTTGTATGCCGTCCTATACACTTGCGTCATAAATTCATATACACGATCTGCTCCTTCCACAAAATCTCGTATCGTCAAAAAAAGTCCAGGAAGCTGTAGCATGTTATGTAGACAAGTTACTAGTCGGATAAAATATGGTTTTTTTTGTTTACTATATTTCACGCATGTACTATTTCCAGTCTATTTTATAAAACCGGGGCAGCTGGATAGTAGGATGGCTCCAGAACAAGACGACAGTGAGATCTTTTTGGTCACCATGCTCCCTGTTATGCATTCTACCTTTTATCTCTATAGTTTAACAAGTATTGCTCCTTTGAAGGACAAAACATTCAAATGTATACATGTGAGACCATTATTGATAAGCTTTCATTCTGAAATACTAACAATGATAGTTTCGTCCTCGGTCAGATAAGAACAAACTTTGCATCAACAAACTTTGCAAAGATTCACACGATAAATTCCTGTTACTAGACAAAATTCAGTCAATTACATGATGCCGATAAGTACAGCAAATTGTTGGCTTGTTATTTTTTATAAGTCGGATTATCCAAGTCATAGAAAATGTCATTCCGGATAATTTCGTTATTATAAAATATCTCAGAAAACGTTTAATTCGAAAATTACTGTAAGTATGGGTCGACAAAAAAAGTTACTGATGTTTCTTGTTTTCGTTTTTTGTTTGTTTTTTAATTGTTTGTAATCAAAGTGTATGGCGCTTTATTGTATGTGTGATACACAGTTGCATTACCCCTAACGTTAGATTTTTAGAGACTAACGTCATAATGTCATGGGACATTATATGTAACGAAAAAAGAGAAATATATATAAACACGTTGTTAGTATTTGTCTGATGACTTATCAAGCAGTGTAAATATGTAGGAACAGAATCACGAATACAACTGTTGGCACGGCGACAGAACCTGTAAGTTGTTAATTCAACGTCTGTTGATGAGCATGTAAATACATGTTGTATAATTCTGAAAGTTTAGAGTAAAGCACGAGGCAAATAAGCATGATTTTACTGATAGGTTTAACCATCTTGACCTGCATGAATGGAGTCAAATGCTGGGGTAAGTGAGTTAGAAATATTAGAAATATCTAAATATCTGTTGTTATATTGTTGCAGTTTTATCTTTGGAAGCGTATACACACTGTTTTATAATACATATGTACCATTTGTTCAACCTCCATACATGAACGCATTATGTTTCCTTTACTACTAGCTTCAGAACGTTTAAACACGCGATAGGTTTTGTGTTTTGTGAGTGCGCATGCAATCATCTTATAGTAGGTGAAAATAGTGTTGTTGGTGTCGTTGTTTTTATGTTTATTTCGCATTTTTTCACAATCATCATACAGATTAATGGATAAGTGTTAACCATTATACTACTGGAGCAGACTGTAACTTTGGATGGTACCATTAATTGTGCAATGTTGATCGCACTTAAAATTTACAGACCGGATAGTTATCTTATGCGCAGACTGCACAAACATGTATGCTTACTAGTCACAATCTACTCTGACCACACACACAAATCACTTGCTTCTAAAAACTTTAGATCTCCCTAGAACGTCTTTATTTTAATTTAAAAACCTCTAGAGGTATGATTTTTTCTAATTATCTTTGATATGCAGATTCTTGGGTTGATGAGTGTGGTTTTCGTTTTTTTTTTTTCCAGATTTGAACATACAAGGAAGAACCAATGTGAGGGCAGGCGACACGTTATCTTTGACTTGCAATGGAACTGGCTTAGACACACCCTTGATGAATCTTGACTGGTACAAAGAGTCTGAAAAACTTTTACCCGATCAAAGAACAGCTATAAGTATTGCTACAAAAATACTGGAAGCAGAGAGGATAGTGTCGAGTACATTAACTATAAAGGACGTGACTAAAGAAGATAAGGGCATGTACAAATGTTGGATCTCTGAAGGGATAAGAGAATCAATTAATGTGAAAGTCACCGGGAACGTGAATAAAGGTTCATGGTTTCCTTATCTTATTTGCTATGTTTATAAATATGTTCTGTGTATGTATTGAATGTATGTGCATATTGACCTATGAGTGCTATTCTCTGAAAAACATTATTTCACGTTTTGTAAATAGCTGTGATGAATCAATACCACAGCTCTAATGCATATTTGATATTTTTAGCATATATCATGTAAGTATGGTATTCGATAAATATTACAACATGAATCATTTGATGTTCCACAACGCAAAACAAGTGTTTATGATACTTTATTCTTTGAAAGCAATCTGAGAAATATTTCTTCCAAAAGTGTGGGAAAATAAAGAATTAATGAAAACATGAATACACTATAAGTTTCAGGAACTAATTTTAACATTTTCAGGAACAATCTTGCCCACTTTACGTTTTTTTCTGTCGTAATGCAAAAGCAAAAACAGTGTTTGTTTCTATTTTCAGGAGAAGAGGTTGGTATGGGGATAGCATTAACACCGGCATATTTCCTAACTTTGGCTGCTTTTTGCAGTCGATACGTCATGTAAAGGGTCATGTAATGAACCAACAAACCACGTTGTGCGAAAACTAAGCTTCAGACATCAGTTCAATGTAGTTATACAATTTCAGTTACGGATATTCGTTGACATAATCAGCAGATTAGTAGCTGTTGCTTTTCTGAAATTTGCGGATTCAGTGCTGGACAGTGAAACAAACATAACGCCCTGTTTAAAGTACTGTCTTTGTTCAGCTGAATGAACTTGTGTCCTAATCCATTAATTTAGCTTTTTTGTTGCTTCAAATATATATCTCCGTATAAATACATTGTTATATCTTTTGCAATAAAATATGGCTAAATGAAATGCATGAACTATGGTGGCTGATTTGTGTCATTTCGTGTCGCGACCCCGCCGAGTGACTGAAACGCGAAAATCAAGAAGTTGAGAATGCGATGGTGCGGGGCGAAAATCTCGTTTAAATGGCGAGGACGCGGAACGAAAAGACGCTAATTAGCGCTCTAAAATCGTCGAGTATTGCCGAAATTTTATCTTTCGAATCTCGACATTTCGCCCAGCGCCCCCGCTAATTGTCTTGTTTTCACCACGCGCCCACGCTAATTATCTTGTTTTTGCCCCGCGCCCTCGTTATATCAACTGCGTTATTCTCGTGTTTTCGCTCGCGAAAAGAAATGGCACAAATCAGCCAACATAATAAACACACATATTATTTGAAACAAAAACTGTCTCAGTAACTAGTTGAATAAAACTGACTGCGACATTATGATGGTTTTACAAATACAAATGTATAACGAATATAAATGTTGATATATATGAAAGGTAACGATAAATGCAATGTAATATTTTTGCAGTTGTAGTTACGGACTGTTTCAAATATATCTTTGATTTTCTTGGTATGATGCAGCGGTAGAAATATACAATAGATGTATACAATGCATTATTTGGGTTACTTTTAAACACCATTTTATTACCAGATGTGCTTAAATATTTCGGTCTATTTCAGTTTAACTTCCACTCTCTCTTTATTGAAGGCTTTTACTGGGTGTCTAAAAGATCCATCACTTAATGAAATATTAGTATATGAGAACATCATTACTTTACACTTACTAGTGTCTAACGCCTTTACGAATTTCAGTCATTTGAAAGTTCTAATTTATAGTTTCGTTTTACATCTTAATTACGTTATGGTGAAGGACGACGTCGGTACACACACTAAATTTAGAGGATTTATTGTGTCACTGTTATCGTTCGCGACCTTCACCCTTACATGATATTTTCAATATTATAGAGTCTGATGGAGAAGCATTGTATACGCCTTCTTGTACCCTACACATGTAAATTCTAGTAGGGTACTGTTTTCTGAGCCGTCCAAGATCCTTGTGTATTGTATCGCATTGCATCGTTATGTTAAACGTTTTAGTTTTAAGCCATGCCTGATTATACTATAGTCAATGCTTTTGTAAGCAATTGCTTTCCTTAGAATGTCACCTATAGCTCACTACACAGATCCCGAGGAGTTTCTTCAATACCTAGACGTTGCTGCTTGTGGTGAGGCCGTGGCATAGTTGTACCCGGGTTCGATCTATATTAGTTATGGTGATAGTGTTTCTAAAGGAAACAAATAAAGCGGCGCTGCTTCTCTCTCTTCGTGGTTGATTCCATCATGGATTAATTGTCTCGTCTGTTCACTCTAGGTCGGCTGTCTGTCGACAACCGTCCTAAAAATAGTATAAAAAAATATCCCCTTTAAAAAAATTTTTAAAAAAAAAAAAAAAAATTTAATAAAAAAAAAAATTTTTTTTTTTTTTTTTTTTAAAAAAAAAAAAAAAAAAAAAAAAAATTTTTAAAAAAAAAAAAAAAAAAAAAAAAAAAAAAAAAAAAAAAAAAAAAAAAAAAAAAAAAATATAAATTTTTTTTTTTTTTTAAAAAAAAAATTTTTTTTTTTTTTTTTTTATTTTAAAAAAAAAAAAAAAAAATATTTTTAAAAAAAAAATAAAAAAAAAAAAAAAAAAAAAAAAAAAAAAAAAAAAAAAAAAATATTTATAAAATTTTTTAAAAAAAAAAAAAATTTATATTTTTATTTTTTTTTTTTTTTAAAAAATTAAAAATTTTTTTTAATTTAAATAAATAAAAAAAAAATAAAAAAAAAAATATTAAATTTTTTTTTTAAATTTAATTTTTAAAATTTTTTATTTTTTTATTTAAAAAAAAAAAAAAAAAAAAAAAAAAAAAAAAAAAAAAAAAAATAAAAAAATTAAAAAAAATATTTAATTTTATTTTTAATTTTTTTATATTTTAAAAAAAAAAAAAAAAAATTTTTTTTTTATTTTTTTTTTTATATTATTAATTTTTTTTTTTTTTAAAAAAATTTTTTTTTTTTTAAAACAAATTGCTTCATTCTCTTTGATGTTCGGTGTTGTTGTGTCTTCCGTCCCAAGCCGTATTTGTATTCTTAAATATCTTACCTGTTTTTGTGAACATGTGCTTTATTTAGTTTGCTCTCTTTTTGCATGGTTCTAGGATCATATATAGAAGCATCAAGGCAACCAGAAGTACAGCTCTATCCGTCACCGCATAAAGGGATGTTGAAGTAATTAATTTTGGAGCAGATATAAATGCGTGGGTCGTTGACCTTCAGTTTGTGACCTGACATCAAGGTCATATGGTTGTGGAATACATGTAGATTCTGCCAGTAGTCTCAATGAGCTGAACATTTGGTTTAAATTTCGAGAAGGGCTTAAAGAGATATGGAGGGGACAGGCAACGTTACCATTTGATGGGCACGAAGAAAATTTCTATGTCTCCCTTGTACTTCGGTGGGAAATAGTAATTTAAAGATAACTATCACTATCACTATCACTATCGCCTGTTTATTCTCAGGTTATTCGAGACAATCGCGACTTCTCTTTGATAAAACAGTTTAAAGTTGATTCACACTCTCGTTCAGAAGCGAAATGAAGCGAAATGATGCAATAACATAATTACAAACACATCTTATCTCTCTGGCAACAATACAACATGTTGCATTTTCTAAACTCGATTATGTAATCCACATACCTTGTTGAAACGTATGAATAGACAGTAGGAGAGTGAAATTAGCACACTATGAGGACATTATTAATTTTCATATGCATACATGGAATACGGGCGTTGGGTAAGTGGTATAGAATCTATTTTCGAAAACCATGCCATGTAAAGATCATTTGGTGGCAGAGAAACATTAACATCGTTTTTATTGAATTGTTAGTATTTTTTTGCATATAGGAATAAACAAGACCGGCAAGTTAACGTTATGTATGACGTCAGTAAGATTTCAAGATGACCTCATGTGTTTATTGGATTGTTGATGTGTACTATTTGTAAGGTTTTGTTTGTTTGGTTTTTCGTTTACACACAATCAATTATGCGCGAAAAATACAATGCAAGTTCACATTAAAACTAATAATATGTTTCTTTTCAAATTTAGAGTTGGTACTCCAAGGACACGGAAGCGTGAATATCGGGGAAAGTTTGTCCCTGTCCTGCAATGCCACCGAGTTAGAATCGGCCCCTTCTACCATCGTTTGGTTCAAAGGTTTTGACAAAGTGTTGGCAGACGACAGGATTTCTGTGACTAGTCTAAAGTCACCAAGGGCGATAACTAGTAAATTGACAATCAACGCCGTTACCAAACAGGACGCTGGGAAATACAAGTGTTGGCTATCTAACCAGGATGTTCGACAGAAGATTGTGAAAGTTGTAGACAACTCTCAAACAGGTTTAGTTCTGTCATTTTTATGAAACAGGTTGCTAAAATTATGCCTTATTTTAATTGAAATGTAATAATACACATAGAATACATATATTCAAGTTGTTTGGGCCAATGTATACAATTCAAACGCAAAAGCAATTTGTCGAAACAAGAAATAAGCAATCTTTTTATAACAACTAATTTAAAACAAAATATTTAGCGGGATGAATTCGTTTAAATGTGACAGGACTTGCATTTCTCAAATATTCTTGAAATCTGTTCGTTTCAGACACTTTGGTTGTAGGTACACTCGGATAAAAAACATAGATTATACGAAATGTTCCTTTGATTTGTACAGGGGGTTGTATCCGAATGTTGTGTAATGCTAGTTGAGTCTTTCAAGTACTGGCAATTTTTGTTGATTACTGTTCTAAAAAACTGATTTGAAGCTGTTACTTCAGAGAAAATTGGGATAATTATACCCCTGAAACTAAGTTTAGGGGGTATATAGGAGTCATCGGTTGGTTTGTCGGTCGGTCGGTCCGTTGCATTTTCCTTGGACGGATCATAACTTGAAAACTACTAGTAAGAATTCAATATAACTTCATAAATGATCAAGAACATGGAGAGTAAGTGCAGTACACAAGAGTCATAACTCCATCTTGACTAATTATAGAGTCATTGTCCTTTGTCACTTTTCCTTGTACGGTTCATAACTAAAAACTACTGGTTTGGAATTCAACGTCATACAATGGTCAAGGACAATAAGAGAAAGTGCAGTGTATAAGAACCATAGCTCTATCTTGAGTAATTATAGAGTGATTGCCCTTTGTTGCTTTTCCTTTTCCGGATCATAACTTAAAAAGTACTAGTTGAAATTCAATACAACTTCATACAATGGTCAATCACATTGAGAGAAAATGCAATGTACAAGAAACATAACTATATTTTAAGTAATTAGAGAGTTATTGCACTTTGTTACTTTTCCTTGTCCGAAGCATAGCTTGAAAACTTTTGGTTGGAATTCAATACAACTTCATACGATGGTCAATCATATTAAGAGGAAGTGCAGTGTATAATAACCATAACTGTATCTTGAGTAATTACCCTTTATTACTTATCCTTGTCCGGAGCATAACTTGAAATCTACTGGTTGGAATGAAATACTTCATACAATTGTCAAGAACAATGTGAGGAAGTGCAGTACACAAGAACCATAACTTTATCTTGAAAAATTATAGAATTATTATTACTGCCAAGAACTATAACTCCATTTTAGTTTTTGAGGTACTCTGTCACTTCTAACTTCTTCAGTTGAAAGAGCGTTTTTCGGGGGTTTTAATCACATTTAGTGATATGTGTAGTTTAGAATTATTTATTATCTAAACTTATCCATAAGAGGTTAACTTCATTTACCTGTTTATGATCCAGTTATAACAGACCAACCATAATACATATATTACGACTCCTTTAAATTTGATCAATGCTGGTATTAACTTTGATTGTTCTGGTATGTCCATTTACAGAGACTATGACACAATTTGTTGTCAATAGATTTTAGTAAGTTTTAATATTCACGAATAATTCAGGGCTAATAATGTATTAAAAATCGCTAAAACACCATTGACTTTTGCCTTGTAACAACCCTATACCTTTTCGTTTTTTTCGAGTAAAGTATTTTCTCTTGTTTGTTTATTACAGGTGCTGATTCAGGAGCTATGGGTAGACAACTATCGTCTGCGTCAAACTTTATACTTTCCATATTCATTTCAATTTTGTTCTGTAGATGTATTTGATGATGCAGAATATTTAATATGTAACAGTCAGGAATAGTGCAGACATTTTATTACTACATACTGCTAGAGCTAGACACTTAATGTGATATTATTAACTGTTCCAACGCCTCTAAGACTTGTGTACATTCGATAAGCAATAGCAAAAGTATGTAACATCTTTATTCCTAAGCATACATAATATAAAAACAATTGTCAAGTGGCATAGATCCAAACAAAATAGTAGAGTGATGATCAGTGCGTGAAAATATTTAACAGGTACTCGTCAATTACAAGAGAGATATTGTTGCATGTGCAGGGAGATAAGCGTTAGTGGTTGCAGAAATATGATAATGAAAAACACACGCCGTGTGAAATTTATAGATTCAGGTCGGCTGTTTTTAAAGCGTTATAAATTGAAATTGTGTATATATATCAAATGGAACAATTCCAGAATTTCGCCGAAAGAAAAGAACCTGGTGTTGTGAATATAAATAGTAACATTGACATACTGGGAAATACGGAATAAAATGTAAATTTATAATACACACACAAGTATGTTGATCATGAAACAAAATATTATAGTACCAATAGCTATGTGTCATGCTGTCTACTTTTAGTCTGCAGTCTGTCTAGGACACGACAAAAACGACCTTAATTACTGGTACAAGTTTTGAAGGACCCCCAAATGTGAAAATAGTAACAAATGTGAAATAAGTGTACCCTATTTGAAAAAACTTTACAACTATTTTTCACATTTATTGAACGACTATACATATGGGATAAAACTATTTCACATTTGAGTTAGGTGTAGAGTTTCACATTTGCCGAAATAGTTTACATAAACATTATTTACGTCTGTGACCACTTTCATATTTCTGATCATTTTCATATTTGCAGGTCCTAAATACACAGCTTGTTTAACGTTAATCTGTTAATGTTTTGTTAGTTTTACTCTTTCAGTCCACATTTTAAAATAGAATAAAGTTCAAACTGGCAAAACGTGTATCTGTTAACTGTATCAATTTCAAATTTGGAAGTAACATATTCATGCTTTCTCATACATTTATTATTGAAGCAAAGCTTATTGTATTTAAAACTTATCGCACGAAGTCAAAAGCACAAGGAAAACACAAGAATTGTGAAACAACTGAACATCAATCGAGTGCCGTGTGATTTTGAGTGATAAGCATAGCTAGTTGCTTAAGCCAACTGATCATATAGAAATTGGTATGTATACACTTCATCCGATTTTTCTTCAAGATAAAAAGATACGATAAAATTTACTCGCAATCGGGTTCAAATATCTTTAAAGTGATCAATGGATTTTACTGTTATCTAGATCGGTCATCGACATTCAGATTGATAACAGTATGTTACATGTACGAATATCCAGCTTGCCAAACGCATATCGGGCAGGAACGAATGTGCAGTTGAACATTGCACGCTCAACAGCGATATATGCAGCGGAAATATTAATTTTCAGCTACATGTATGTTAAGATTGTCACTGCAGTTGAAAGTTCGTTTTTGTAAATATGAATATCGAGATGTAGTTAGTGCCGAGCTAGTCCTTGCAGAGAATTTCACTATTAGTCGAATGTTCAGCGGCGCAAAACGTCGGACTGAACATGGTAGCTAAACATTCGTGATACACTACATAAAGCTGAATGCCGATGGCCAATGACCGAGCTAGATTCACAGATATCACTTATTCAGCTACTCATATAAGATTATGTTTTTAAATATCATCTGCCCGGAGACTCATGCACAATGTTTAAGTGTCTGTTTTCTCGTTTACACGTTTAATACTTTACTTATCTCTGAATACTTGTTATCACATACACAATAACTTGGAAAGTTGACAGATATGTTAAAACGTTATAAACTCTCATGATTTAATATACGAGCTTATTTCACTGTGCTTTATTTTTATTCCTTCACCATATATACAATAATAACAAGCTCTTTTCTTTTGTCAACTCAACCTGAAAATATTAAATGGAAGTAAGGGGCTGAAAACTACAGTACAGAAAATGGTATACACAGAGATTAAGCTTATGCACACATACAAATGATCGATATTAATCAGAAATCTATATCAGTGTTAACAAAGTTATGGCAAACGCAAGTTAAAATAAAACATATGCGACATATATCTGAAATTCATTTGTCATTACATTTCATTTTGTGGTACATGATAGATACAACTTGTTTTAATCTAGTTGAAACCTTATGATTGCCAGATTACACGGTTAAATAATTCTGGCCAAACTTTCATCATCTCATGATCTGAATTGGAAAAATATATTGCTGAAACGATAAACTCACCAACAAATGCTGGTATTGCAGTTTCTGTGCAATTGTTGTTACAGAAGTCCGACGAGCAACATTTTGTACACGAGGGAACGTTTCGAGTATGTTTTCCATTTGTCGTTCTCAAAGATCTCTTCCTCACTCCGCAGCTCTATATAAATATTCAGTCAGTAAATTCTCAAAAAGTTGTGTCTTTATACTAAAAATAACTGATATCTAAATATGCAACTTGTGGAAAATACTTTTTTTTAAAGTAAAAAGGTTTTTCCTTGTATTGACAATGATTGTTTCACATATTGACGGAAACTAACTTTTTCTTTCCTTTACTTCTAGTTGAGTTAGCTTATTCACTGTTTTTCAATGTTAAACATATTCAAGTAGATTTAAAATTACCTTTTTGCGTAATCTCTGCAAATTTCTGTAGTGTACAATCACATTTTCGCGAAAATCGCGATATTTAATCGTGTATTCTTGTACAATTTAACAGAGATGCAAAAAGTACATACTTATTTAACGAAACCTAGGACTACAGTGTGACCTGACTGACTTTTCCACAAATTACAAAATTATCTGATGTATATGATCGGTTTACTAGTCCCTTATATATATTTCAAATGAAATGATTTGCTTAAACGAATAAAATTGTAAGAGATTAGTTTTGTGGCAAAAGAAATTTAATTCTTTCAACTACGTCCAGAAAAGTGAAATTTAAAGAGTCACTCCCTACATATAGCAGATTATACTCTATAAACATACATAAAATGTTCTTTGAACGTAAAATGATTAATAAATACAATTTTAAACAACAGCATGTAGTGAACAATGCTTCACTTGCATAAATAATCAACAAAAGAGGCCTTCTGTAATAAATCCACTTGTTAATTGTACAACAACAACTTTATATAGATTATTGAATGTTTAACGGTACTGCAACATATTTTCAAACGCTGATTACACTGTTGATGGTTGACTGGAATGTAATTTTAGGTTAAGTGGTAATACTTGCATATATTTTATTATTTATACTTTTGAAGTTCTATGATTGGACACCAGTTTTAGGGACTGCCTCTTGAAAGATTCTTTAAGGAAAAGAATAAGGACCTCATTCTGGTATACTACAACAGCTATACTGCAACAGCAACAACCTGCAGATAGTTGTAAATAATTCAGTCTATTAAATATTTTTCTAATATGGCTCCTGACCGACGAATAGAAAGACGGACAACGCTAAAACTGTAACCTACATGAACGGTTATTTCTATCTAATCATAACCTACCTTTGTACATCCTTGGACGTAATAAAAACCGTCAGAGCCCCATTGGTACTTTTCCGCAATGCACCTCTTTGAAAAAGCAGTTAAAATTAAAGTTTTACATGCGTGTGTAAACACTTAGACTATATGTTCTAGTCTGGTTTCTATTTTTAACTGTGTCAATAACATTTGAGGATAGGTTTGGAGGGTACTAACCAACCCTCTTTTGCCCAGTCTGGAGAGAATTTTCAGCATGATTACAATGTTATAACTGAATGTTGTTACTTCCTCGCAAAACATTTCAAATCTAAATTTGTGAATAAAAATGACAATTTTGACTAAATACATTCGTCAATGAGTTTTGATATAAATCGACTGCTTACTACTAATTATATACATGTATATAAATACTATCTTACTTCATGTGGTGCGCACAGTTGTACAGTTCGGCACAATTCATGTTCTCCACGGTGGGTACAGTTAAAACACATTGGTCCTCTATTTGAAATGCTATTTATACCTGTAATATCAAATATACATATGCACCAAATATTGAATTATTATGTATTTCTGAAGCCTGTTTTGTATACATAATTGTCATCATCTCCTGTTTATGCTTAAATAAACAAACTTACTGAGCCAGATATGTTTCAAATTTAACACACATAGCACCTAAATAGGACAGGATATTTATTACCATTCTCGCCACAGCCTTGTGTATTGCAAAAGCTTCCCTCACAACATTGTAGACAGTCCGTATGTCCGCTGGATTGACACAGCTGAAAGGGAATATATATCGCAATAATTATGTTCCATTCGATTTCTTTATATGTAAAAAGCTGAAAATTGAAACTGAGTTTGATAGTTAATACTTGCTAGTTGACAACAGCCGTATTATGTAATACAAAGCAAAACGGTATGCAGAGAATGTAGTAAATTGTTTCTTGGTGATAAACTAACAACAGTTACATACTTAAATGTGATTTATGTAGTGAGATTCTGATTTCATTTATTGATTGTAAAGATTGATACCTTCTTGTCGATGCAGCCTGATTTATACAGCTTCGCATCTAAACTTCTCATATAGCTCTGAACAAAACAGACCTGCAAAACAATTACAATATGTGTATGTATTTATCAAAGCTGCACTAGCTGTCACATGTGATCTGAAAATGTCGATTGTCTGCGGAACACATAAACACAACGGGGACTTAAGGTAGCGCTTAACAAAAGCTTTATATTGTCAAGATCTTCAAAGGTTTATATGCTTATAATTATGTAAAGAATTTAAAGGTCTTTTCAATCTCTAACTAATAAAATGAAACAAGCGCTGGTGACCATGGTTACAGAAAAACGTGGTCACTAATTTTTCTTCAATTTACAGCTAGGAGGTAACCCACTACGCCCAAAATTATCTTGCATTTTATACATTGTTACATGTACCTATTTCAGGGAAGGAAATTGAAAATTTTGAAGAAAGTTATTTGTTTCAATTTTTGTATTCTCGTTGGCTTCTAGCAAAGTTTCTCGTGTGATCCGATTCTAGACACCAAAGCGGAAACATAAAAACCCACATACTAACAAACTCTATAATATTCTGCTTTTACTTCAACAGTGACTTCTCTGAAAAAATATGAAGAATGGAAAGAGCAAGTAGACTCTCTTGTTATGCATTTAGCGTTTTTGTCTAGGTGATCTGACCATAGATTCATTTTCTATTATTATAGTGACAGATACCTAAGTCAGACTTCTACCTGTTACTCATTTTGTCAAATGAGAAGCTGTTAACTTATTTCACCCATTGTATGTTACATATGTACCATCAACTAAATAACAGGTTTAAACAAACAGAAATATGACCTGATTGTTGCTCGCACAACGCTGTACTTTGTCACAGTTTTTCAGATGGCTCATGTCAGTGCAGTCAAAGCATAATGTGGTGTTACCTAATGTCATCATAAAATATTTATGATTTACATTATACATAAATCTTGTTTCTTCGTTATGAATATGCATGTACTAAAAAAAGTTTGAAACTTGTATTGAAAGGCATCTTCGACATTTAAAGGTCCATTACCAACACCAAATCGAATTTTCTTTTAAATCTGGAATTGTAACAGGGAAATACAGTTTGAAACTGGCTTCTTAAACTTTACAATAACCGTGGAGTATTTCCCTGTTTGAAATACTGCTGCAGAATAACGAGTGAATGTTTGTGTATTTCCTTAGATTGACCTGGTTGGTCTTTTTGTCCTACTTTCGCTTTACTGAATGTTGTAAACAGTCAGAGATATACTTTGAACATCATTGGAAGTAAAGTTTTTCAATTATAATTCAAAATAGACATGCCTATTTATGTACAACTTATTTACAGCCTCTCTCTCTGGGGAATTCTGGAAAATTACAAAGATATTTGAAAACTGGAAAACCTACTTTCGTTTTTGAAAAGGCAAAATATAATTTATTTAATAATTCCTTTGTTAAACTCAAGTTTTCAACACAATATGCTCACATTCGATGCAGTATGTCATATTTTCCTTATGAGAATCCAGATTTAAAAGAAAATTCGATTTGATGTTAGTAATTGACCTTTAACTGTATCAGCACAGTGTATTTTGAGTTTGTTGTCTAAATAGTAATTTACAATATACACGTTATAAGTAGAGTAAATTTACCGGTAAAAAGACAATATACCTTCCGTCGTACCTGCTGTTGTCATTGATGACGCTGTAGAGTGTACAATGGTTGACGTTGGTACTGTTGTTGTCATTGATGGCGCTGTAGAGTGTACACTAGTTAACGTCGGTACTGTTGTTGCCGTTGATGGCGCTGTGGAGTGTACAATAGTTAATGTCGGTGCTGTAGGTAAATTTGTAGTTTCAGTTCCTTTACTACTTTCGTTAACATCTGAAGAAGAAGGATATTATGTATCAAGGCGTCTTAAAGCGTATCTGTTAGAATCAGGAAATAACGTGTCTGTTTAATCGAATGCATAGAAAAATCATCATTGCACAGTTTACACAGAAAACAGGAGGTTTTAATGACATTATTAATCAAAGAGCTGTGAGCGCGCGCTGAGGGCATGGAGGCATATATTAATTCCCTTAAAACAACTTTTGACCTTCATCTTACATAAAGCGCGGGTCGAAATGTGCAGAGGACGACATTTAATATATGAAACAGAATGAAGGATTAACAAATATATGGGTGACAGGGAAGTTTGTTATAAAACGTACGTTAAATGAAAAATAATCACATGGTCAACATTATAAATTGTTTGAGAGACCAATAAAAATAATTCGATCTGCGCTTTGTGCAACTTCAAGCAATATGATCTGATGATGTTGATCGAAAATAATTGTGTACCAAGAACAAGACCACGAAACAGAAATAAACAAAGCAATACCAGCAATGAAAAATAAATACAGTACTGTACAATGTGTATAACAGGGAACACCAAAATGATTCTTGGTTATCTTGTAATCGGTGAAACCGTTCACTGGGCCTACTCGGCTCCAGTCAGCCTCAATAAATGGCTGGTGATTTTGCTCACGTGAGTTCCCTCTCGGGAATGTACGTAAATTATATAACAAAAATTTTAAGAAATTTATTTTTAGGTAAATATTTATTATGTAATTGTTCGTAAATAAGTACGTTGTCAATGAAATAACATCAGGAATTTGAAAATCAAACTACAAACTCTTATATCGTGCTCCGTACGTTCCGTAAATATCCGTATTTTTCCTTGATATGCATATGATGATCATCCGTAATCAGCTAACAGCGCAGTAACTTCTAAGACAGAGTCTATCAAAAATTGTGCCCGTAAGCTATGAACCTTTCTGCAATCGTTTGAAGCTGTATATATTGTTTTTATTTGTAACATGTTCTTATCGTATGCGACATTCAAACAGAAAATTGATCTGGTCTGTCTTGCACACTTTCCCAAGCGCTGTTTCAGTTGTTACAGCCACCGTAATTGTCTGCAGTGTAGAAAGTGGTATGCTACCTTAGGCCTAGGGCATCGTCCCCAGGCCAAAACGACTGCATTTGAAGACAATATTTTTTCTTTACGTTTTCTTTATTTAAGTAAACACGCGCGACAGTTATCACTTCTAAATGATTGACATTATTGCACTAAATCCCATAGATGCTTTTCAGATGTTCCTATAGTCTCATGACAGTGGTTTACATAAACTGTTTACTGAACTGACGAAATTACCGTGTATATTGATATACACGTTTATTAGTGGTTTGATCTATAAATATATAAAAAGTGACCCCCGAGAAGTGTTTAGCATCTCTTTGAAACTTATTCAAAGATTGCTATATTTATGAGTATCATATTAATATTTACAAAGTATACGTGCTGCTTTGTACCATAGTTCCAACAGAAACAATTATAATAATAAAAAAATAATAAAAGAATAAATAATAATGATAATAAAAATATCTTTATTTTCAGACGGTGGTTCATTAAGACAACACATATTTAATACAAACATTCATATACAAGTACAATGAAAATTATCTAACCGTCGTACATTACCTTGATAATTCTGCAAGTTTATACGTAAAATTCAACTGTCAGGATGATATTTAAATATTATGAAAAAACAAATTAACATTCAATGAGGAATGTATTTCTTAAGTCTGAGTAAAGACCGTGTTACTTATTTTAGCAAACTAGGTTATTAAATTTGGATCAGTAAGCACGATTTGCACGGATTTAAAAGTGCACAGCATATGGTTTGTTCTACATAGATGTTATAAACTGTCTGACATACAAACGCATGTGCTTTAAATAATGCATTAAGAGGCAAACTTACCATTCCTTGTAAAGCTCATTGCCACAGGGTATCCAAATCCAAGGTATTCGTGAGGCAGTCCGTACAACTGAAGCCCAAACGATTTATTATTGGTATGTTCAATGCTATAGAAATTATCGTAGGTAATTTTGATAGCTAATACGGAATAATCCTGTACTTGGCCCACCTTGATGAACTGTGTCACTCTTTGTCTGTCTTTATCATGAATCAGTATATGATTTACATCGGCTGTCTTCAGAGTCACTGTAACAGTCAGATGCTTTTCTACATAACGCGTACCAGCTGGGCCAGTGGCAAAGCTGTACGAATTTCTGAATTGTGTGACACTTTGTACAGTTGTCATAAATGGATCGCCATACGCATGTGCGTCAGTTTCATATAGATACTGAAACACACTAACCGGTTTATCGGAGATAACAACCATTGGGTCTGTGTTTCCTTGATATTGTAGTTTATTGCCTTTATCTAATTTGTGCGCAGTGTTATGTGTATTGTTGTACAACGTTACCGTACTGTTGTCGGAAGATGAGAATATTCTTATAAGATAACGCATTTGTGGGTATAAAGGGGGTACAACATATTTATAACCCCATAGGTCAGTAGGAATCAACTGTTCAACTAGATATTGCATATCACCAAATCCATTTGGGACCTTGCTGTCTGAACTACCTGAAAACGCTGCGACTGGCTTGTTGCTCGTTATAACTGTACCGCTTATGTCAGTAATAGACACAAATTGCACCGTCTCAAATCTATTCAAGCGACGATGTTTTACTTCAATGCTGCTACCAGAAACATTGTAAACTGTGTCATTGTCTATACCCACTATCATTAGTTCACTATTACCCCGGGACGGGGGCAAGTAAGGCTGGTATGATGATGCAATGTATTCCGTTGATAAGACATTCACCGGTAACGCCATAAAACCTTCATTTTCATCATAATATCCAAAGGGCATAACATGAACCAGTATATCAACATCGGATTGAATATGTAAACCACGATACGTTGATCCGTTTGACCGTACCGAAAAGTGACCACTTACATTCACACAAGAAAAATTCACAACTTTTAACTGCATGTCAAGTTTAGTAAAAGGAGATGTAATATTCACATTAGCTGTTGATTCAGACACAATGTTCAGCTGTATGTGGTCTGGAATAACTTTTGTTCCCAAAATTCCTAGGATAAACTCCGTTCCAAGCGATGCTGCAGAAATAAATTAATAACGTGATAAAAGATTAGGGTATGTCTTTATTAACCACATGCCTTATATTATGGCTATGCTAATATGTTCTGTATTTTTAATGCATGATGCAAAATCTATAATCAGTAAGTGAACTGATCAAATAAATTTTAAAGTTGCTTGCTCCCAGATTTTGATGAAAAAAAAAGTTCTTCAAACTCAGGTCCTCGTGCGACCTGAGGAGTTGGTTAGCCCTATATCGCGCACCAGTAAACAGAGATATAAGCAAACATAATCAGACCTGCACAATTCGAATAATAAAGTTCGGAATATAATAGAAAACACTGTGCAGTTTGACGAGCACATTTTCTTAATAAATTGCAGCCTCTAAGGATGCGTTCCTTTACTTTTAATCCTGATGCATGAGATCCATATTCTTATTTTGCCTTACATTATGTGAATAATCTCTTTTACCAATATTCATGATAGTTTGGTGAAAATGTAGTGTTCACAAAGTGTTTTTTTGACTGACCGTATGATTTCGTTTCTGACTACAAACATTAAACTACTTAAACATTATCAAGAAATCCATTATTATAAATATTATGTGGTCTCTCGAGAGGTGAATTATGATAATTGGATTTAAAATGTGAGCGTTTAAATTGTTTTCTCTTATCTGAAACAGTGACCTAGTTTTAAGGCTATGTATCGTAACTCAGTTTCAAACATACATTATCTTGATATAACCAGGGAAGCATTCTGACCAATTTGCATATTCTTATGACGATTGTGTAAAACAGAAAGCCCAAAGAGTGTCGAAAATATGTCTCTTTTATTAGAACAGGAGATATAAGCTTTGACCCCATGCGACCTTGTTTTAAACTTGATGGTTTTACAAATTATCAAAATGACCATTTAGACAAACGTTCGTGATCTGGAACAAACTGTGGCTTCTGCAGTTTTCATTCGGCGTTGTGAGATAGTAAATAATATCAACTAACAGAAACGTTTGTGATGACAAATCTATTGTCAAATTTTATAATTGTGAACTGTACAGTGTTCACATCGGGTTTCTTTGGGTTTCTCTGATTAGACCCTTGACCTTAAAATTGTATGTCTGTGAACAGTTCAAGCACAGCCCGAACCCATGTCCCTTAAATTATTTTACTGCGTACAGTCCAAACACAGCCCGAACCCATGACCGTAAAATTGTTTGAATGTGGACAGTCCAAACACAGCCCGAACCTATCACCCTAAAATTATTTGGATGTGAACAGATAAGCTTTCACTTACACAGTTGTTGAGAATTCTGGCTGATACATGTTGCTTCAAAAATGAGGATTGAAATGAGAAGTAGCCATACCTATAAATGTAAAAATAGGTGATCATGTGACAATTAATCTATGTTCCTCTTATCTTTCCAACAGAACTGAAAGTTTGATATATTTCGTTCTTGGTTATTTTTGAATAATTTTACCGAGGAACGGATATCAAAATAGGTTTGGGAATCATCAAGTTGCCGTCTTTTATCACAGCAAAACATTCAACTTTGCCAGTATGGAACGCGCCCGAAATTGAATGCTTGGAAACAACCACCAGACCGTGTTTACACTGCAAAAGAGTTAGTTAATTTGAAATGATTTAACAATGTCGAAACAAAAATGATCATACCTTTCCAGGACGAGTTATTAGTAGATTTTCTCTACGCGAACTGTATCTTTTTATTATTGAGCAGATTTCTAATACATGATAAATCTATTCTATATCCTGAAAATTTGACTACAGGCTTAAAACAGTCCTATAGCACATACGTTTAATGATTTGGTGACGTTCTGGTGCAGCTTGACAGAATGCACAATGAAATACCATACTCACTCTCATATCATATTGATATTCAAAAAAGTTTTTCTTATATATAATATTCTTGGTAACCCATTATTTTTCTAATCTTGCTATTATATTTTAGAACAAAATTGCCGAAAATAAAATTCACGGTATAATTACTTTTAGTTTCTATAATCATTAATTTTCATAAATACGAGAAAAATAAAACTCAGCAAAAGACTTACCAGACAAACGCGTGGTTCGTGCTGCTCCATTTTCCCTGTTTTACAGACAAATCACATTGCACTTTGTTAAAATATTCCAATCCTAGATTATGCGATAAGACATGAACTTGGTGAACAGCTAACAAATGCACCATTATCACATGAACCGTCAATTACATACTAGTTTACGTTGATAAAAAGTGTTAAAAAATGCCAAATTTTCCATAGTATTCATACATATCTTATTTTTTTCAAGAACGGAACGGTACTACAAATTTATTCAGCAATGGACCTTCTGTCGTGGCCTGCAATTGTTTTTTATAACATATAACGGGCCTGTTAAATGAAGAACCCACCTCCGTGACCGAGAGGTTAATGTCGTTGAATCGAATTTAAGAAGGTTAGGTAGATAAGACCGCCTTCGTAGTCGGGTGGTTAGAGTCCCGGACTTGAAACCACTATAACCTCTGATAGATTGAGAGCCATGAGTTCGAGCCCTGCTACCGACCATGTTTCTTTATGTGAGAAGTTGCGCCCAACACCCCCGCCAAGTTTGAATTGACAAAACACGGTTGTAACGGGCGTTTAACTCTTGCAACAACAACAACAATAGTAAGGTAAAGTGCCCGAAATACTACTGAAACGGAAGTTAAACCACAAGAGAAATATGAAACATTAGTGGAACATTCTATTTCACTCAAGTAGTTTTCTAACGAAATGACAGCTTTAATTTTCGGTCTATTTGTCTATGATCCGAATGAACTGTTTAACGCATTGTGATCACTACTTCGCGCACATGTTCACTTCCCAAGATCGTCGTCGAAGTTTTACATTTTTGATGATTTGAAATTAAATGTGATAAGGCATGAACATTAAAACTTTTAAGGAAGATCCGGCTTTAGTTTGAATAATTCAATTCCATCCATCCATCCATCCATCCATACATACTGATACGATGTATATATCAACATATAAGACAATATATCACTGTTTAAATGTGACAAGACTTACATGTACATTTCTCAAATATTGTTGAAATTTCTTTGTTCTAGACAGAAAACATGAGTACACCAAACGTTCCTTAAAGTGTGATTTTTGCAAAGGTGATGTATCCGAATACTGCGTAATAGTAGTTGAGCCACTGTATTTGAAAATTCCATGTACATGTACTGGCATTATTGTTGATTACTGCTCTGTAAAATTAACACTGAGATCATTGGTTTTGAATCTTCTACTTCAAAGATAATTGGGGTATTTTAGAATAACTTATTCATCTAAACTTATTCATAAGAGGTTGACTTGATTTATCTGTCTTTGAAGCAGTTTTAACAGACCGACCATAGATGCATACATAAAGGCTTCTTAAAGGTCCACTACTAAGCGGAAATTAAATGACATTTATTTCAATGGCAAGTACATTACCTTATGCAAGACACTAAATAATGAAGATTGGCAGGTTAAAACGTACAGAAAGTGTTTGGAACACGAAGAAAATTATGTGTATTGTGTTGAAATCTCAGTGAATCGACAAAATGACCACCCAGGTCTTTTTAACTTTCTTCATAATGCATAGAAAAATAATTGTACATGTACTGTGATTTATTTAGAATTTCTACATACCAACTTTCATTTTTCATTAAAAATAACTGATTTCTGTGTTTTTTAAGATAATTTGAAATTTCGTTTTCCTCAGTATTGGACCTTTAACTTGCGAACAATTAACTTTGTTTTGTATCTCCACTTACAGAGACTGTGATACAAGTTGCTGTCTATAGAATTTACTAATTCTAAATATTCATGAATTATGCAGGGCTATGATGTGTTGCATATTGAAATGAAAACCCCGCCGACTTCCGCTTTGCATAACCTACGACATAAGTGAGCGATGTAGCACTATCATGACCACAAGTTTATTGACACAAGTTAACAATGATCGTAATATCATAAAATTGAACGTTCTTGATGTGAAGAGAACAACGAACTAGACTTAATACAACACATTACAATACAAAGGTATGCATGCGTTCTATTACAAAAATTGAATTCTGAAACAATCTAACAATTGTAACAAATAGGCGGTTTCTTTGAATTTATCTCTTTTTCTCTTCAAGTTAAGTATTTTTTCTTGTTTGTTTCTAACAGGTCCTGATTCAGGAGCTATGGGTAGACACTTATCGTCTGCGGAAAATTAATACTTTCCATATTCGTTTCAATTTTGTTCTGTAAATGTATTTGATTATACAGAACATTGAATATATACAATGTACAGAACACTTGTTTTCATTGAAGCGCTACGCAGTATTTTGGCTGTGTTTCTACCTAGACTTTATATGAGTGATTCTTAACGAAATGGTGCTTATCTATCAAATGTAAACATTCCGGAATGTTGCCGAAAGAACCTGGTGTTGTGAATATAGATAGTAACATTGACATACTGGGAAATACGGACAAAAACGTCGAGCTGAATATAGTAGCTAAACATTCGTAATACACTTTATAAATCTGAATGTCGATTGCCGATGGCCAATGACCGAGCTAGATTCACGGACATCACTTATCCAGCTATATAATGTTATAATCCTATGAGGCCCATACACCAGCTTTTGTTTTCTGGTTCATGTTCTCACGTTTAAATACTTTACTTTTCTCTTAATAATTGTTATAAAGCGTAGAATGACATGTCATTGTGTTACAGGCTATCATGATTTAATATACATGCTTACTTCATTGTGCTTTATTTTTATTCCTTCACCATATATACAATAATGACAGACTCCTTTCTTTGGTCAACTCAACCTGAAAATATCAAACGGAAAGTAAGGGGCTGAAAACTGGTATACACAGAGATTAAGCATATATACACATACAAATAGTGCGTATTAATCACTATGCTATACCAGTGTTAACACAGTAACAGCAAACGCAATTTGAATTTAAAAAACTGCGACATATATCTGAAATTAATTCTGACCAAGCTTTCATGATCTGATTTGGAAAAATATAATGCTAAGTCGATAAGCTCACCAACAAATGCTGGTGCTGCAGTTTCCGTGCAATTGTTGTTACAGAAGTCCGACGAACAACATTTTGTACATGAGGGAACATGTCGAGTATGTTTTCCATTTGTTGTTCTCAAAGATCTCTTCCTCACTCCGCAGCTCTATACAAAAATGTAGTCAGTAAAAAGCTAATTTTTTACAACGTTCCGTCTATATACTGAAACTAACTGATATCTATATACTAGTATGTGAAAACAATTCCTTTAGTCAAACGTTTTTCCTTGCATGGAAAATAAATATTTTACACGTAGGTGCTATAGACGGAAACTTATTTTTCTTTTCTTGGATTTCAATTAACTTTATTCATGTTACACATTTTTTTATTGTTAAACATTTTCAAGAAGATTTAAAATAACTTTTTCCGTATATTCTGCAAATTTCTGTAGCTTCGCGAAGTTCGCGATTCATAATAGTGCATACTTGTAGAATTCAACAGAGATGCCAATAATACATACATAACCTGACTGACCTTTCCAAATAGTACAAATAAATCTGATGTATATGATCGGTTGACTAGTCTCTTATACATTTCAAATGAAATAACTGGCTTGGCCGAAATATAATTGTCCAAGATCAGTACAATTCTTTCAATAACGACCAATTTAGATTGCCTATAGTCCCAGCCGACCAGGTTATACTGCCAATAACCCTCTTTCAACTGCGATCAGAAAAAATTGAATTTTAAAGATTCTATAAAAAATATAAAAGAAAAGGTACACCAGTTCATAAGTCTGGTATCCTGCAACAACAATCTGACTGAAACCTACAGGCTGCATTTTAGTCATAGTTATGAATATTTCACTCTATCATTACCATGCCTTATAGATATGGCTCCTGACAGACGAAATTACGGACGGACAACGCTAAAACTATTATCTTTATGAACGATTGTTTCTATCTAATCATGACCTACCCTTGTACATCCTTGGACGTAGTGAAAATCATAAGAGCCCCATTTGTACTTTTCCACAATGCACCTCTTTAAAAAAGAGCAGTCAAATTTAAAGTTTAATATGTGTGCGTAAAATACTCCGAATAATTCAATATGTAGTAGTCCGGTTCTGAGACTGTTTTATTTGTTACTATTTACTGACAGGTTGTCAACAGCATTTGAGGAGATGTGCGCAGAGAATCAACCTAGCCAGACCGAGATTTAATTGATTACAATGTTATAACTGAAAATTGTTACTTCCTCGCAAAAACTTTCAAATCTACCTTTGTGAATAAAAATTACAGTTTGGCTTAAATCAAATATTAAAGTTGGATTAATTTCAGTTTGTTTAATGTGTTTGGTCTAAATTAACGAATAAACTTACTACTTAAATTGCTAGCTTACTTCATTTTGTGCGCATAGCTGTACAGTTCGGCACAATTCATGTTCTCCGCGATGGGTACAATCAAAACATATTGGTCCTCTATTTGAAATGCTATTTATACCTGTAAAACAAATATACATATGCACCAAATATCGATTTATTATGTATTCTCCAAACTTGTTTTGTGTACTGGTAAATAATTTCATAATCGAATAACCAAAATTACTGAGCCAGATATGTTTCAAAATATAAGACACACACGACACCTAAATATTTCAACTTAAAGAGGACAAAAAATCATCACCATTTTCACCACAGCCTTGTGAATTGCAAAAGCTTCCTTCACAGCATTGTAGACAGCCCGTATGTCCGCTGGATTGACACAGCTGAAAGGGAATATATAAGCAATGTTAATGTTACAATCGATTTCTTTAAAATTATGTGTATGTAAAAAGCTGAAAATTTGTGGAGTCTTTACTTAAAACACTTGCACTTGCCCGTCCCGAAATGACAACAGTCGTATTATGTAATACAAAGTAAAACGGAATGTAGAGAACCTAGTGAAATATTTCTTGGTGACAAAATTACAACATGTTACATACCTAAAATGTGATTTATGTATATATATATATAGTGAGGATTCTGATTTCATTTAATGATTGTAAAGATACCTTCTTGTCGATGCAGCCTGATTTGTATAGCTTAACATCCAAACTTCTCATATAGCTCTGAACAAAACAGACCTGCAAAAAAATTACGGTATTTATTTTGCACTACATGTATTTGTGTCTTTGAGGAAACAGTACTTTTTATATAAAATGTGTATGTATCCATCAAAGCTCGTACAGCTGTCACATGTGATCTAAAATGTCAGTCGTCACGCGGAACGCATTTATTTATAAACAGAACGGGGGCTTAAGGAAGCGCTTGACAAAAGATGAAATTTCAATTATAAAAATCGTCAAAAGTTCATATCCTTCCGTTTTTTTGTATAAAATTTTCAATATCTAAATTTACAAAATAAAATCAGCGATGGTGATCATGACAACAGAAACAATGGGTCACTAAATGTAACAATTTAATATACCTGTCTTCAATTTTTGAACAAAATATTAACAGCTAAGGATAGCCCCCTATGCCGTAAATTCTCTTGCATTCTAAAAATAGTTTTTTTGTTTGAGGGAATGTGTCATGGATATTTGACAAGTTCATTTGTTTTAATTTTGTAAGCTCGTTGGCTTCTAGCTCCGTTTTTCGTGTGACTCGATTCTAGAATCCAAACGCGAAAACATACAAACAATTTGGCACGCATTTTGTCCAGTTTTATATTTCTACCACTTTATGGATGTATCATATATAGTAATTTCTTCGTTTAGGTCATTTGTTTGACGTAGCACGTTTACTGCTCTGCATGCTTTCTTGACTTAGATTAAGTACATGTGATGATCTTTATAATTATACACACATTGTATACTGAAGAGAATATAGTAATATGACCTGATTGTTGCTCTCACAGCGCTGTACTTTGTCACAGTATTTCAGATGGCTCATGTCAGTGCAGTCAAAGCACAATGTGGTGTCACCTAATGTCATGATAAAATATTTATGATTTACAATACATACAAAACTTGTTTCTTTGTTATGAAATTGTATATACAATGTACATGTACTAGTAAAAAATTGTAACTTGTATTGAAAGGCACCTTCGACCTCTAACGGTTTCAGCACAGTGTATATTTAGTTTGTTGTCAAAATAATAATTTACAATGTCGAGTAAATTAAACGGCAAAATGACAATATACCTTTTGTCGTATCTGTTGTTGCCGTTGATGGCGCTGTGGACTGTACAATAGTTGATGTAGTATCTGTTGTTATCACTGACGTCGGTACTGCAGGTATAGTTGTAGTTTCAGTTCCTTTACTACTTTCGTTAACATCTGAAGAAGTAGAAGATTATGTATCAAGGAGTCTTAAAGCGTATCTGTTAGAATCAGGAAAGGACGTGTCTGTTAAATCGAATACAGAGAAAAATCAACATTGCACAGTTTACACAGAAAACAGGAGTTTTCAATGACATCATTTGAAACGTAAGTGCACTTAGAGACAAATAAAATTATTTTTTCTTCGACAGCTTACCAAATTTTGTATTTGGGTAAACACGCGCGACAAATATCACTTGTAAATTATTGCACTAAATCCTGTAAATGCTTTTCAGAATGACAGTGGTTTACATTAAAGTTTAACTGGACTGACGAAATTAACGTGTATATTGATATACATGTTTAGAAGTGGTTTGATCTATCAATATATAAAAAGTGACCCTCGAGAAGTGTTAAGCATCTCTTTGAAAGTTATTCATAGATTGCTTTATTTATGAGTATCATTTTAGTAGTTACAAAGTATACATGCTACTTCGTACCACAGCTCCAACAGAAACAATTATAATAACAATAAAACAATAATAAACAGATAAATAATAATAATGATAATCTCTTTATTTTCAGAAGGTGGTTCATTAAGACAATAAGTACATTTACATTCATAAACAAGTACAATGAAAATTACCTAACTGTCTTACAGTAACTTGATAATTCTGCAAGATTATCGAAATTTATTAGAAAAAATCAACTGTCAGGATGATAGTTAAATACTATAAAAAACAAAACAAATTAACATTCAGTGAGGAATGTATTTCCTAAGTCTGTAGAAAAACCTTGGTACTTATTTTAGCATAGGTCCGTATTCACGATTTGCTCGATTTTAAAAATGCACAGCATATGGTTTGTTCTACATAGATGTTATAAACTGTCTGACATACAAATGCATGTGTTATAAATAATGCCTGAAGAAGCAAACTTACCATTCCTTGTAAAGCTCATTGCCAAAGGGTATCCAAATCCAATAAAGCGACTAGGTAGTCCGTATAACTGAAGCCCAAACGATTTATTATTGGTATGTTCAATGCTATAGAAATTATCGTAGGTGATGTTGATAGCTAATACAGAATAATCCTGTACTTGGCCCACCTTGATGAACTGTGTCACTCTATGTCTGTCTTTATCATGAATCAGTACATGGTTAACATCGGCAGTCTTCAGTGACACTGTAACAGTCAGATTCTTGTTGACATAATTTGCATCAGCTGGTCCAGTCGTAAAGCTGTAGGAATTTCTAAATTGCGTGACACTTTGTACAGTCGTCATAAATGGATCGCCATTCACAGCATTACTAGTTTCATATAGATACTGAAATACACTAACCGGTTTATCAGAATTAACAACCATGGGATATGTGCTTCCTTGATATTCTAGTTTAAAGCCTTTGTCTAATTTGTGCATTGTGCCGTTTGTATCGTTGTACAACATTACCGTACTGTTGTCGGATGATGAGAATATTCTGATGAGATAACGCATTTGTGGGTATAAAGGAGGTACAACGTATTTATAACCCCAGAGATCAATAGGAATCAACTGTTCAACCAGAAACTGGTAATCGCCAAATCCATTTGGGATCTGGCTGTCAGAACTACCAGAAAACACTGCGACTGGCTTGTTGCTCGTTATAACGGTACCGCTTATGTCAGTATCAGACAAAAATTGCACCGTCTCAAATCTATTCAAGCGACGATTTTTTACTTCAAGGCTGCTACCAGAAACATTGTAAACTGTGTCATTGTCTATGCCCACTATCATTAGTTCACTATTACCCTGGGACGGGGGCAAGTAAGGCTGGTATGATGATGCAATGTATTCCGTTGATAAGACATTCACCGGTAACGCCATAAAACGTTCATGTACATCCGCATATCCAAGGGGCATAACATGGACGGATATATCAATGTCGGATTGAATATGTAACCCACGATACGTTGATCCGTTCGACCGAACCGAAAATTCACCATTTAGATTCACACAAGAAAAGTTCACAACTTTTAACTGCATATCAAGTTTAGTAAAAGATGTAATGTTCACATAAGCTGTTGATTCGGACACAATGTTCAGCTGTATGCGGTCTGGAAGTGCGTACGTTCCCAAAACTCCTAGGAAAAAATCTGTTCCAAGTGATGCTGCATGAATAAATGAATAACATAAGTGATAAAAGATTAGGTCAAGTGTTTATAGCATTGGCGCTAACATACATGTACCTTACGCATGGACAACGTGTACTCTTATAATTATTCACATGCCGTTCGAGGGCTTTTCATATTTCTTGTGTGTATTCTAGAATAAATGAGTATGCCTTTGTTGGCGCCGCCGATGACGGCGGTGGCCTATTATGGAATACTTTTCCGGAAGTACATGCTAGGAGCGGTTATTAGAATGCGTAGAGAAAAATGGTTTTAACTGTATGCCAAAATAATACGCAATAGACATTAAAATATTGATTATACACATTTCCTTCATTAAAACGTAATTGTTTAATTGTAATGTTCCTTTTCATATCTTTTAGAAAAAATACGAAAACGTAAAACAACTTCTCCCTTATCGGTTTTGCAAAAGGAAGTGTCTAGAGAACCGGAACCGGTTCCCTAGACAGCGACCTTAGCGAACCGGAATTAATATTCGGACGAATTTTTGGCGTGTTGTTATCGGCACGTTTAGTGATACAGCTATATAAACAATGCTATGTTGTTATTATTGTTTCATTAAATATGTAATTCGGAAGAGGAATATTTAGAGATCCTTCCTAAAATTATGACATGAAAGACTTAACGCAGTATTAGTATTAGAGATATCGAATGACGAAGGAGAGCGTTTAGTTATAACATAATGAATAGCATTGAAACAGAAAGCACAATTTTTCTGTAAATGTTTTTGATTTTATGTAATATATGCTAGAGAGAAATAATTAAACCTAAATATACATAAGCATTTGCTTTCGTTTTCATTATGTCACATCCAGGCTACACCACGAGGAGCTCTGATCATGGCCCGTCGAGTTTAGCCCTGAAAAGGACTGTTTTCAGAGCCTCTGGTTCAGGAAGGCATGACTGATGCTGTCGGTGAACTTAAAGTCAACATCTCTTCTAAACACACCATCACGTCTGTCTATAACGTCATTGTTCATTAACTCTGGACCATGTGACCATATTTTGTCAAGTGGGAGTTTCAACAAGGTCTTGTTAAGACGTCTGCATAACTTGTATCGACGTTGATGACAATGGAAGAGGCTCTCAAATACGACGTGCTGAACACCACAGCTGCGGAATTCTTTCTTTATATCAAGTAGGGCATGGAGTAACTGATGATTGTTAAATTTTTCTATATCTTTTTACCTATCTGTATGAAGACTGTATGAAGACTATGTCAAACTTCGCCAGCTTCCACCTGCGTAACTTCTGCAACAACCCGACGACTATTAATCCTCCTGTCCCATGTGCTTCACCGCGAAATGGTAGATCTTGTGTAGACTACCATTTCGCCAGCGTCACATAGACTCGTATTAAAACCGGAAGTGCGGAAGGCGAAGGAGATCAATTCGACAATCGACACTTGAAAACTAATGCAAATAAACTGATAATCCCACTTTTTCTTGTTTAAATGGAAGTTTTCACTTTATAATTATTATATAATCTTTTTCTTATCACAATTACCTGTAATATATGCGGAAAACAATTCCGGTTCGCTAGTGTATAGACGGATATAGGCTAGAGAACCGATTCCGGTTCGCTAAGGTCGCTGTCTGGGGAACCGGTTCCGGTTCTCTGGACACTGCCTTTTGCAAAATTTAATATGAGCTTATTTTTTACCACGTGCTTTAAAGTCAGTCTCCGTGGTGTAGTGGGTAGCTGATGACCGTCTAATTTTACGAGTGGAGTTCGAATCCCGGTCAAACCCAATTGTTTAAAATTATTTTTCTTCCGTTTTTTTTCAGCTTTAAAACCACCATGATTTTAAATGTTTTCTGCAAAATTCATAAAAATTTTCATTCAAATCAAACTAATAATGTTGCTTATCAAAAGCTAATTTTAGCTATATAACGCCACACTTTACAAACTATTTTCCGCCCTTTTGCTTGCTCGGTTTCTTGTTAACCACATGGTTTGCCTTTTATAAATGACAATGGTAATCTGCTCTGTATATTTTAATTAATGATCCAAATCTTTTACCAGTAACTGACGTGAAATATAATTATAGTCTGTTCAAATAAATGTTAAGAATAAACTCTGTATCTAAGTCAGGAAATAGAAAAACAAATAATGTGGCATCATGTCACCTACAAGTATACTGCTTTACTTGATCAGCTGTCTTGCACAATATGACGAGTGTATGACATTGGAAGCAGGCTAACTCCTTATCGTTCACTAGTAAACAAAGATATAAGCTAACGCTATCAGACCTGCATAATTCACAAAAATTATAAAGTTCAGAATATGATAGAAAATTCTGTGAAGTTTGAAGAGTATATTATCCGAATATAATGCAGCATCTGAGATAAACTGGATGATTACTTTTACCTGATGATTGATGATATTCAGTTTCGAATCTTACCTTACGCTATCTGAATAAACTTTTTTTTTTACAATTTTCATGATGATTTGGTGAAAAAGTGTAAAGTGTCTTTAACTGACCATGTAACCGATATCATGTGACTTCGTTTGACCTAAAAATGGTCAAGATAGCCATTCCAAGCAATTCCGAGCAATTATCATCAGAGTTGGAAATATGATGTGGTCTGTTGAGAATTCTCAACGCTTTACTTGGTTTTGACTTTATTATTATGATAACCGGATTAAAGATTTGAGCGTTCAATAGTTTTCTCTAATCTGACACAGTGACCAAGTTTTAACACTATGTAACCAATTTTCAGACCTTCTCTTGATATAACCTGGGAAGCTATCTTACCAATTTCCATATTCTTAAGAGTGTTCATAGAAGTTTTTTGCACTTCGACCATGTGACTTTTAACCCTGTTTTAACCTTTAACTTAAATTTAACAATGAATTATGACGACTGGATAAAACAGAAGGCCCAAAGTGTGTCGAAAATGTTACGCTTTGATTTAAAAAGGATACCTTTTTTCACCCAATTTTACCTTGTTTCAAACTAGAAAATTTTACAAGTTATCAACATGTCCATTTTTACAAACGTTCATGATTGGGAACAAACTATGGCTTCTGCAGTTTTAATCTGGTGTTGTGAGCTAGTTTATGACACAAATTAACATAAACGTTTGTGATGATAAATTTATTGTCCAATTGCATAATTTTGAAATGTTCAGTGTTTACATTGGGTTTCTTTGACCGGACCTTGTGACCTTGTTTTCGACCCCATGTAACCGAAGGTCACTCCCCACCCAAAATAAAATAAGAAATAAATTTTTTGGGGGGCTATTTCAGTGCTGAACGGATATGGATTCTGGCATCTATTTTTCATGATGAAATTATTATGTATTATTTCTGGCACGCAAAGTCTTACCTTTAAGAATCTATCTTCCGTAGATGCAGCAATGCTAAACCACACTTTCATCTCTTAAACTTAAAAATTTGTCACAGTTCGACAAGTCGTTAGCTAGACCCGAACCCATGACCCTAAAATTGTTTGACTGTGACAAGTCAAAGCACCAAAACTATGCTTTTACTTACATAGTTGTTGAGTATTCTGGCTGATACATGCTGCTTCAAAAGTGAGCTATTCAAAACAGGTAAGAAAAAATGTTTTATATATACTCAGGTGCAAAAGAAAGTGTGCCACATTTTTATTTCTCCATTTTGATAAAACGCATCGGTCTCGAATTTCAAACACTACCTTTATACATGAACACAATTATGCTATCGATTGAATGTGCTGTCAATGCACAGGCAATTGAGCATAAATTGCTTTAAATTTTGATGCCAAACATCATAATATTTCTGTTAAGAGTAATACATAAAATTAACAAAAACCTAAGTGCACACTTTCTTTTGGAACTGGGTATATAATATATAATCATTCTTGCTGACTCATTAATTTCTCAATCTTGGTCTAGTCAAGTCGCTTCATCAATAAAATTGCAAAGAAAAGTTTACTTTTAGTTTCGTTTTTCATTCGAGCAGTTTATCTCTATACATAAATACGAGAAAACAAGAATTTCAACTCTGTAAAAGTCCTAGCAGATGAACGCGTGTTTCGTGCTGCTCCATTTTCCCAGTTTTACAGACAAAAAAATGTTGTACTTTGTTAAAATATTCCAATCCTCAATTATACGATAAGGCATGACATGTGTGTGTTATCTCTTGTGGCCTAATGTTCTATTTTTTTTCTACAAAATCCTTAACTATATTTAACTATGATGACGCCTGTCAACGTCTTAATATGAACATAATACACCATTATCACATGCACCGTCAATTACGTGCCAGTTCATGTAGTCTAAGAGAAAAAATGTTTAAAAATGCCGGAATTTTCCATAGTCGTGGCCTTTGACCAGTAAATTCCGACGTTTTTTGTAATTAACAACGGATCGAAGCAACCGAATCCGCGACCTAGAGGTTAATGTCGCTGACTTGAATTCACTGAACCTCTCAGAAGACGGTTAGGTAAAGAAGACCGTCTAGGTGGTCGAGTGGTTAGAGTCCCAGACTTGAAATCACTATAACCTCATAGATTGAGGGCCATGGGTTTGAGTCCTGCTACAGACCATGTCTCTTCATGTGAGAAAGTTGGCAGTTTCTAACGGAGGATAGGAATTTAGAACTGGTTGTTCCCAGGCACGATTGTTAGGTAAACTGTCCGAGTTTTTAAATGACCAAAAAAAAAAACGGCTGGAATGGGCGTTTAACTCCTACAAAACAAAAAAAAAACAGTAAGGTAAATTGCCCGAAATACTACTGAAACGGAAGTAAAACCACAAGAGAAATATGAAATATTAGCGGAACATTCTATTCTAATGAAATAGTTTTCTGACGAAATTCGGTCTATTTCTCGATTATCTCCATGAACTGTTTAACGCAGTGTGAACACTATTTCACGCACATGTTCACTTCCCAAGATCGTCGTCTAAGTTTGACATTTTTGATAATTTGAAATTAAATGTGATATAGCATTAACATTGAAACTTTTAAGGAAGATCCGGCTTTAATTTCAATAGTTATAGATAATTGTGCTACCCGACATTGTAAATGGCGTTTAGCTATGTCCCTGTACGTCATACATAGAATTTGAAAGTAAGGGAATCCTGTATATATACACACATTCGTGTCTGGACTGTAACTTTGCCATGCATTGAATGATTTTAAAATAACTCGGCACAAATGTTCAGCACATCAAGACGACGTGTCGTGTGCAAGTACCACGTCTCTACCTGAAAGGTCAAGGTCGCACTTCGAGTTTGAAAGTAAGGGAATCCTGTATATATGCATACATTCGTGTCCGGACTGTAACTTTGTCATGCATTGATTGATTTTAGAATAACTTGGCACAAATGTCCGGCCGATTAAAACAATGTGTCTCGTGCAAGAACCATGTCCCTACCTCATGCATGGAAGGATTTTAAAATTACATGGCACAATTGTTGAACACATGGAGAGGACACAGACTGCGAGACACCTCTTTCGGAGGGATTCGTCACTTATGAGGGACAGCTCTTGTTTTTCAATGACATTGCAAAAAAAACAAGAAACACTTTTTTAACATTACTTTTCAATGAAGAAGCAACACAAATATGAAAGAAAGGTATGTGTCAACATTGTTTAAGAACAAATAGAAAACAATTATATCATTATTCTGTAAGTTAATATGAGTATTTAAAGTGGAACTGGAACTTGATAAAAATACTCCCCAAGTTCGTACTTATCTGTTTTCGCGCAATTACTGTCATGATTTTATAGTTGAAGAAACAATGTATCACTAATGTGCGTATGTATATGGATAAACGTTTTAACACCCCAAATGTTTTACTTATGCATTGAACTTACATGTACTAAAATTATTTCAAAATTTACAAAAAATGCTTGTAATTTTACTGATATTTTACTTTAAGTCATATAGGTCCCTAGTTACCTTGATTTTGGCCGGAACTGCCGATAACCCTTCCCCGTTTCATCTTTTTCTTTTTTACGCAAACAAACACAAAAACACTAATATGCGTATGTATATGGTTTAAACGTTTTAACACCCCAAATGTTTTACTTATGCATTGAACTTATCATCTACGTGTATGTAAGAAAGAATGTTGAGGTCCTTGAGAAAGGTGATGACAATTTGAGATTCTCTATTTGTTTATAGTTAAAATGATCTAAGAACATAACATGTAGCACAAATAACGCGTCCGTTTTGTTCTCTTTTAAGATGCCCGGTAATGTCAAATAGATAAGTCCGGAGACAAACTTAATATAGAATCTATGAAGCACTTTAAGAATCAAACATCGCTCAGGTTGTTATCGACCATGCCTGGTACTGGGGACACATTACTGGTACCATTGGTACTTGATTGATGCGTATGACCCCATTTAACTTCCTTTGGCTGGGTCCCAAGTAGCTTCTGCCTCTGTTCTTCAATGTAGGATGACGGTGATGTCGTCTGGAGCACAACTCCACTTGGAGTAACAGACGTTCTTCCATGAGAAATGTTAGTATTTAACGATTCGTTTATTTGATTGTTTGTCTTTACTTCAGTATTTTTCTCAGCCGGGTCTCTTGTTATTGAATTGGATGTAGGTAGAACTGGGGAGGTGTTCCGTTCTTCCTTCAGCTTTAGTATTCCTTTCTTCTTTTGCCATCTTTTCTTCCAGATGAGAACGGCTTTCTGTGTCGCAAGAGCTGTCCGAAATTTAGTTTGAGCATTTGACCGGAAGACAAAATCTTCAAGCGTTTCTGTCATGCTGTGGACGGAAGTACGCATTGAACGCGCACGATTTCGGACTCCTTCCGGTATCGTCTGTTTAGTCACTTGTCTGTAGTGCCGGTTGTGGCCAAGATAAATAATCGGTTTTACGGCAAAGCACGTGTGCATTATCAGCAATCCGACAGAATAAAATCCTTTCCAGAGAGGACCGTTATTGAATGTACCGTATAATGACACGATTATGTAGGGAAGGTAACAGGCCATGACTGTGCCCCACAGAGCAATGTAAGTAATTGCAAGGTGAAACGCAGGATTTTCTTCATCATCTCGGAAAACCTCAAAAAGAAGTGACTGACGCCGTGATGATCTAGGTCTTTTCTTGCCATTCTTAAGTTTACTCTTTTCTTTTTCATTGACCTGACTCTTTTCAAATGCATGTCCTTTATTATCCATATTGAAAACATCGTCATCAGTTTCCGTTATAGTTGGGAGAGAATTTCCACTGATATCTGATGTGATGGTATTCCTTCCCTTTCCAGGAGTCCCTTTCTTCATACTGTCGAGGCGATTCTTGACCAGCATTTTACGACGGACATTAAAAATCAAAGAGTAGCATACAACAATAACCACAGTTGCTATGACGACTGCGAGTATGAAATGAATGATGAGAACAACAGGTGCATCCTCGTAGTCCAGCATACATCCTTGGTGATAAAAGTCATACCTGATATCGACTGCCCCGGTTATAGGCATGAAACCTACCAAAGCAGCTACAGCCCATAGAAGTGTAACAATAACAGTACGGACTTTGTTGGATACAAATACTTTTTCATACAGATCTGAATCCTCCTTGCAGAGTTTAATAGCTCGTTCTATAGCCAACACAGTAACAAACGCAAAATTCAGGAACATAAACAGGAATATCAGGCTTCCATGAAGTTCACAAATAGGATGTGATAAAATCCACGTAGATGCTATGGCAGAAATCACGTTGGGAAGAAGCAAGAACCCATAGCTCAGGAAGTCGGAAATACTCAGCATTAGCACGATATGCGAACTTGCTTCATTGAACAATCCTCTCTTTCTAAATGTAACAATAAGCAAAATGTTGAGGATGACGCCAACTATGATAACAAGAATATCAAAGATGGCTATACATACTGGGAATATATCGTTTTCGAACCATTTGAAAAACGTCTCCGCTATCGTGTCCACTAAATCGGTGTTTACTGCACTTATGTTCGACATTTTTAAAACTTTCACGAACAGATTGTTTAATTTTAGTCTCTAATCCTATTTCACAAATAAAAAAATGAAAAATGTTTTCGTTTTCTTTTCCCCTAGTTAATATTTCCGAGTTTTCATAGGTAATAACAACGTTTCCTCTGACTTGACACGCATATTAAGACTAAAGGTAAATTAGATTATATACTGAGACATTCTGAAAATACAGCGTACTGTAACTTACTTTAAATTCGCGAGTAAAAAAGTTCGCGATTTTTGATCTCTGGTCCTATTTACGAAACATTCGCGAGCAAGCGATCCTGTATGTTTCCAGAAATCCTTCATTGCCAGAAGACTTTTAATTACCGAAATGATGAATTCTTGAACGAGTGCTTTCGCGAAAACCATCGAAAATAAATTTCTCGTGAATACTTCATGATTTACAATATTGAGTATTTTAACTTTAAATTCATTGGTAATCCGGATTACTTCAAATATTATAATCCAAATTTAAATCTGAAACAAGGAATGAAAGTGAATACATTTATTGTAATATGAAAGGATAAAGCGATTTAAGCCATTTAAATAGATGTAAATAGTAGGAAATCGAATTGTCGATTAACAGTTCATACTAATGATTTTATGCTGTATGTTTGTTTTCTTTACGGAGTTCATCATAATACTTATGTCCATAATAATGTAGCAATCAACTGTCATGAAATTCCTGATCCGCAAACTCTCGACTTTATTCTCTGAATTAAGCAGATAGAATACTTTTGAAAAAAAAAACTTCTTAAGAAATGACTTTACGGAAAGATATGGTTGCATAGAAAGTCTTCATGGAAAGAATTTTAGAAATTGAAAACCATTTGCTTTTTATCGGCCGCAGAAAACAGCTAGGAGTAAGCATGGTAACAAATGTAACCAGGCAATGATTTTGGGAAGAAGTAGCTGATGGCAACTTTTTAGTATTTCTAAATAAATACTTTTTTTGTATAATCTAAAAGAAGGCAAGTACGTTTTTTAAAGTGCTTTTGATATTCAATTTCATGGATCAGTTTACTATTAAGATATGTACCAACGTACAGATTGCTTAGCAATGTTTACAAATTGTTCACATATTCTTTGTACACAATGTTTCTGAATAAAGGTAAGCATACGTGTGGCAGTTTTAACCCTTTCCATGGATTTGAAGAAACACAAAATTAGAAATGTATCACATTATTACAAAAATGTACAAAACCCCACTTGCGTCTGGAAAATGAGTCATTCTGGCTGTTACTGCACTCTGACTATTAAACCTAATACCTGCAATTACATTCCGTGTTTCCTTACTTAACATCTTAACTCGGAGCTATTTATTATCACATTCTACATGTATTATATATTATAAGGCTCGACAACGTACAGACACTTTGTTGAGTGAAGTCATTGCTTCAAAAAAATCTTATGATGGATCATAGTTTCCGTTATGTACGCTTTTTGCTCGGTTACTGTATATGAATTCAAAGATGAATAACACGGTTATTCATAATTTATAAATGAATGGCGCCATCTTTTGGAGGAGGATGCCTTCCACCAACATGCCCTCTTACTACATAAGATAAACTTACAGAATTTTACTTAAAATCAGCGACCGTCTTTTATCTTTTTAAAGATAAGATACCTCTTGTTTTCTTTTTCATTTTTACTTTTTTTGTAAGGACAAACAGCTGATTACCAAGTGTCAAACTGAATTCATCATCTGAACATCTTGTATTATAAAGCACGTGCGTACGCGTTTCAGCAGTAACGTGTCATGTTTTAGTTTGCACGGTCAAAACATTCATAAAAATAAATGTGTTAGGAAATGTTGTGTCAAGTTTCTTTGATCATGTAGACATTAGTTCAAGCGGGGAAGACTTAAACAACAAAAACTGAAAGAGAGAGAGAAAAACAGACGCAAAGCGTAGATAAACAATCAAAATTTCTATTGTATAATGAAGTTGTATAATGAAGTTTACATTATGTTTTCCTTTTCTGCTAGTGTCCAGTGCCGTGCTGAAGAGTGTATTATTTTCTTGCTAATGGCTGTAGCGGAAGAACTTCGAGTCTTAAATGCAAATAGCTTTCTTGCCAATTCGTTGGTATGTTCCTGAACTTTATATTCGATCACAGTTTTTTTATCGTCAATTTTATTAATATGATAGGGTGTAGATGTGTAAAATCTTTGTGAGAAACACGTTATATTTCCTATTATTTCTGCCCGCCCCGCCACCCGACCAACCTGCCCATGAAAAAAGAAGACATCATTTGCACATTCACCTATAAAGTCCTCTGTAAACGAGGAACTTTACACCGAAGCTGCACTGGTCAACCCATTTTTATAAACAAGAGAACTTTTTTGTTTCGAGAAGAGGACACCGTCATGTTTTCTTAACACGTTTCTATTTGACAAACGTAACATGGCAATGTAAGGTACACTTTGCATTGACATATAAACCCTTTCATCATTTGGGCAAAAGTTTTGGATTCAATTGTCCTATATCCCCATCACATTTCTCAATGTCAAACAGATGGTTTTGACCAAATTTAACAAGATCTTATCAGGGTTACCTAACTTAATTAGCTCAAAGAACTACTTATCTGAACTCTTTACAACATTCTGACGGGTTTCATAACTAAACGTCAGAAAAACTTTTCGTTATAATTTCGCGAATAATAGCAAAGTAGTTCATGTATGATCACGGAGTCCGTCTTAGTCACAATACATATTTGAGCCATAACCAGTCATGGAATGCGACTTGAGAATTAAGGCACATGCAAGCCTTGGTCAGTTGACTTGTATCAATACAAATTAGGGCAATAGTTACTACTTCCGTGTTACTATATCCAGTCTATGACCAATTTACACTTTTACGGATTTACTAAAACGCTAGTTCGGGTGTATTTCTTCACTGATTTTGGAGTAAAATTGCATTTCGAGTGATTCTCTACTCGCACACGTCTTAGGTTACACCATTTTCCAAGCTGTTTACACTATATTCAGGATAATTAACCTTTTTTTTACAGCGTTGTCACCGAAGCTGACCAACAGAATTTTATAAACAAGAGAACGAGAAATGAAAAATTAAATATTTTTTAGCTCGACTATTTGAAAATTAAGGATGGCAATTACAGGCACTTTTGCGTTGGCGTCGGCGTTGCAGCTTTGGTTAAAGTTTTGGATTCAATCTAATATCATGTACACATGTTAAAAACTCCAAGACAATCTTCAGGGTTATCTAACAATTAGGCTAGACTGACTGAATTTACTTCAAAATATGGTCGTTGATAAAGTTAGAAATTTTGGTTAAAGTTTTGCGTGCAAGGTACTTTCAAATACATATTTCAGTTACCACTCATGGGAGTTATTTGAAACTTAACACTAGTGTTCAGGTGTATCAAACAAAGAAGTCACCATAGACTACTTTTGACTTACTACGGATCTGGGTTATTCGTAAACATAGGTATAAGTCGTAATGAGCATCCATTTGGTACGTAGTTTATAGTTGGATATTCGAATAACCAACTACCTACTACCAACTACCTACCAAATTGACGCTCAAGTCGTACTGATGTTGTAATACATGTATAATATTAATGCACACATCCATTCTTTAATTGTTTGGCTTGGATCTATGATGTGCGACCACTTAACTTAATCATTTTGTGCAATTCTAACTTCATCGTGTACATGTTGTGTGTGTAATATCATACTCCAGTTTCTAGAATGGCTTAAAGTTTGATTATTAATGTATCACAACGAGTTAACAGTATTTCACAGAAGGAGGCGTTTATTGATTTGCTGGTCTACAGCCGGTCAGCAGGTCCGTCAGTCTATAGACCACTAAAAACTTTTTAGACTAAAACTCGATAACTATTCACTCAACACTTTTAAAATATTTACAAGATGCTTAATCATAACAAGCGAATGGCCCTATGGATTCTGCGGTCACCATACCGAAGGTCAATGTCACTCTGGTTCCGTTATACGTGAAATTCAATAGGAACTTCTTACCTTTAAGAGAGAAGCGGACGACCCTATCTACTCAGAGATAAGCAGACGACGACAGCAGACGACCCTATCTACTCAGATATAAGCAGACGACCCTATTTACAAGCATTTTCTTCTAGTAATATCGGTAGTCTCCAGTTGCCACAGGTAAAATGCATATATTTCCAGATATCACAGAAGTATCGTACATGCAGGCATTAACAACCGCTGCTGTCATGTACTCTGTTACAAAATCGTGTGCGCAAAGACATAACGATTTGCGCAGATGTGGAAGAATAAGTGTAGAGTATTTATACTTTCTCGGCCATTGAATAACGGTCAATAATTTGAGTAGCATATTTTGACTGAACTGACTTGGTATTGCAGGTAAAAAAAATATTATGTTGATAGATATGAATTATTTACGTGCTTAAATAATAAACCCATTCAAGAATCACTGAAAACGCAAGAGTATTTTATTGTCTATTCTCATTCGGTATTATCCAATTAGAAGGTGCCTTACAGCGTATATTTCTCATTTCAAAAAATGTTATACCTTCTACTTGTCATTTCATTGGCAGTTGAAAACATGCATTGCTTGTATCCATTAAATGAAGATGTTGTTTACAATATATCTGTAACATATTTTCACATATACCAATTTTCAGCCAGCGAAAAACAATGTAACAATAACAATGGTACATGTATGTTTTAAAATCATGCTTCTGGTGTACACACCAATCCTGTTAACGTATTGATTGTGCATACAAAGCTGTCATAAGTTATTCTATATTTCAAGTTACAACAGTTTTGCGGTGAACCCTCGAAGTGTTGAATATTGATGACAGAAAACATCTGAATTTTCTTTGAATGCCAGGAAACTATTGAAAATCATACAGAGTACAGAACAATTCCAAGATCGTCTTCTATTTTAAACAGCGCAGAACAAATATAACAATGAACAAATATAACAATGAACAAGTATAACAATGAACAAGTATAACAATGCACAAGTATAACCATGCACAAGTCGGTTACTTCTAGAGTTAGTGTCCTGGAGGTGGGTATGCTGGATCAGCTCCGTAGTTCATAGGGGGCGGGGGCGGATATACACCTTGTTGTTGGGGCATATAATCTGGCGCGTGTTGTTGGTAGTGTGGCGGGTGCATCTGAGGACCAGGCGGTGGCGCATGTATCACCGTCGTATGAACTGCAATTAAAACATTTTATTAGCAACTATATGATTTGTATAGATATTCAGTCTTCCTCGGTAAAAATATTTGCTAAATGACAAGTGATTATACCAAGTTGGTTGTTTCAAAATATGCCGCATGTTAAAACTCTTCACATTTTTGTATGACTAATCTGTTACATGTACTAAAAATTATTTCAAAATTTACAAAAAAATGCTTGTAAATTTTACTGATTAAGCTAAGTCATATAGGTCCCTAGTTACCTTGATTTTGGCCGGAACTGCCGATAACCCTTCCCCGTTTCATCTTTTTCTTTTTTACGCAAACAAACACAAAAACGGCAATGCTGATGAGGATGATCCCACCAACCACGGCGACAGCCACTATCCAGGAATACACTCCGCAGCAGTACTCGTCTCCATAGCTACCGCAACAGTCATACTTACAGTAAAATGTCCGACCGTCATCGTAGCAGTAGGAGCCACAAAATATTGTATCTATATAAAGATGCAAATATAATATTTATTGTATATCAATATAACGTTAAATGGTATTAATGTTTTACATGTAATGTGAAATAATGTAAATCTTTATCGTACTTTTAAAGTCCAAGGAGCACGATAACAAGTAGCTCTTATTTTACCAAGAAAGATGTCTTACCGGCGGAAATGGCCTTTATTTGTTCTAAAACATTCCTACTTTTGCTTTTTAAATCAGTAAGTACAATTAGAAATATAGCGAAGTATTGTTTTCAATTATTATATATAAGTAAGGCTTTCTGGCAATACTTTTTTGTGAAGAAACGACTTTAATACAAAGAAAGGCATATGTCAACATTGTTTTAGTGTGAATAGAGCATGGATCTATCATTATCCTATCAGTCAATTTATTTTTCTATATTAGCAAATTCATATCGATCCTGGGACTTTAAAGCCTGGTAAGGGATAACTATATAAAAGTAATTGCGATGTATACCATATACATGATTTATCTATATTCACATTTTGATATCTGTTATTAAACACAGCAAATGACTTTCAGTTTGTCTGCACCAGAGTACAACGTTTTGAAATAAAAACATTGTGCAACTGTGTTATTTGCAAAAAATTAGAGGACCATTTTAATGAAAAATAACCCAACAACATAATTTAAAGGGAGATAATTAAAAACTGAGGTGAAACAAAGTGTTACGGTTCTTGCAGACTGCACCTTCTTTAATTATCTCCTCTCATTCTGTGCAATATCAAGTTTCATAGCTTTGGAATTATGTTCCGAACATGCCTAGTGGAGATTATTAAAAAATGTGATGAGCTGGAGTTATGGTTCTTAGTGATTCTACTTCTATAGCCTCTATCTGTGTGTGAAATATCAACACTATTCCTTACATAAATTTTAGTTATGCTCCGGACAAGCATATTTCACAAAGGGGAATAATTAAAAATGAACAAAGTAAAAGTTATGGTTCTTTGTCATGGCATTTAAATGAATTATATCGATGTTTGAAGTATCAACGTAACCTTTTCAGATTGTTTCGAGTTATTATCCCGGACGGATGGACGGACAGAAGAATGTACCTCCAAGGTCAGGTTAACTTAAATGGTTAATCAACTGGTTTTTCTAAACGGCATTTATTATTAACCCGTAAGATTTGGCTCCTCTCACTATATGGCGATACTCAAGATTTGGTTACCTGCAAAAGTTGGCTACCCTAAATAGAGTTATGTGGTTACCCTCCAGGGCTGGTTACCTTCAAAATTTGGCTACCCTCAGTATGTGTTTACTTTCCAGGGCTTGTAAAGCAGGCTAATCTCTGTATGTGGCTATCCTCATTAGCTGGCTTCCCTTAAAACTTTGCTACCTTCAGTATGATCTATGTGGTATCCCTCAACTGGCTGGTTACCCATAAGATTTTGGCTACCCTCAGCATGTGTTAACCCTTAAGGACTGGTTATCTTTAAGATCTGATTATATCACTTTCGTATTACACACATAGTCTCATTACCATCAACATCTTGTCAACCCTAAAGTCCAGTTACTCTAGAAGTTTGACCGCAAGTGTTGTATGAAGCATTTTTAAAATCTGTCAAATTATGCCGTGTTTTGAGCATATTTTTATATTGAAAAGTAAAATTGTTAGGAGGAAAAATTTCACAAAAAAAGGGAACCTTCTTATAATTTGACAGAAAGTACGTTTATGCAATTGTTTTATTATAATTACTTAATAGACTTGTTCACACATTGTATGAACTATGACTAAAATAAAGGGTGTTAAGGTATATAAATATGAAGTAACATACCTAAAAGGCAAAAGAAAATAATTGTTAACAATAAAACATCCATTTCTTATTCCTGCTGTAACCTCAGTTCAAATTCTTTAACTTTACATGAAAAAAGACAACACCGTATTGATCAGTAAAGTGGTCAATGGAAAGTTATTAATCTGGTCAAGTTTGGCTAACCAGTACGTCAATAAACATAGTATAAATAGCAACGCGAATGCAAGTTTCAATGTAAAATGAACACTGAATATTCTTAAAACAGGAATAAGAAAAAAATGATTTTTGTATAAATGTAGCTCATTTTCATTTTATAAAGCTTATTTGGCAAAGTATTTTCCCTCTTTTTATAACAGGCTTGAACAATTGTTGCAATACTTTATTTTCTTAAAATCTCGGTGTATGAAAAAACGATGAAAAAATCTCCGAAAGTCAAATAGTTACTTTCAGATATACATGTATACACTTACCTTTCTAATATATATTTAGTTATGAATACGGTTACTTTAACCTTTTCACTTGTATCACTTAAAGTTTTGTAGAAACGCTGCTTAAAATAAATCCAAAATCAAAGCTGGCAAAAGTCGAACGGAAGCGGACAATTGAAAAATGTCTACAAAACATGTAAATTACAGACTAGCTCGCTGATAGTCAACCTGACTGCCTTTGTACAGCCTCTATAAACGTGTGCTGACGGAAACAACTCTAATAAGAAAAATCATTGTAAGAGAAAAGCTTGTCCCCCTTTTATATTGCGACACTGGTACAGTTGTCAGTCAGCTAAAATTGTTTTGTTCCCAACTAAAAACTTTTCCTCCTACACACGTGTCAAAAATAAACCAAGACCAATTAAAATGAAAGTTAAACTTAAATATCCTTTTCTGCTGTGGGTTGTGATTTTCAAAAAAAAAAAGAAATGAAATCGTGTCAGTAGTTTACTGAGGTGGTGCTGCAAAGATTTGCACTGCTCGATCACATGTTCATATACATGGGTTACTGGAAAGAGTCGGACTGCGCGAGCACATGTTCATATACATGGGTTACTGGAAAGATTTGCACTGCGCGAGCACATGTTCATATACATGGGTTACTGGAAAGAGTCGTACTGCGCGAGCACATGTTCATATACATGGGTTACTGGAAAGATTTGCACTGCGCGAGCACACATTCATATACATTGGTTACTGGAAAGAGTCGTACTGCACGAGCACACATTCATATACATGGGGTACTGGAAAGAGTCGTACTGCGCGAGCACAAATTCATATATATGGGTTACTGGAAAGATTTGCACTGCGCGAGCACATGTTCATATACATGGGTTACTGGAAAGAGTCGTACTGCGCGAGCACAAATTCATATACATGGATTACTGGAAAGATTTGCACTGCGCTAGCACACATTCATATACATTGGTTACTGGAAAGATAAAGCACTGCGCCGAGCACACATTCATATACATGGGTTACTGGAAAGATTTGCACTGCGCGAGCACACATTCATATACATTGGTTACTGGAAAGATTTGCACTGCGCGAGCACAAATTCATATACATGGGTTAATGGAAAGATTTGCACTGCGCGAGCACACATTCATATACATTGGTTACTGGAAAGATTTGCACTGCGCGAGCACAAATTCATATACATGGGTTACTGGAAAGATTTGCACTGCGCGAGCACACATTCATATACATTGGTTACTGGAAAGATTTGCACTGCGCGAGCACATGTTCATATACATGGGTTACTGGAAAGAGTCGTACTGTGCGAGCACATATTCATATACATGGGTTACTGGAAAGATTTGCACTGCGCAAGCACACATTCATATACATTGGTTACTAGAAAGAGTCGTACTGCGCGAGCACACATTCATATACATGGGGTACTGGAAAGATTCGCACTGCGCGAGCACACATTCATATACATGGGTTACTGGAAAGATTCGCACTGCACTAGCACACATTCATATATATTGGGTACTGCAAAGATTCGCACTGCAAACCTTGCAAATAAAGGGAGCACACATGTTCTTGGAACAATTTTATAGAACTATTTTTTCAAACGCGTTGTGATTACAAACTTCATATTAAATAAATGCAAGAAAAATACTTTGAATATGAGGAATATACAGCGTTTAGCAAGCGAAAGAAAATGAAAGTACAGTGATTGACTCACACAGTGAAAGAAAAGTGGTACTTTGTGATATAGATAGTTTTGAACTTTAAACTAAAACCTGGACACTTAATTTCCTTAATATAGTAGGTACATTTTTTAAAGAATGGTCTATGTTTTATCGGAATGCTCCTGAAACGGGTTTCATTTATGAAGGAAACGATTCTAAACTTTAATGTGGCTATCTTGGTCATGATATGACTACGAAACGAAGAAAGAAACTACATGTACGTTGTTTTTGTCATACTTAAACGATAACCAATGAATTTGACTTGACGAAAACACGTATTCAGTTTACCAGAATTTGAGCACAAACGTATGCACAATTATTATATCCTTTCATATTGTCCCGTTCACTTCAAATTTCTAGCATTGATGTTTATAAGTTTATTCATTCATCGCGGCCCATATGGGCATCTGACAACATATGATTCTAACAAAGTTAATTTTATGAACAGTTTACAAATTACAAGTGATTAGAGATATACAAATATAGAAATTGTTATAGACACTTAGAAATGACTTTATGTATCAGAACCAGGTTAAACGAGGCTAAGACTTGTTTTATTACATCCCGGAGGTTGCGGGTTCGAGCCCTACTAGGGTACCTATTCATATGACACCAGTACTGGTGTTTCCATGAAGCGGACTCGAGAGTGATTTGATAAGCTACAAGCTTTCTTCACAACCAAGCTATATAAATAAACTAAATACAATTACCGTAAGGGAGAGTAACGTTTTAGATGACCTTAGCAGTCTAAATACCAATTATGCACAACTTTGACATATCTGAATAATATATAAAAGAGAAAGTTTACTTATTTTGACCGCGAAAATACACAGATCAATAGCTGTTAAGTAAATAAAAAGTATTTGCTTTTACAACTTAATAAATGGCTTTAATATCTGATATTGAACAGTTTACTGCAATTTTATAATGGTTATCGAAAAAGAATTGTAAATATTTTAACGTTCATACTTGGTTTATACTGGTTTATATAACATAACTTTTACCTTTACCTTTACACCTTTGATCTCCATACACTATAAATGTTATAGATATTACGGAATAATTTTCCCTAAAATTGTCTCAAACAAATGCAGCTTTTCAGAGATACCAGAGCGTAACCTGTAACAGTGTTACATTACAATCTCACACGTTTGCCCAGTCAGTGCTTTTTTACATAATCAAATGACTTTAGAGCGTTCGTCTCTTCGAAAATTCCACCTACTAGGTTTTAAGCCCTTAATTCTCATTTGTAGCATTGATTTTAAACATATGTTTTCTTAAGCGTACATTGTAACACATTTCTCAAAGCATACCATGTGTAACATATTTTTCGGAGCATACGCTATAACACATTTTTTTCATAATTGACGATGTAACACTTTTTTCGCATTACGATATATCCCATTTTTCAGAATATACGATGTAACACATATAAACAATTTTGAGAGGACGAGGAATTTATATATTTATAATAGAAAACCTGCCATAATATCATACGTTATACCTTTAAGATATTACTATAAAGATATGGAATAAATCAATTATTCATATAAATGTATACAATATAAACACATATATCCATTGTCTCATTCAAATAAAACGATCTTTCTGCCAGCGAAAAACCATTGTAGATTCTTACACACATTACTTTGATAGCAACGATAAAATATTCGTAGAAAAGTTTGAATTCTTCCTGTACTCCACTGTGCAGTTTAGAGACTAACTGGTTGGTGGATAAGCTGGGTCAGCTCCGTAGTTTGCGGGTGGTGGTGGAGGATACACACCCTGCTGGGGAAGAGGAGGAGGGGGAGGGAATGCTTGCTGCTGCTGATAGTAAGGCGGAGGCTGTGGCTGATATCCAGGAGGTGGTACATGTACAACCGCCATCGTTTGGACTGCAAATAGAAACTTTTTTTTTACTTCTAAAACACAGACTATAATACAAGATTACGAAGATAAACTCGTAATCATAACAAACTTGCACTGTAACAACATAGCAGTCCTTTAATTCTGACATTCGAATAATACTTGCTTACTATTTATTGATGTCAGTTTTGAAAATCCGTGAGCTTGCCTCGTTTCCCGTGCCTCTGTTTTATACGTGTTATTGGTAAATAATTGACTACATTTTGAAAATTCATATAAAGTAAAACGTTTCGTTAAAGTTGATAAACAGTTTGATAACGTAATGTGACTATCAAACAGACGATATAAAGTTCAATACGCTTACAGTATTAAACAATAAAGAACAAAGACTGCTTGTAAAACAAATAAAAAAACCTTTATTGAATAAGTAATATGGAAATAGTAAAACATGGGAGCATTTAGAAGGTCATTCGCCCGTGATCTCAGTAACAAAACGGATCCAATCACTTCTTCAAATGAACTATTATAAAGTGAGTGCAGAGGTATTGTGCCGAAAAAGAAATTCAATATTGAGAAAGCTGCAACCGTTTCAATGGAGTGAACTTAAATTATTAGGAACAATCCGTTTAAAAAAAGGAACGTTGATTTCAAGTTTGAAGAATGGCCTTGAAAATATTTGATCTGATAACAGACCAACGGATTGAAACCTACTTAGGTAGCAGATCCGGTTTACAGATTACTCTCAACGTCAGGTACTTTATGTGAAGGGGAAGTAACTGCTGAGCGAGTATGTTAGACCCATGGCAGCTATTACTTCCACTTACAATAGGTCGTACCTTCATGTCGAAGTGGTTCTTACAACAAAATACTAAATTTTACATAAGTTACCTATTATTGATATGCGTTTGTAAGATTTATTTGAATCTCAAACTAGATCTATATGAACTGCGCATGATTACGTGTAGACTGTATTTAGGTAGAACGCGAAATTTGTGCAATCCCGTAAGATGGTGATCACCTTCCAAAAATTATGTGCACATTTTGCATCAGTCGTTTCCTTTTCGGCAAACACATTTGTCTGAGTATGGATGCGAATCATTATGTATTTGATCTAGAACAGTTTCTGTTACCTTGTGTTTGTTGAGTTGTATGAACTACACTTCCTCTTGTCATCTGCTTCTTTTTGCAAAAACAAAACACACAGACAATGAACGCTATGAAGATGATTCCGCCGACCACAGCGACACCTATAATCCAGCCATACACTCCGCAACAGTACTCGTCAAAATCACTTCCACAACAACCATATTCGCAGTAAAAATAACGTCCGTTGTCATAACAATAGGAACCGCCGTGGACCAGGTCTGTTGTATAAAACAAAAAAGCAAGGTTTTATTAATTTTGATATATACATGTATCTGGAAACAAATCGTGCGAGTGTGTTGTGGGTGGGGTTGGAAAATGGGGAATGAATATTTCTTATGCCATCGGGCAGATTTGATAATTATAATATAATAATAATAATAATAATAATAATAATAATAATAATAATCTCTTTATTTAAAGAAGCTAGCTCATTAAGCATATGTACATAAAGCAACATATTTCTTATCTACCATGAGGCCTTCTATTAACAATAATACACAATTGAGAAAAACTAACACAACACATGCACGCACGCACACGTACACTCACATACACACTAAAAATATTGAGCAGAACTTCATTATTATATTATACAATCAATCATTTACTGAGTAGTATATATATATTTTTTATTCATTTATAGTAATGACTCATGCACTGTCAACGATGGGATATCATCGTATAAATTTGACAAAAGTAAGTTATGTAGGGCAAGTTTGAATTGCTTAAGTGTTTTTTGCTCTTTTATTTGCAGTGGTAATGCATTCCATACAGCCATTCCTAAGTAACCAAATGTTTTCTTAAGATATTGAGTTTGTGGTTTCCTACAGGTTAACTGTTTTTGATCATGTGATCGCAAGGGATATCTTTTATTTTCAGAAACCGTGATAAGTTTGCAGTAATATTCAGGAACTAGCCTATTAATGGCCTTGTAAACTTGAATAGCAATGTGATATGTAAATCTCACCCGGATTGGCAACCAAGATAATTGTTTAAACATATGATATCAAGGTGTTTTGTATGGTACGCATAGTATTAGTCGTGCGGCTCTTTTCTGGAGTTTAGCAAGTTTATATTTGATGACTGGTTGCAAGTTGACCATAAAGTGCAACAGTAGTCAAAAATTGGCATAATATATGCGTTGTAAAATAACTTCTTCATGTCCAATGTCAGATATTTAGATATTCGTTTAAATAAACTAATTTTAGCGCTAACTTTACTGTACACTGCGTTTACGTGTGTTTTTCATTCTAATAACTGATCTATGTGTAAACCCAAAACCTTTTGTTCAGTTACCGTTTTAAGACAAATGTTATTTACATACAGTGACAAGGGTCTAGTACTTTTAATTTTTTGTTTACAACCATAGTTATTACATAGCACATACCTTAACATACGCACTCATTATAAACTTATTGACAAAACGCTGCGTAATAGATCTTGGGCGTATACAATATAATCTGAAGATTTCTGAATTATAGTGGAGTAAAACATAATATGTGTATACGCAAACTATTTTAGTATCATGAATTATTTCATTCTGAGAGTAAAATTGAGGACACTGAAAACGAATTTAAATATACCATTTAATGTCTAGTCTGTAGCAAAGGACGAACTCTATGTAACGTAATTTTGGCATTTGAGGCACACTATGGGACAATGTGACACCTATTGTTCAATAATAAATCAATTTCAAAATTTAAGCTAACATTTCGCAGTAATCAAAGAAGATATCTGTCTTTCTTTTGTTTGGTGAATTAAAGTCAAACATATTAAACGCGAGTTGGAAGTTCAACAATGATATATACTACGATAATATTACGTCTGTGACAAATTATTGGACGAAGAAAACAGTCGATGAAATATACTTCTTAAGCTGAATGGTTACAAATGTTTTACAGTTTGTTAGCTATGATCAGAACATATCTTTACTGCTGTCTAACTGTATGTATTATTGCCAAGTTTAAACAAAATCTGACACACCAATAAACAATTTAATACCGCGTGGCTCCGGATGGCGAAACCGCTTGTATAAAATGGCTATTTGAAAACAATAAAGAGCCGTAACTCGGCCATTAATCAGCCGATTGTTACGGTGTTTATTGTGCATCATTTGCATAATCACACATATATTCACACAAAGTGTCAAGGGCATCTGACACACCAGTACGGACGGAAAAATGCCTATAATTCAAACTAACAAATAGCCAGCCATAACTGCTATGCATTGAAGGATTGTAACGGTTTTAGGCGTGCATCGATCCCCTACACATGTATTTCTTGCCAAGTTTCAATAAAATCTTACCAAGCAGTACCAAGAAATGGCTCCGGACGAAAGAAATTGCCTCTATAAAATGGCTATTTTAGCGTACATAAGTAGTTAACAAACATTTCAATGTTACAAAGAGACACTACCCTATTAAAACAAGGGTAGATTGTAATATCATTTGGTGAGCATCATTCCCATACATAAATGCACATTCCTGCTAAGTTTCAATAAAATCTTACCAACCTTTATCAAGATATGAAGGTAGGAAAAATTAACTATATCAAATGGCTATGGGTCATATCTCTGCTATGAATATAAAGAGTGTGATGGCATCTGGCGAGAATAATTCCACTACACATATATACATTCTACATTCTCGCCAAGTTCAATAAAATGTGACAAACCAGTACCAAGATATGGCTCCGTAGGGAAATTCATGATGCACGGAAGGACGGACGCTCGGGCGGACGGACAGCGCCTAAACAATATTCCTTCGCCTTCGGCATGGTATATCAAATACGAAAAGTTATGTATATTTATATAATTACACTAAAACTGTGTAATAAACTTACCTATAACAAAACAGAGAAAAATCAACAACATAAATACATCCATGTTTTTGTAAACTTAACCCTTATAGCAGTTATTAAGTATTCATACACAGGGTTATCGTTAAATCAATACGAAACTATAAAATTTTCAATAGGTTTGTCGGCATGTAAATAAACGTAAGCTAAATAGCAACTTGGTGGGCTATCGAATTACCGTCTATTTTCATGCGTTAACAAAATGTGATTTGTCATTATTTCTAAGGCAATATCATAGTAAACGGTAAGTTAATAGTTAATACATAAAGGAAAGTATAAAAGTAGTTCATACATTGCATACATTCTACAAAGAGCTTAAAGTTCATGTAACACAGCATGGGCACAGATGCATAGGGTATGGACTTGCCATGTTGTACGGAACATATATTAATGCAAGATTTGAAACAATATTCCTTTTATCACATCTCAGGGATAGATTTACATGTATGTCATTTCTAAAAATTGTAAACTATAGGCACACGGCTACGCTGTAAAAAGGTACCAGTCATTTCTATAATACGTACGGCACACGTTGAGTTGACTATATTAACTTATGCATATATAGTTAAGACATTTTTCTATAGAAAACGTACACAAACGCATGCACGTTTTGATCGCCCCATCATGTCGTTTTTCCGTTAATTATTATTTTACGGCGGAAAACGCTAAAAAATTTGAATGTTTCAAATTTCCCGCTAGTACTCGTTAAAGACGAAATTCGCACTGTAAACTAAATGGTACCCCGCGCATGCTATTTGATATACTGCAATGCGGGAAACCTATTTTTAAAACGTCATGTATATGGTAGAAGTGGTTTGTGCAGAGGTAACAGAAGTGTTTTTTTCTCGAAATTATCTAAATCCAACCGTATTCGATGCAGTTTGAAGTGGGATTTGGTGGAAAAATCGGGTGAGTTATTCCTTATTACACTATTGCCTTAAATATGCGATTCGAGTTTTCAGTTGTTTCAAATCTTGTAGTACAACACCGGACCAGTATCAGATGGGTAGCGAGTCCATACCCCATGCATCTGTGAGCATGGATATTATCTGTACCTGGACAAAATTGATACATAATATTGCAAGAACAAATATGATGTGATACACAGAAAATATTTCATTCATATCGTTCATACAAAAAAAATTAACATAGTCCCTACGCAAATGTTTCTAAGGTTTAATAAAATATACACACTATTCAGCATAATATTTGGTATAAGTCCAAGAACAATAAGAATAGTATCGTACGGTTTTGAAAACTAAATGAACACAAACCTCATAAACATAAACTTCAAGTTTATAAGATAAAGGAAAATGATACCATTCAGTCATTTAACTTTAATTTTGATACGGCGTAGGCAAGGGTACGTAGGGTCTCATACAACTTAAAAACACGTGCGACGGTCTAGATATCATATTTTGTAAAACAGAAATTTTCTCATTTTCACTATAATAAAGCCATCAAGATTGTTTGCTACATTCATGTTTAATTTTTGTCAAGTTTCAAGTGGGGAATAAGATATTTATTTAGATTTTTTCCCGTTTTTTCCAATAAAGCTGACATTAATATTACAGTATAATTACTGTGAAACTGAAACTTTTATCGTGAAGTGGACATGATAATGAACTGTTTGGTAATAATGTTCTCATTAACTAATTTTGGCCAATATTGCAAAGAAGGGTAGCAGGTGTTGAGGTGATAACACAACACTATTCTTTAATTTAAAAGACAATCCCAGTATCTTAATTACAGTACCACGAATAGATTGATAGTTCAAGCTTCATTTAAACTGCTTGTATGGTCAATTTATTGTAGGTTATTAAAACACATGGAGTCATATCTTATTGGAAATAGAAGTAATTGTGTCATTTCTGACCTTATAATATATATATGTGGAAAAGTACTGTTGTTTTTAACGTCAAAGTTATGCTTTTAAATGGCGTATATGCAAAATCATTTTTGGTGCTTTTCTAGCAGAGCCTTAGAACTATAACCTGATTAGAAAACTGCACTTTTGTTAAATCAATAGTGATTGTTTTTTTTATAATTACGATAAAACATCGTAATCACACAGAATGTTTCTCACTACATATGTAATCTTTTAAAACTTGCAAACATATAAACATTCGCACACACTCACAATTCAACTCTCCCCCACCACACATGCACACACACACACACACACACACACACACACACACACACACACACACACACGCACGCACTCGCGCACACACCAACGCACACGCACGCACACAAAAAACAACAAACAAAACAACAAAAAGAAACTAACGCGTCATGTCCTTGTTTCGAAATCTAAAAAAAAAAACAAGAATTAGGACTGATTTGTTACCATTCAGCGTATTTACATTGACACCACAACACACTCTTGAACCCTTCAAATAAATATTCATGCTTTGCGACTTGGTCAAACCTCGTGTTTTATTCATTGTTTTACGTTTTTATTCAGCTATTGAGCAGCATCTAACGTAACACATGTTTATATTTTATCACAGGGTAAATACAAATCTTCATTCCCCTGGTGTAAGTGTTGATTCTGTCGTGGAAACTCTCATCGCGATAATTAAAATATAGTAGAATTGTAAATCTTTCAATGCGGGCAGTACCGTTCATTGTTTAATGTGATGACTGTAAAGTGAACACTGGGAAGTTTAGTACACCTGTTGATAAATAAAAATGGTACACACAGTATGCATAGTTTATAGATGGTCCACTTCTAAGTTATTAAACTTGCACTAGACGTTGAGTATAAGAAATTCAATGCTTAGTGGCATCTGCGACGGTGTGGGTTCAGTCCATGTAAACTGTTTCGAGGTAAAAGACCAAACGATCCAATACATCTGCTTTTATGACTGATTGTATTTAAAAAAGAAAATAAAACTATCAAAATAAATGAGATCTCTTGGGTAATCGTAGCCAACTGTGTTTGATTAGCAATTAGTACAGGTTGGAGTGTCTGACGTCCTTTGACCTCTTTTTCTCTGTCAATACATATCGGGTGATTACTTCTCTTGCTCTTAATTATCTTGTACTGACGTCTTTGAAATGCTTCGGGGCAACTGTTACCAACGGAAGAAATTCTCTCTTAACGGACCAATAGATTGACTGTCAGCCGAACTTGTTTCGTAGGATTGTTGAATGTACTTCTTTCAAAAGTTAGGAAATTATTTAAGTTCATACTAAAAATCTTCTTCAAAGAGGCACACTCTAAAACTGTAGACTTTCAAATACAATCATGTAACTTAAAAACCTTAAGCAATACGTTAAAGTCATATTAGCGCTTTAGATACTCATGTACAGAATAATAAATTTGCGGAATTTATAAAACTGTTCTCTATTTAGTCTATAACCATGTTAACGTTTACAATTCTTTCTTATTTTTGTCGCTCGTTGTCAGACAGTTCATCTTTCTTTTTTCGCAATACCATTTTAAAATAAATATTGTCCTATTATTATAGTATGTACATTTAAAAAATAATGTTGGGCATGAATTTCGAACAAATAACGGTCAATTTGGACGGTAAGGTATCTTCCTTGGTAACATAAGTGCTACAAGTAATTTTACAACTGAAATTCTAATGGGGCTTTAATAGATTTTTCTCACAAACCTAACAGATTCAGCCAAGACAAGAAAACATTTCTCACAGTACCTGATTTGGTTTGAGTACAATGTATGCTAGCGCCACTGTTTTTATAAGTAGAAAGCTCTTTACTTTTTCCCCATGAATCGGTGGAAGGAATGTCTACAGTACAATATTCACAATATTACAGTAGTTTACAGTACTAGATTTAGGGGTTCTGCAACACACAATATGGAATACACATGATTAATAGTTTCTGTCATGAGCACGAGATTCAGAACGAGATATCAGTTACCCGAGATGACGGATATTTCCATCTGAGCCAAGTGTCTCATGACGGAAACTTTTTTGCATACATTGTTGCAATTTAAAGTGGATTTCTAAATGCAAACTTATCAAAATGATGAATTACATGTATCATGAAAAACAAACGATTTTCCGACGTTGTGTTTAGGAAAGTGACGTCACAATGTTTATAGTGTTACGTCATAAGTAATTCACGAGAGTCGTTTGGCATACGAGGGGTGCCAGACCGGTTTTTTCGGTATAGGCAAAATATGATATGCAAGAAATACATATACTTAAGGAACATGGCTTCTTATATCATATGTTACACTGCACGTTTAAGAAACCATACTCTGTACACAGCCTCTCTGTTACAGATTATAATTTCTCAATATAAAAGTCCCAGATTGGCTGTACAAGTCCCTGTCGAAAACTTATATTCGATGGGTGCTATATGCATGTACTCAGTGACAGCGGATTTAAAATTATTGACAAAATAGTGCCGAAATGAAACTAACACATTGTTTTGAATAAAGCGGTATTTTTTCACATACAGTGACTTACATTTTTCTGCTCTTTTTAAAAAATGATTGTAGCCTATTTTACTTTTTCTTCTTATGGAATATTGACCGAATTATCCATTAATTCGTTATAAAATTCTAGAAATGTAACTGAAACTAACAAAAGCATTAATATTCAACATAACATAACATAACATAACATAACATAACATAACATAACATAACATAACATAACATAACATAACATAACATAACATAACATAACATAACATAACATTACATTACATAATTATATTTTATGCGGCATTAAATTGTACATACATATTTATAGCCGCAATATATAATAAACATATTATGCAAAGTGCAAGTCATGGAAAAGTTTGTCCAATTAACAGAGAAGTATATCATGATATAGCAAAATGATATTGTTATTCATTACACACATTTCTGTAACCATTAGTCTGGAAAAAAAATCATAAAATATACATATGCATCAGATATAAAGATAGATTCTCAATAATGGTATTGGCATTAGCAGAAAAGCTATGCTTTTTCCTGAAATGCACAATACAGTTATTTTAACAGGTCGAAGGGTTGATCGCAAAACTGCAGTAACTTATATGAAATAAAGAAGGACTTACAACAGTTTTGCGATCAACCCTCAAGGTTATGTATAGCATTCGTATTCGACATAAGCGTTTCAAACGTTTGTATTGTTGGTCATCTGCAAAAATATTGTTAAAAAAATTTCCTACGCAAGTGATAATAATTAGGACATACTAATAGAAAATGATATTCCTCTTCAATTAAATTCATAGAACATTTTCGACACTTTCTCTCTCCTCTAAGAATATTGTTGTGTCTACCTTTTTCAATTGCTAGGTTATTTGATGATAATATGAATTTGGTTAAACATATTTATTTGTGTTCAAAATTCGTGCTTATATAACTTAATGTAATATAACTTACTTGAGTTATTTATGTTTGAATACCATTGTTGTTGATAAATATCCAATATTCTAGTTTTAATTGCTTGGAAATTGACGTTAATTATGTTTTGTTCTAACAATAAGTTTGACATGCCTATCTAATTTAAAATCGTTGTATGAGTTATCATTGTCTGCATCATCCTTGAGCATATCATAAGCTTTAAAATGCAGTTATCACTCAGTGTTTTGAGCCAATATTTTACGATAATTATTTTACGGTGTATTTTCATAGGATGTCTTCCTAGTTCGCCATATAAACCATCTAAATTTATTGATTTCCTTACACAGAGTATTTTTCTAAGAAATTTCTAGTAATATTCAAATATTGTCACGCCCTTAGACGGACAAGCCCTCCTAGCTTTCTACTTAATCCTTTATTCTTTTGTATATTAGTATGTATAACACGTGATTTTTCAATGAAATATTTATTAAACCAAGCCCTCCTAGCGCCAGCAGTTTATATATAGAGAGAAAGGCTGTTTTACAATCAAAAGAAGTTTCACACAAACTGCCAGGAGCTGGTGGTATACAAATGGAAGGAACTTCAGCATGATGGGACTGTCACCCATTGTTCTGTTTCTCATAGGTATGTTGACCTGTTGATCTATTTTATGTTAGTAATTACATGTGTTTAGACTGTATATATTCAAAACATGTCATTATTTTCACGATGACAAGCATGAATGGAATCTACCTGCTACTAGTGATAGCCGCTGATAATTCGGTTTATTTACCGCCAGTCTCGGTACATATTTCATTCACTCGCTGTAACCATATGGAACATTAAAAGTATTTAGATGAACTCGTATTTACATAAACTTGCATAAACGAACTGTTATATCGGAAATACAAACAGTTAGCGCTTTATTTCAATTATGAAAAGTTACGAAACAGAAACGGAATATCCGGTGATTTGGTGATAAGATCAAAGCATATGTCATTTATCACATGTGGGGCACTCATCCTACATACAAGTTTCCGTTTAGTAATATATCTAACATGAACATGTATACTATAATCTGAATTTGACATCGAGTTACGACTTTTATAGTTTCCTCGCTGCTACCGTTGTTTTACAATTGGCTAAAAGTACATTCATGGCTTAGTTCTCGAAATAGGAATACTGTATACATCTTTTTGTAATTGGCAATATTTCTTTCTTTTATTTGTTTAGTATAGGATAGGTCACGAGTAGCCGTTGTCTATGTAATTTGGAGGCGAGCGCAGCGAGACGACAAATAACATGGACAACCGCTACGAGTGATATATTTGACTTAGACCACAGAAAGCAGACTTTTTGTTTTTTAATCGTCTTCAATATTACACCAACTACCTAATTTATTCCGTTGTGGTTAACAAGCAACTAAATTGCTTTTCTGTTAGCCTGAAAGAACACGGTACAATCGTGCAACTCGGATTTTTAAGTAAAAAGGCGCGAAAAATTTGCGAACACCTGTATCAGTATTGACAATAGCCACGATTTATTCGTGCAATATATACTAAACGAAACTTTTAACTCACCACCTGAATAGAACATGGTTCTTTCATTATCCTTTCAATTAATTTATGGTACAATATAAGTAAATTCAAAGTGATCCTGGGGCTTTAATTATCAACACTTCCAATACATGCCAGCTTACTTTTTAGCTATATGTGGGTCTTACATTTATAAAGACACTGTGTAGATACTTCCGTTAGGCAAAAATCCATGTTAAGTCTACGGAGGTTTAAATGTAAAATTAAAATTCTCTGCCATATGATTTGTACCACTCGATCATTTTGTAATTCACGTAACAGAAGTATTTATCCAGTGTCTTCATAAATGCAAGACATGATAGCTGCCGTGCATTGGTAGCTTAAAATAAGCTGGTAGATATTTGAAGGGATGTGTTAAAGAAGGAAAAACTTCTACTCCCCACCACCTCATTTGAGAAATTGGCTGTAGTTTTAATTAATTTACTCGCCGGATCGTCTAGTGACAATAAATGGCTATTTTGTAGATGTACTCGTACGTTGCATGTAAAATATATTCGGAAAAACGGGATTGTGGACAAAAAATAAGGATATTTTAACTTTGGTTACTGAAAACGGAGATTTTAGCCAACTTCTAAACGTTTTAGAGACTACAATTTATGGAATTTTGTTTCGACGATTTGTGCAAACGGTAGTCTCAACATTTCTGCTGGTAGCTACATTGCCCGATTTTTGAAAGTTATACAACAAAATAATTTTAAACAAACTTTACAAAAATCATACTCGCATTTCTTGTTTATTTGGTAGAACCCCACCATTTCGAAATTAACTCTCCCCACCACCACAAAATGAGGTGAAAAGAAATTGTGGGGAGCATTTGAGAAATTGGCTGTAGTTTTAATTAATTTACTCGCCGGATCGTCTAGTGACAATAAATGGCTATTTTGTAGATGTACTCGTACGTTGCATGTAAAATTATTCGGAAAACGGGATTGTGGACAAAAATAAGGATATTTTAAAACTTTTTAACTTGAAAATTTACTGAAAACGAGATTTTAGCCACTTCTAAACTTTTGAGACTACATTTGGTTTTTTCGAGATTTGTGCTCCCCACAATTTCTTTTCACCTCATTTTGTGGTGGTGGGGAGAGTTAACCACCCGTGTACATATACAAATGTGTATGGTTGTGTTAAAAGTATTATGTACTTTGGCAGGAATTTGATATAAAAGTCACAACCTGATTTTGTTTTCATCAATGATGTAAATCAGGATCAATGTAAGAGATTCATATGGTAACATAAAATCTGTGCACAAGGTATTATAAATTAGGAAATTGCAGCATATTTTAAAGCTTTGTTCAATATTTTGATCATGTCAGGGCCATAATCTCAAGAAAAAAGAAATAACAATGTATACATACATAACTAAATGCTTTTCAAACCACAATGCGATAGTCGATGTATCAAATGTCCACCTGTTCAATCAAAATGATTCATATATCTCATGACTGATGGAACAAAACAAAACTAGAACAATCACTGAAGGTGATGAATACCAAAAGGATGGATTGGTGCCAAACTATTGTTATAACACGTAAATATAAATTCAGAAGCAACTGTAACAGTTTTGTATGATGTATGATGTCATTCAGAAAATGTAAAAATTCACTAATAGCAACAGCTTCCTTATAATAAAGCTAAGTGGACTGTAACTTGAAGAGAAGCTTTTTGCCTTGAAGCAAATTCTAACAAACATAAACTACAGTATACAAAATAATCAACAGCTAGTTTGTAAAACATAAATTCCTCCCTCACCAGACTTACGAGGTTGAAAAAAACCAATTAATTGGCTCAACGCTGTGAAGCTGTGAGGCTTATCAGAGAGCGATTTTATGCAGAAAGTACCCTTGTATAATAACATTGTGTTATATCACTAAGCATATAGTATGTAATAGGTGTAAGTTAACGTAACCGAGTTCTTATACCTCCCGAATATATAATTTCCATACTAGAAGCCGATATTGTCGCATACTAGTAGCTTTAAACTTGGACGTTCAAAACTTGTCCGTATTACTGACATATTACACTTTATTGAATACTGTTTTGTATCCCTACGCCAATGTTTCTAAAGTTTAATAAAATATACACACTAATCAGCATGATATTTGGTATCAGTCTAAGAACAATTAGAAAAGTAATATGGTTTTGAAAACTCAATGTACACAAACCTCATAAACATTGACTCCAAGTTTATAAGATAAAAGAAACTTATACCATTCAGTCATTTCACATTAATTTTGATACGGCCTAGGCAAAAGCAGGGTCACATACAACTTGAAAATACCCGCGACAGTCAAAATCTCATACTTTACGAAAAGAAATTTTCTCATTTTCACTATAATAAAGCCATAAAGATTGTTTGCTACAATCATGTGGAGAAGAATATATTTATCGAGATGCTTTTTTTTCTTTTTGCCAGTAAAGCTGATGAGATAGACATAAATATTACAATATATTACTGTGAAACTGAGATTTGAAAGTGGACAAAATAATGAACGTTTTGGTAATAATGTTCTAATTGAAAAGAAGGGATGCAGGTGTTTTAAAGAAATAACACAAAACTTTTCTTTAATTTAAAGACAATTGCAATCTTAATTACAATACCGCGACATAGATTGATAGTTCAAGCTTCATTTAAAATTCTTGAAAGGTCAATTTATTATAGATAATAAAAAACACAAAGTCAAGACAAGTCTTATTGGCAATAAATATGAGGTCAGATGTAATTAGGAAAGTGGTCTCTACTTTTCTTAGCCTTTTCCTTCTAAATGCAGATATGGGCTAATATTATCCTTGCTAACTGTAGATATTGGTTAATACTACCCTTGCTTACTGCATATATTGGCTAATACTACCCTTGCTAACTGCAGATATTGGTTAATACTACCCTTGCTAACTGTAGATATTGGTTAATACTACCCTTGCTAACTGTAGATATTGGTTAATACTACCCTTGCTAACTGTAGATATTGGTTAATACTACCCTTGCTAACTGTAGATGTTGGAAAATACTACCCTTGCTAACTACAGATATTAGCTAATGCTACCCTTGCTAACTGCAGATATAGGCTAATCCTACCCTTGCTAACTTTAGATATTGGTTAATACTACCCTTGCTAACTGCAGATATTGGTTAATCCTACCCTTGCTAACTTTAGATATTGGTTAATACTACCCTTGCTAACTGTAGATGTTGGCAAATACTACCCTCGCTAACTACAGATATATGCTAATGCTACCCTTGCTAACTACATATTTGGCTAATACTACCCTTTCTAACTGCATATTTTGGCTAATGCTACCCTTGCTGACTGTAGATTTTGGCTAATACAACCCTTGCTAACTACAGATATTAGCTAATGCTACCCTTGATAACTGCAGATATAGGATAATCCTACCCTTGCTAACTTTAGATATTGGTTAATACTACCCTTGCTAATTGCAGATATAGGCTAATACTACCATTGCTAACTGTAGATATTGGTTAATACTACCCTTGCTAACTGTAGATGTTGGCAAATACTACCCTTGCTAACTACAGATATTAGCTAATGCTACCCTTGCTAACTACATATTTGGCTAATACTACCCTTTCTAACTGCATATTTTGGCTAATGCTACCCTTGCTGACTGTAGATTTTGGCTAATACAACCCTTGCTAACTACAGATATTAGCTAATGCTACCCTTGCTAACTGTAGATATTGGCTAATACTACCCTTGATAATTGCAGATTCTGGCTAATACTACCCAGAAATTCATGGAATTTTATTTACCTACACAGTGAGGAAGACAGTCATACTGTGCCATGATCATGCGATAACCGAAATCCAGTTCTTAATGTACTCAGAGTATATATACAGTTTGCTCACATATTCAAGTCCTTTAAAAAATTCAGTATATGTAATGCAGATCAAGTGATCCAGGTATTCTTTCATCTGCCTTATTGAAATATCTGACAGGTCCATTAAAGTGACATTATGCACATTGTTTTTTCAAGTAAAATTGCAGCTGAAATAGGTGTGTGTGAAAAGGGTAGAGGAAATGATAAATTTTAACGCAATGCAACAAACCTTTCCTGCTACCAGTACGAAATAATAACTTTCCAAGTATTACTTTTCCTATTTTGACTGGGAGAGTCAATTTAAGAAATAAACAAATGTATGCAGGAGTTGCTTCCCTTCCACTGCCGAAATCTTTAACGGCAGCAACACTTATAACACAAGGGAGATCACTGCCAAGAAAGGAATTATTATTTTATTAGTCCATTTTTTTAATTTGTAAAGCACCAACTTCAAATATTAATGCTGCATTATCAAAATTGCTTTTATAAAACTGTCACCAAAAATACACTATGTGCAGTAAGATGCGCATAATGTCACTTTCATTAAAAATATCACTAAATTACGATCTGTTAGAAACGTTTTGCTAATGGATATGAACAGCTTATTTCGGGACAAGAATTACCACTGTACAATAGGCACGTATTTTTTCTTGTTAATATCAAGGGGTTCTTTCTATCGAGATGTTTCCGTGAAATATTAGCCTGTATTTCAGTTAAGGCAAGCAAACCAAACCAAAGCATGAATGCAGGACACAATAATATTTTCATACAAAGACTTAAACCCTTGAAATTTCTTAGTGAAATAAAACGTGGTCTGGAATATCTTAAATAGTATGTAGGAAAATGTTCAATATTCTGACAAAAGTCTAGAATAGTTTCTGGAGAATCATGCATCAATGGAAGATTCATGTTTAGACATACACACGAAGACTGTACACAGGGAATCAAATTATTCTTCTGGAAATCTGAAGATAATACCGGTCGATGACAACAGTTTTTGTCGAGCCGCTTGCGAAAGCTCGATATAGTTGTCCAAATGGTTGTTCAGTGTATGTGCTTGCGTATGTGCGTGCGTCAGTGCGTCCTTATGTGTGTGCGTGCGTGCGTGCGTGCGTCCGTCCGAGTTTAGCTTGTCCAGGCTGTAACTTATCCATCGATCAAGGGATTTTTTAATATTTTGGCACAAATGTTCACCATCATCAGACGTAGTGTCATGCGCAAGAACCAGGTCCCTAGGTCTAAGGTCAAGGTCACACTTAGAGGTTATAGGTCAAATTGAAGAATGACTTTGTCCGGAGCATATCTTCTTCATGCATGATGTTACTTGGCACAAATGTTCACAACCTTGAGCTTCCCTTGATTTTTAGAATTACTTCCCTTTGTTGTTACTATAGATAGCTTGGTACAATTGTTCACCACCATGAGACGATGTGTCATGCGCAAGAATCAGGTCCCTAATTCAAAGGTCAAGGTCACTTAGAGGCCAAAGATCAGATACAAAAATAATTCAAGAATGACTTGTCCGGAGCATTTCTTCTTTACGCATGGAGGGATTTTAATGTTACTTGGCACAAATGTTCACGACTATAAGACGGAATGTCATGCACAAGAACCAGGTCCCTAGGTCTAAGGTCAAGGTCAAGGTCACACTTAGAGGTTAAAAGTCAAATTCAAAAATATCTTTGTCTGGGGGATTTCTTCTTCATGCATGAAGGGATTTAATATAACTTGGCACAAATGTTCACAACCGTAAGCTTTCCTTGTTTTTAGAATTACTTCCATTTGTTGTTACTATAAATAGCTTATATTGTAACTTTTTTATTACTGGCGGTAGAGAAAAATCGAGACCACTTTTTTGTGGTAAAACATGTATGTTACATCCAATATTTAGGATTTTGACCTATCTCTACTAGGTAAGGAGTTAGCCATTTTGACAGCTGGCGGCTCGACATGTTGCACGTGGGCATCTAGTCTTACTTCTAATTAACAGAACT